>VTFQ01000001.1:71930653-72429877 GCA_036281575.1 Ancherythroculter nigrocauda | reverse complement strand
GCTCATACTGTACATCTTGGGCTGGATGTTGAAGTGTTAGTTGAAAAAGTATTAGCAAATAACAAACAAAAATCTTTAAAGCAACATGAAACCATAATATTCGTATTGAAAATATTGTATAACGTTAAAGTACACTCACAGTTTAACTTACATAATATTTTCTGTTAGTATGAAGCTTTTGTCTAGAACACCTAATACAAAGTTTTCTGTTCTGGGTGAGAGCTCACAAAGATTACACCAAAATGAGCTTTCTTGAGCATTGCATGTTTGAACTATGCCTGTAGTGATCAACATTTTAGGTCTGAAAAATAAAAGGAATAACTATAGGCCTATGGCTAACTGGGAAAAATAACTGTTGGGGGTAAATGAAACATTCTTTTTGTCTTGTTTCAGTAAAATAACAGTACTTGATAAACTAAAAGTTGCAGTAATGTTACTGTTTTCATCAATTTCTTGTAGAGAAAACCTACGCAATATGAATTCGGGGTGATTGGGACACATTTTGCCATTGAGATGACTTGGAAAAATGTCCTAATCGACCTGTATTAATCCTATGTTTACAAAGCCAAACAAAGTTCACAATGCCAGAGTTCACAATGTCAGACTCTTCCAGATTCACCAGAGCTGTTGTAAAACACCCCGAAACATCCTTAGATGTTTTACAGTCTTTGAAGAGCTAATATCCACGCGTTACTGATTCTACGTCCCGACCAGATATCCTTTCTCGTTATCTAACAGCATGATACAATCACTCGTGATGTCGTAAAAGTTTAGATGTTCAACTGTGTTTGTGTGTGTGTGTGTGTGTTGTTGTTGTTGTAGAGGGGGAGAGCCTTGAAAGTATTAGGCTTGAAAAGATCTAAGAGTAAATATAACTAAATTAACTAAAATTAACAAAAATCATATTTTTAAATGTTATTTTGTATATTTCATTAGGCTATTTTGTTTGTTGTGGGCTATGTCTTTCCTTTGGATGTACGTGCAGCTTTACACAAAATCCTCTTTCAAATGTCTGTCATTTGTGAGTGATGACGTCTGAAACGGGACAGATTAAGCCACTGTTAAATGTTAAAAATGGGAAAACTTCTTATTGGACATATTTTAACCACTGTTGTGTGTTATGTTTAATGCTTTACGCATTGTAACGGTCACTTTCATTCATAATTTGAGTTAGAATGACAACTGCGCATGTGCATAGAGGGGCATAGCTCAGGTGAGCAGCAGAAGAGATACCCGCATCTCTTTGTTTAATTTTCCTCTTTATTTGTGACCCGACTTGAATGTTTATTTGTATATTTTTTCTCACTTCATGTATGCGGACGTTTAAGTTTAGCTATATTAGCCTATTAAACCCTGGGGCGTGGGGAAATTATGACAGCTCTCTCTCTCTCGTGCATCTTTTCGTCCGGTACAACACTGTTTTTCTCTTTGGACTACGCAACATTTTAACTTTGCGTTACAGCATGTTTGAGACATTGTTTTAGAAGCACTGTTGACCTCTTTTGAGATTGTTGAACATCATGTGAAAAAAACTTTTTGTTTTGTTGTTGTTTTTAACATTTGTAATGTTGTTTGTGGGGGGAAAACACCCTTCAAATGTATATATGAAAAGAGTTTTAATAAAACAACCCTTGATTGCATTGTTTAACCTCAAAACCTTGTTTTGCATTTTAAAGCATAATGTTTTACATGGTTTTCAGAAACCTTTTCTGATAACATTTTACTGTGTCTGAATACTACGTTTTAGTTTTCAACGATCCGTATCATTTTAAAGTTGTATGTGAACGTGTTACATGTGTGTGAAAAAATGTTTTGTGTTTTTAAAGTTTAAAGCATATAGTTTTCAATATACTTTACTCCAAAAACACATTCTCAAATGGTGGAACACATATAAATTCCCCCCCAGTGGAAGAGGATGCTATCAAAGAAAGAATAAATCAATAAGTTAATGGATAAAAAAAAAAAAATGTTAAAACTTTATTCACAAACATTATTTTGTTTAATTATTTTACTACCATTTAAATATACACCTCTGCACATGTCTGTCCTCCGGTGTTGGGGGGCGTGTTAGGGGGCGGAGACTTGGCAGCGGCTTCACATGCCGATCTATTCTCATTCTACTTTTATCGCTGGTGAGTGAAGATGTATTGCATGGAGCAGTGTAAGAGTTATTTTTGTTAAAAACTAAACAAAACCTTAGCAGCAAATTTACATTTACATTTACATTTATGCACTTGGCAGACGCTTTTATCCAAAGCGACTTACATTGCATTTTTACTATACATTTGTATCTGAGTATATGCAATCCCTGGGATCGAACCCATGACCTTGGCATTGCTAGTGCCATGCTCTAACCACTGAGCTACAGGAAATTGCAGTGTTAAAATGTTTTGCTTAAAACTATTCATCTTTTTAACAACTGTTGCTTGATAGTTTTAATGCTAATGCACGTGTTTGATATTTTACCCTGTTATTTTTCTGTTATCTTGTGTGAAAGACATCCTCTAACTTGTTTTACATTTTTCTGATAATGCTTAAAAAGGTCTGGATAGGCCTTTGGGTTTTAACAGTATACATCATTTTAAAAGTTATTAAAGTTGTAGACCCTATGTGAAATGTTTGTTATTGTGAAAGAAGCTTTCTTCAAATGTATGTGAAAAACGTTCTCTAACTTGTTTTACCTTTGTTAAAAGTTCAAAGCACTTTTTCTGATAACGTTTTAAAATGTCTGACTTTTGTTTTTTACCGTTTTTAAAACTGTGTTTGGAAAACTTGTTTTACATTTTTAAATGATTGGACATTGACTTTAATGTTTTTCATGTGATGAAAAGGCTTTTTCTGACTTGTTTTACTTTTTTTCTGAAAATGTTTTAAATGTTTGAACATTGACTTTTTGGTTTTAATGTAATTGAAATGCTTTCTCTAACTTGTTTTTACTTTTTCTGGTAACCTCTTTAAAATATCTTTTAAGCCTTTGTGTTTTAAACGGTACACTTTATTTTTATGTCTTCAAAATAAAAACTATACAGATGTATGTGGAAACAAAACTTTCTTTAATAAAAACATTCCTTGACTCCCTAATGTCTGTCACTGTCACCCAATACATTCTTTCACATTTTAAAATTTTAAAGCATAATGTTTTACTATATATATATATATATATATATATATATATATATATATATATATATATATATATACATACACACATTTGACCTTTTCTGATAACATTTTACTATGCCTGAATGCTAGCCTATGTTTTTTTGTCTTTAACAAACCGCATCACTTTAAAGTTGAATGATGTGAAAGTGTTACATGTGTGTGAAAAAAACCTCCCACGTTTCATGTTTTTAAATTTTAAAGCACATAGTTTTAAACAGTTTCAATATACTTTACTCCATATATAAATTTCCCCCAGTGGAAGAGGTGGATGATGCTATCAAAGAGTGAATAAATCAATTAATGAACTCAAATTAAATTAAACAGTTAATGAGTTAATGAACTAAAGAATGTTAAAACATCATTATTTATAAGCGTTATTTTATTTTATTCCCATTTAAATGTGCATCTCTGCTCTCATCTATCCCTCCGGTGTTGGGGGGCGTGTTAGGGGCGGATGACATCGATGTTTGGAGGTGTGTTAGGGGCGGAGACTTGGGACCGATTTCACAGGACGTTCTGACTTCATTCTGTATTTGACAACGAAGAGATAGGATGTCTTTCATGGTGCAGTGTAAGAATTATTTATTGCTAAAACGTTAACAGTAAATTGCAGTGTTAGAAATGTTTTTGCTTTTTAAAAAAACATTTGTCTTTTAACACCTATTGTTTAATATACTTAATGCTAATGCGTTTGTTTGATACTTTTTGTTTAAATCTTGTGTTTAATTATTTAACTGGGCTTTTTAAATATACACATTCTATCTTTCGGTGTTGAGGTGGGCCCTGTTAGGGGCGGATGACGTCGATGTTTGGAGGCGTGTTAGGGGCGGAGACTTGGGAGCGTTTTCACAGGCCGTTCTGACTTTATTCTGAATTTGCCAGTGATGAGAAAGGACATGTTTCACGGATCAGTGTAAGAATTATTTTTTGCTAAAACGTTAACAGTAAATGTTAGAAATGTTTTGCTTGAAAACCCCATTTGTCTTTTAACAACTATTGTTTAATACACTTAATGTTAATGTGTTTGTTTGATACTTTTGTTTCAGAAAATCTAACAACATTTTAAATTGTCTTTGTGTTTGTACAATTCGTTAATGTCTTTTTAAAAACATTCAAATATGTGGAAAAAAAAAAACTTTCTTTAATAAAAACATCCCTTAAAACCCATGTCTGTCACCCCGATACACTGTTTTACATTTTAAAGTTTTAAGCACCATTTTTGAATACTTTTTGATCGTTTTCAAACATTTTCACTTCAAAAACACACAAAGTCCAAAACACAGTCATAAATTCCTTAGTGGGGGTAGTAGGGAGGGGTAGTGGGGTAGTGGGGGAGGACAAAAACAGGTGGCCAAAACAGGTGTCCGTTTAATATACTTAATGCTAATGCAATTGTTTGTTTGATACTTTTTGTTAAAATCTTGTGTTTAATTATTTAACTGGGCTTTTTAAATATACACATTCTATCTTTCGGTGTTGAGGTGGGCCTGTTAGGGGCGGATAACGTTGATGTTTGGAGGCGTGTTAGGGGCGGAGACTTGGGAGCGTTTTCACAGGCCATTCTGCCTTCATTCTGAATTTGTCAGGGATGAGATAGGACGTGTTTCACGGATCAGTGTAAGAATTATTTATTGTTAAAAACATTAACAGTAAATGTTAGAAATGTTTTTGCTTGAAAAACCCATTTGTATTTTAACAGCTATTGCTTGATATACTTAATGTGCTTAATGTTACTTAGTGCACTTGTTTTATACTTTTGTCTCAGAAGATCTGAACTTTTTTAAATTGTCTTTGTGTTTTAATTGTACAATTCATTAATGTCTTTTAAAAACATTTAAATATGTGAAATAACTTTCTTTAAAAAACATCCCTTAAAAACCCATGTCTGTCACCCCGATGCACTGTTTTACATTTTAAAACTTTAAGCATCGTTTTCAAACATTTTCACTTCAAAAACACACAAAGTCCAAAACACAGTCATAAATTCCTTAGTGGGGGTAGTAGGGAGGGGTAGTGGGGTAGTGGGGTAGTGGGGGAGGACAAAAACAGGTGGCCAAAACAGGTGTCCAAACAGGTGTCCAGTCCAGAGGGAGGGGGGGGGGGGGTATTTTTATGGGGTCATAAATCAATCATTTTTGACACATAGTACCCTATAACCCTCTCTTCTCTATCTCCTTTTCTCTCTTCATTTGTTCTATTTCACCTTCATATTTGGCTTTCAGCTCTTCTTCTTTTCTCTTGATCTCTTCTTCTTTCTCCTTCATGATTCTCTCTTGTTCCTCTTTGATGTTCTTTTCCACCTGCTGGAACATCTCATTGGTGTAGAAACTCCCTCCATTTACTGCCACCATACAGTCAATCTTATCCAGAAGATCAGAAACCTGTTTTTGATCTTCAGTCTCATTGTTATTGAACACATGGTATCTCTTTCCACACTGATGGATGAGGTATTGTAAGCTATCGTCACCTTCAATAAAATCTTCAATTGTTGCTCCTCTAAGTTCATCTCCTCTGGTGAAAAGCACCATGGTGTACATTCTGGATTGATCACCAAAAGTCTCCTGGATCATCTTCACGGCATCTTTCTCCTCTTGAGTGAATCGTCCCAGTGGAATCACCAGCAGAAACACATGTGGACCAGGTGCTGCCATTGATACGCACTTCCTAATCTCCTTCCAGATCTCATCATTATCAACTCCAGTATCAAACAGTCCTGGAGTGTCGATCACAGTTATTCTTCTTCTGTTGAATTCAGTTGTTTCTTTCTGACACTCTCTGGTCACTGACTTTGAAGTCAGTTTTGATTTAAAAGCTGTTTTTCTCAGTATGGTGTTTCCTGTTGCACTCTTCCCAACACCCGTCTTTCCCAGCAGCACAATCCTCACCCCATCATCATTTTCTGTTTCACCTGCCAAGAGCAAAGATGAAACAACTATTGCAGTGATATTCTTCAAAAACAATTTCAAAGCATCTTCACGTGTGATATCAAAAGGATTTTTTTTCTGCCATTAGAAAATTATTTGGATTATGAACAAATCAGAAATATGCCTCATAACTGAAAACACCTGTAATAATTACAAGAACAAACACTGCAGTGTCATATATATTGTACTTACTGATTAATATAATATATTATGCTATAATGGGCATAACAAACATAATTCAGGAAGTTACATTGTGAAATTATTTATTAAATTGTGATATTGACAGTTTATATATAACAAACTTTTGAACATACCAGCTGTTTTTGGTTTTTCCATTGCACTTCTCAGTTCCTCTATTTCAGCTCTGTGTTTGTTTCTCTCGAGCTCTAATTGATCCTGAAGGTACATGAATGTTGTGTAGGAACTTCCTTTGTTCTCCTGTACCATATTCTCTACATCCTGCAGTAGATCTGGAACCTGTGAGCTGTTCTCCAGAACAAAACGATGACCTCCAAATGTCTGAAGATATATCTCTGTCTCAGCAGCTGAAGAATGAATTGGACTGGTTTTACTAATCAGATTACTAATCATGCTCTTCTCTTGGATTATGAGGATGATGATGTGTTTGTTGAATCTTGAGCTGAATATCTTCTGGATCTTCTCCATTTCTGCTTTGTCTTTATTATTAAGTGGGCCATCAGGGATAATGAGGAGGAAAACATGAACTCCAGGATCACAGCGAGACACACAGTTGAAGGTCTGGCGCATCACTTCCTCCTCTGAGAGATGATTGAGAGCTGGAAGATTCACCAGACTGATCAGACATCCATGAAGCTCCACATCTTTCTTCTCTATTATAAGTTTAGATACAGACATCTTCAGTTTTTCATCACTTCCACACAACATCAAGTTCAGCTTCTGTTTTCTGGTGACACCTTAAACAAGAACAACCAAATTTATTATTAGAACATATTTAGATGGCTACAAAAAATAACAACATTGCTGCTTTTTGTAGAACTGCTTATAGCTGATTCCTCCATAGGAAGTATGAAGTAGAAGTATGGAGTGTCTTATCTGTATGCTGATGAAACCCAAATGTACTTGTCTTTAAAACGTGAGAATGCCTTAAAGCCCATTTTAGATTGCTTGAATGGATGAATGAATGAATGAATGAATGAATGAAGAATTTATATGACACTTTACAATCATATCAGAGTCATACAATAATATTGGTGAGCAGAAGAAACATATTTCAATTGTACAATTGTAATGTTTCCAAACTTTTGATACTGTATGTTCTGCCTTATTCTGTGATCTATAAAATCCATAAGGACTTAAAGTACAAGTCTTTGTAGTTCATAAACAAATCATAACATAAAAAAAATATTAGATATTGTTTATTGTTCAGTTAAAATCGCATGTTTTCCTTTCAGTCAGATGAACCGATTGACGTATATTAGGGGTGTAACGATACGCTCAGGTCACGATACGGTACGTTTCTCGATACTGAGTTCACGATACGATATGTATCACGATATTTTGAAAAAAATGAAACTGAAATTCAAATAAGATTTATTTAAAAAAACAATAACAAATTTCAATAATTTTCCATGTTGTACATACAAGATCACATTTCAAGGTTTAATAAAAACCTTCTGTATTCAAATCAACAGCTGAATAGGTCTGTCTGTCACTGAAAAAAAAAATGTTAAATTTAACATGAACAAATTAATCCACATATCACGTCTATAAACGCGAGAAAGGCGCGGCCGCACCGCTTCTCCTTCTTTCCAAGGCGCTTGCGCTCCCGTGGCGTCGGTCATTGCTATGCAACCCTGAACTGAGCTCTCCAAGAGGAGTGGGAAGTTTCAGCAAAGGATAATTTGATTTCTAGCACTTGCATTACCTTTACTACTAGATATATTTATGGAGATAAGATATAAAAACCACCCTGTACAGCTATGATCAGCTGTTTGGCTGAGATTTCGGGGTCATTCCACGAAATCGGTGCCTTTTGCGTCCCTAAGAAATAACCTGACATAGAAGTACTATAACAGCAAATAAATTTGTGATTTAAAAACATATCAATACTGTGCATTGTTTTATCAATATTACACCAAAGTCAATTAAATATTATTTTAAATAATTAAAATTGCATTTATTCTCATACGGGTAAGGTTTTTGGCCTGTCCCTTGCTATGATTGTTCTTTTTCAGCAGGACTTTAAATTTGCAAACTGAATACAAAATAATACAAAAATCACTTTTTAAGTATAGTCTTATTGTTAAGCAATGTTTTAGCACAAGCATACATTATTTTCCATAAAAAATATAATATTTTATCGGTGTCCCCTATTTCATGTCAGCCCTGTTACCCAAAAACTGCAGTGCTAAATTAACTCTCCAGGGAGTACATGTGAGACCATACTCAAGAGTGTCAAAGTGTTAAAATAAGAGTGTTAAATGAACACTGAAAAGTATTAAAGTTAATAAGATAATTAAGTGATTAATTGAGTGATGATTGAGCATTATTGAAGACACCTGATGATAACAAGCAGAATCACCAAAGGAGAAAATCACAATTTTTAAGCCACCATCGTGGAGATGAGGGTTTGCTTTAGTTGAGCTCTTGACCCTTGACTTTTTAAAATAAAATTTTGTTTGGGCTGTTTTAACTGAGTTATAACATCCAGACAAACAAGTGGAAAAAATTATCAGGTGTTGTTGGTTATGTTTTCACATAATCATTATTTGGTCTGAATATCTGAACTCATTTAGAGCCCAATCTCTGAGTTAGATTTACGTTATTGATTACAGCAGCACAAGATCCGCTTTATCAATATAACCTGAAGGATTTCACAAACAGTTGTTCTGAGCAAAAAAAAAAATCTTTCTTTAAGGCACACACAGACATCAAGAATCATCCTGTGAATCTCAATGACGGTGACTAGCAACATATTCTGATCAACAGATCAACTCTGAACATTATAAAACAAGCTACTAAAAAGTCGCATAAACGGAACAAAATAAAATATGAGAATAAAGAAAATTACTAAGACAATTCAGCTCATAATTTATTCATGCAGCAATGCATGATGGGAGATTGGTGTTGGAGAATTTTGATTGGTGGCACCCAGAATGCACTGCAACATGGTTTATTATTCTCACCACTGTTGAGATTCACAGACTGATTCTTGATGTCTGTGTGTGCCTAAGAGAAAGATTTTTTTTTTTTTTTGCTCAGAACAACTGTTTGTGAAATCCTTCAGATTATATTGATAAAGCGAATCTTGTGCTGCTGTAATCAATAATGTCAATCTAACTCAGAGATTGGGCTCTAAATGAGTTCAGATATTCAGACCAAATAATGATTATGTGAAAACATAACCAACACCACCTGATCATTTTTTCCACTTGTTTGTCTGGATGTTATAACTCAGTTAAAACAGCCCAAACAAAATTTTATTTTAAAAAGTCAAGGGTCAAGAGCTCAACTAAAGCAAACCCTCATCTCCACAATGGTGGCTTAAAAATAGTGATTTTCTCCTTTGGTGATTCTGCTTGTTATCATCAGGTGTCTTCAATAATGCTCAATCATCACTGTTAATCACTTAATTAACTCATTAACTTTAACACCGCTTCAGTGTTCATTTAACACTCTTATTTTAACACTTTAACACTCTTGAGTATGGTCTCACATGTACTCCCAGGAGAGTTCATTTAGCACTGCAGTTTTTGCTGTGTAGCTTTTAATTTCTTAAACAACCATGTTGGAATATGTATCATGGCCATATTCCAGGATGACAAGGCTAATAGTCATCAGGGTTAAAGAATGGTTCAGAGAGCACAAAGAATCATTTTCACACACTTCTGAGTCCTGACTTTAACCTCAATGTAAGATTAACCTCTTGATGGAAATAAATGTTCTGGTGTCATTTCCATCAGGAGGTTTATACATTTTTGGCAGGGCATGGTGGGCAGGTGAATATTTTATGCTCTGTGAGGGTACACACTGACACAGACAAAATGTATGGACGCATGGGTCTAATTACAGTAGACTTAAAACATTTATAAAGCGTGCATATGCACAGATTTGATCTTAGTTAAATCCATGCCAATGCTCATATTTATAAAAAACGTAGAAAAGTGCTAAATGCCACATCAGGGTCTGAACAGACTCTGTACAGTACACACTTTTCTTTGTCAGATTACTGCAGTTTTTTTGGAAATCTAAGCTATTCTTACAGCTCGCCATTCTTAATTAAACGATTTGGACGATGACTGGTGATCTTTTATATGTAAACGACATTAACTAGGTGTTGTTTACAATGCCGAGAACTGAAACCATTCAGCTGTGCGCAAGTTCAAGATTATTTGCGATTTAGGCTATATATTTCACATCTGAAAGAGAGACATACGCTCGTTTTCTGTGTGTACGATCATTCTAAGAATCTCACGTATGCACATCTGAGAAATGATCAAGATCAAATTTAGGACCGTTTCTGTGCAACATTTTATAAATAAGGCTCTTGATCTCTTAGAAATTTTATGTTTCACTAATACAGCCATGCAAAGTGAATGCAAAACAATATAATGTAAATTAAAAAGTAAGAAACTTTACAGTATTATGTAAACAAATATGTAGATTGTATGCTGAAGAATGTGTGTCCCGTCATCCCTGTTACTCTGTTCAGTCCTGTTACCATTATGTCAATCCTGTTACTGTCATTAATTTCATAAACAATGTAAAAATAATATTTGATATGGCCTTCCAAGTTTTTCAGTTGTAACAATCACATTATTTTGTTTTGGGCAAAGCCCTTCTTTTAATATCTCTCTTGTAAATATATATATTTTTCTTAATTGACAGGTGATCAGCATTCAAAATTAGGATGTTTTTGGTCATCTGAAAGACAAATATAAGATTTGTTTAAAAAATACCAAATTTGAAAAGAGCCCAGTGAAAAAAGGGACAAAAATACTGCTCATATATGTAAAAACTATAAAATAGTTCTAATTAAAACTGTAGTATATAGTGATGATTATGTCTGTAACAGGGTTGACAAAAATATCAAAACATGAGAAAGAAAAGTAGTAATAAAATAAAAAAATGATATAGCCTGAGATGGCCCAATACAATTTCTTGTCATTTTAAGTTGTTTTCATTTCATAGATATAATTTTTTTTTAAATTAAACTTATTTTATTTTTTAATTTTTCAAAGTTGAAAAGGCACCGATTTCGTGGAATGACCCTTCAATGTTTTGTTAAGGAAAATATGGAATTACATTTCTGCCACAATTTGGCGCGCTCAAGATCATATTTTGAGCGCGCAAAAGGGCATTTCGCATGCGCGTGAACTGAGTTTTGCGGAGAAATGTTCGTCTCGCAAATAAAAAAGTATTTTGAGCAAACGAAAATCAATTTTGCATTTAAAAGAAGTTTATTTGGATGTGCATAGATGTACTCTTTCGTGTGTGTAATGGTTCACTTGCTTGCTCTCCTGATACCCACACTGAGTGCTCTCAATCGCCGATGACTCGCGTGCTCAACACAACAGAGCGTTACAATTTGCCACAATTCCAGCCAATCAGAGATGAGGCTGCTAAATTCTGATTGGCTGGCTTGACATATTTAGGTTAATTTCCTCATTAAAACCAAAGCGGTTTTTCAGTGATTTTACATCAAGAGCAAGGACACGTTGTGTGCATTTAGTTTTGTGCTTTTACCAGAAGCTCGATTATGTGTGTGAAAAATGCGCATGTGCAAGAGCGCCATGAGAACTGATAACAGCCGCAACAAGCACTGGCCATGATTTCAGAAACAACACATTCCAGCGGATAGATCACCTCTTATTTAACACAGACCTACGAAATTCTTATCGAATGGAGATGTTTCGTTCTTTTAGGTACAATTATTCGCCTAGTTTAAGTTAATTTTAAAGACGTTTCAGAAAGATTCTCGCAGAGAGACATCTGAAAGCGCACCCTGTTTTTTTATTTATTTTATTTTACAAAAGTGCAAGGTTTTGTTGTTATTGTGAGCGTACACGAATAAAAGTAGACCATTTGTAGTCTTGCACTAATCTATTGCCAAAAATGGTGGAAGGCCTGTTTTAAGTTGTTTCAGCTGTCATGAGGAAAAAAAAATCTTTCAGAACGCGCCGGCGCCTTCGTCGGCCAGAGGATTAAAAATGTAGCCTCAATTTAGCTTCATATTCAGGGGCAGATCTACCGGGGTGGCACGGGGTGGCAGCTGCCACCCTAAGAAAAAGCTTTGCCACCCCATCTGCCACCCCAAAATTATCACAGAATAAATATAAATGCAAGCAATGTTTCAAGTACTGCTGTTCAACAGCAGTACTTTAATGTGATGACTTAAAAAAGTCAGCGTAACGCAAAATAATGGCAAGAAAACACGTCTTTCAATAAACTGTGCATGATGGTTGCACGCGCATGCAGCGCACCCGGTGTAGTCAGCTTCATTAACAAATAACTCTTATGAACCGGTTCTTTGAGAGTCAAAAACACAGAGCAGCCAAGTTCACTTACGATTTTTTCCTCTATTTGTTTGTGAATCGGAAAATGACAGCTTCCAGGTTAACTCAGAAGTCCCGTGAGAAATGTAGTCCCATCCGAATATGTCTGAGATTCATTTTCCTAATTTTTTGGCAAGCTGATTCACCGCCCACCCGCTCCTCTTTCATCATGGATACGTTCTTTTTGTCATCCGATGAAACAATAACATGAAATCAATAAGAAGATCCCGATCACAGAATATACTGTAATAGCAGAGTTGGGTAAGAATCTAAATGTATTTTAGCTTTTCTCGATTGCTAACATGTCACTTATAAGTTAATCACTTATAAGTGATTGTTAGCAAAATTTCCCAAACCATTCGTTCAGTTCTCAAAACAAAGACATTTCTCAAAATGTTTAACAATGACAACATTTGGCAGCAAAACTGATGACACACACCAGTCAAAATCTGAGAGAGAGCTGAATGAATAATTTACAGGGGTTTAGTCTAGTGTCAGAAGACCAATACACTGCTATAGCACTGTATATACTGTAATGAAATTGAGCCAGTGCAGAGTATGCTGAATTTACTTTTACTGCAATTGACAACTGTATTGTGGTGCATACCAAGTTCATTCTTATTTTTCTCATGCTTTTCATCTACTGCAAGATCAATTTATAATAGTAAAATCAAAAAAGAAAAAATAATCCCTCCAAAAGTTCATTGCTGTATTTTACTGTATCTGCATCTGTTAATGTATTTGTTTTGTGAATAAAACATAATTTGCAACTACTTTTCCACATAAATTTTATTTTACCTTAAGGGAAATGTCTTATAACCACTTCTTGACATCTTATGGCAGTTTAAAAGAAGACTAAACTTTTGTTACTTTACTTAAAGCAGACAAAGACCACTTAAAAAAATGACCACATTATAAAGCTTTTTAGATGTTTATAAGAAGACAAACTTTTGTAACTTTTCTTTATGCAGTAAAAAAACACTCATGAGAATAAGATGTAGTATGATACTGTGCAGATCTTCAGTAAACAATGTCAAGATATGAGACCTGGGAAAGTAAAATATATGAAACTATGGAATATATAATCCATTATAACTTACATGGATAAAATTATGTTCATTGTGTGTTATAAGTCATCATACTTTTAATAGTTATGACCACTGAGAGTTAAGTATAATTACTGTTGTTATTATTAATGAGATGATACAGCACATGTGGTTTATAAGGCAGTATGCTTGTATTATAATGAATTAAGAATAAAAACCCTTATAATGTGTTATAATGCATTGTACTCTTAAAAGTTATAACCACAAATGGGTATTATAATGTATTGTATGCCTACCTGTTGTTATGAAAATTTATCAGATGATACAACATATTATAAGGTTGTTTATAAGGCATTTACTCATGTATTATAACGCATTAAGAATACCCTGATAATGCATTATAAATACAGGCATGTCTATTCATGTGTTGCGGGACCTCTGCAGATGGATAATTGTGTGCATGTGAGAGAGAGAGAGAGAGAGAGAGAGAGAGAGAGAGAGAGATCTTTCAGTGAGGGTGGGGCTGCAGATGGATGAATGTGTGAAAGAGAGAGAGAGAGAGAATAATAATCTAATAATTTAAATAATCCCAACCAATTTAAAAGTCCTTGAAAAATTGAACGCTCTTGAGTCATGCATCAAAAACAACCAAAATCCACTAGATATACAATAGCCCAACAAGAACTTAGTGAAAAACTAAAATCTCTCAAATCTAATAAATCCTGTGGCCCTGACAAAATAAAAAATGAGATGCTAAAAAACAGCTCTCCTGAACTTCAGAATGCATTGCTCAAACTCTTTAACTTGATTCTGAGTTCAGGTGTTTTTCCAGAGGTCTGGAATACAGGGCTCATTTCTCCCATCTTTAAAAGTGGAGACAAAACAGACCCTAATAACTACAGAGGAATCTGTGTAACCAGTAATTTGGGAAAAGAATTTTGTTCTATAATTAACTCTCAGACTTCTTAAAGCAGCACAATGTCATCTGCAATTCTCAAATTGGCTTCCTCCCCAAACATCGAACCACTGTTCATATTCACACTCTACACACAATAATAAACAAACATGTACACCAACAGAAAGACGGAAAAATATTTGCATGCTTCGTAGATTTCAAGAAAGCTTTTGACTCCATTTGGTATAAAGGATTGTTTTATAAAATCATTCAAAGTGGTATTGGGGGCAAAATGTACGACTTAATTAAAAACATGTATAACCAAAATAAATGTGCAGTAAAAATTGGTCATCAGAGAATAGAATATTTTTCCCAAGAGCGAGGGGTCAGACAAGGCTGCTGCCTCAGCCCAACTTTATTTAACATTTATATCAATGAATTGGCAGATCTACTGGACCAATCAGAGAGTCCAGGGGCCCGTTTCAGAAAGGAGGTTAAGTGAAAACTCTGAGTATGTTAACCCTGAAATGAGGGAAACTCTGGGTTTTATGTTTCAGAATGGGAGGTATGTCAAACCCGAGAAACCAGGGTAAGTCAAGCCCGTTTCTGAAAGAGAGGTAACTTCTACTCAGAGTCAGTTACCATAGTAACTTACTCTGTGAACCTAACCTGGTCGGGAGCAGGTTTTCTTTGGTAAACCCAGAGTTTCCTTCAGTCTCCTCCCCCTTTTTCATTCATTCACACTGCAAAAATTAATATTTTTCATCCTATTTCAAGTACAAATATCTAAAAATTCTTAAATCAAGATAGTTTTTCTATATAAGAAAATTATATAAGATGTTTAGTCTTGTTTCCTGGGGGGATCTAAATTAAGTGCATTTTATTTAAGTAAAATTATCAATATCTGCCAGTGTGGTAATAACAATAATCTTAATACAAACGGAAAGTGTCGGAGTGTCTACCCAGGTGAAAAAAAGTGCAGTAGAATACATTTTATTTTAGTACACTCGCATTGTAACTGTTTCTGGGTCAAGCACATACAGCTGACATCACGAGACAGTATCTCTCCTGGAGCAAGAGTTACCACCTGATGTATCCGCATGGTTGCTGGGACTGCTGGTAGGTTTGATGGCATCCTCTCAAGTGCCTGCTCAACAGTATCACCATTGACAAAGAACAACTTGATCGATGTGTTGGTCTCCAAAAGGGCCTTGAAGAGCTCATGTGCATCTCGAATGTCCCGGCCATGGCTTATTAGCATGTCAGCAGTCCTCTTCAAGGCTGCTCCAACATCGGGTGCTCCTTTGCCATGGCTGGCCTCAAAAAAATTCCATGTCCCTGCCTTAATGCCTCTTTTCTCCAGCTCAGTGCTAAAAAGGAAAAAATTGCCCTTCTGCTTATACTGGGTACAAGGCCCATCACTAAAAAAGTGTATCACAGAAACCTCTGGGTGTGTTGCCTGCACATAATCCAATACAGGGTTCAGATGCTCCCAAATAGCTGCTGGGCTTTTGTGCTTTGATGGAGATATTGTGCTGAAGCAGGTCGGTTCTTGGCTACCGCCTACACAAAGAATCCCTGTGTGTAGTGTCGCCTGTTGATGAGATGATCCAAAGTGCACTGCTTGGATTTCAGAACTGTACTTGCAGGTGAAGTTCTCCGAAAAATCTATGTGAATTAGACATTCATCAGTGGCCATGCTCTTTCTCAGCTCACGGTAGTAGGCATACTGTTGCCTAATATTGAATGAATGCTTCTTGAACTTGCTCAGGTGTGTGTGGAACTGCTCAGCAAGTTGCTCCTGGGTTCCCTCAACAATTTGTTTAACAGATATATCTTTACTTTTGGCCCCTCCTGATCATCCATTTTTGCCTTCTCTTCTGTCCCCCACTGAGTATAGGACACTTTTTTTACACTGTCGTACATACTGGAGAGGGGAACTGTTTTATCTTTAAAGTTCTCACACTCCCCATACATACAATCCTTGCGAGTGGTATCACAGGACACAATTTAAGTAAGTCTCTCAAGATCTTTGTGGAGGGGTGTCGCTATTCCTCAAAGCTTCCCTGTTCTTCTGTCTTTTTTTAGCATCCCTCCACATCTTTCACTTATGTCGTTTAGCTCTGTCACCCAGATTGCTTATTTTTTTCTTTTTCCCTGCCTCTGTGTCCCTTTTCCACCTTTCACGCTCACTCCTGAGATAATTTTCCCTTCTCTCTGGGTCTGCATCCCTTCTTGCTCTGTACTGTCTTTGCCTTTCTGCTGCTGTTTTTGCCATTGGGATGTCTGAAAATATTGAACATAAAACACCATAATCGATTATTTCTGACAGTTCACATCACAATACAACAAGTCTACAATTGAGTAATCTACTAAGAAGTGTCAAACATTCAACCCTGTCACAACGATTCAACCCTGTTATAATTAAAAATGTGACGGGGTTGAATGTGAAGGAGTTGACGTTTTTGGCTAACAGTAGTTATAACTCCATACTTCGCTAAGACAGTAGCACCACATGGCATTTAGGACATCATAAAATTGTAATGTTTTGCAAAACTATTATTTATTTCATCTTAAACCGTTGTTTACTATCATTTAGTCATACAACAGAGTTGAAATGTTGAGCCTGACAATCTAAATCTGACAGTGAAAAACATGAAATATAGGTAAGAAAAGATACTGACTTGCCTTTCTTTGCAGCATGTTCTTCAAGAGACTTGTGTGATGTCACTTCCTGGATGTGATGCCACAGGGATTGATCCATTATTTTTATAGGGGGGTAAATAGTATGGCGTGACAGGGTTGAAAACAAACTGGAGGACGTGTATAAATATTGCAATTTCATATATAATTAATGCATTTTTATATATATATTTATATTTTAGTTAAAGTAGACCAACATATGATTATATTAGCAGCAACATTTTGGTATTAATTGCACTTTTTATTTGTTTGATATTCGATGAAAATGTAATGATGGTTAGTGAGGACATGCAAACATGCTTGTTGTCTACTACTTAGGCAACCATTATCTTTAAATTAAAATTTTAAAAAAGCAATTGTGTTGCATTATAATGCAAAGGCACCTGGTTCTATTAATTGACAGCATTAAAATGCATTTTGTGATTTCCTTCAATTGAAAATCTTTGAAGTAAGTTTGGGGGACTTGAAGGGCACCCAATTCAGAGAATCACCCGTCTAAAGGAAAGGACGTGCTTTAGCACAGCATTTTTACATCGCAAAGGAACCGCTTTAACAGGACTTGCGATCTTGCCGAACCTCTGTAGTTCTTTTAAAATGGCCTCATTACATATAAATGGTGGGACATTAGAGATAGTGACTTTAGTTGCTGGTGCAGAAAGCGGGGTTACCGGAACATATGTTTCTTTCACCCATACGCCGCTCACAGTCAAAACATTGACCAGTGCCTCTGATTTTAAAAATACGACTACGGCTTTATTCATCCTTGAAGCCGAAACGATGTTCTCAAAACCAATCTTTTCACCAAAGACTAGGAGCATATCT
The DNA here is from genome assembly GCA_036281575.1 of Ancherythroculter nigrocauda. NCBI lineage: Eukaryota > Metazoa > Chordata > Actinopteri > Cypriniformes > Xenocyprididae > Ancherythroculter > Ancherythroculter nigrocauda. The sequence continues at coordinate 72,411,789 of VTFQ01000001.1, read as the reverse complement.
TCTACGGACACCGCGGGGTCCGGTACACACCTGCACCCATTAAAGCCCATCTTTCAAGTTGAAGATCACTGTGAATGAACGTGTAGATAAATAGTGTAGGAACTCGACTTGCGTGAAGAAATTAATCATAAATGTGTATTAAAAAAGTTTTTTAAAAGAAATTGTGAGTAAAATTACTTCCGCTGTGAAAAACGCTCTGATCGGAAGTGACGCAACGGCAGGTAAATCTCTTCGTAATGGAGTCAGACAGTGAAGAGGTTGCAGTAGGGGTAAATGTCAACTCTTACGATGGTCCATTACCGTATAATTATGAGCCCCCTAGGCGAGAGAGGGGTCAGGCAGAGTTAAGGGGAAGGGTAAATGGACAGAGGAGAGAAGTAGAGTTGTGGTGTGAGGAGAATCGTTGGAGAATTGGGCAGGTGTCTTGGTGAGTGATCACAGGCTATAGCTAATTGTGGCTAACGTTGTCTCCATGTTTATCACATTGCAGTATCTTTAATAAATCATATTTAGCAATATTGCTGTCGACTTTGTTGTTTTTCAAGCATCCATGTAGATTGTCACCATCTATGCCAGCAACATGCGTCTCAAAATAATTAATTTAGATCCCAGATTTTAAATGAATGCTGTACGCTATAGCTTACATCTGTGGCGGTCTGGAAATTAAATTAAGTACTACATGTCGTTTCTTACAAGGTCTTACACCAACCACTAGAGCTACAAGGAAGGAAGGAAGGAAGGAGAGTGAGTTTATCTTGGCACATTTGTTTAACAGGTGCTTGTGTGGTAGATGTGAGGCTATGCCATCAGCAGTGGAGAGTGTGTGCTGTAGGGAGGTCGATGCCTATTGGTCCCTTGTCCAAAACTTAGATCCCCCAGAAGACATTACCTGCCTCACACTCCATCCAGGGTTTGAAGCATCCTGTCTGAATCCTTTTGTGCTGCAGATAGCATACATGAACTTCAGGACAGGAGCATGGCCCTCTCCAAGCCAGCAGACAAGAGTAGGTTTTGAGCAAAAATTATTTCACACTGCAATTCAAAGAAACAGCGTTTCTACACCAAAATAGTAAATCCTGTTATGCAGGTTTTTAAACTCAGTGGTTTCCATATACTTACTATAAAAACAACTTTGGTGTTGTGTAGTACAGTAGAATATCAGCCAACAGAACATGCAATATTTACAATTGGAATTGTTTACTATGAAAACATGGTATGATTAAAATGTAATGTCCCAATCTCCACCACAGGCAGTTCCGATACACAGCATACAGGCAGGTTGTCCGCTGGGCGTACGGAATACTAGGCAGGAACATTAGGAAAGCCATACCTTCATGTGTTGTGTCAGCAATAAGGAGGCAGTTTGCAGAGGAGGGACAAACATACAAAGGTTTCCAGTGGCCACACTTGGAAGATGATTAATAAATACATTGAAACAAACTGTACTGGTAAAAATTCTCTTTTATTATATGTTAAAACGTGAGTGTCGTGCGAGATGGAGGCTGACTGCCTCATCCTTGGCAACCTTCTGGAGGGAAGAGGTGAGGGGGGGCGGTGCAGCAGAGGACAAGACAGCACTGCTTTCTTGTAGGGCCTGTGGTGACTTGCAGTATTCCTCTATCAGAGAGAGCATAAGATTTGTTGCGTATCCTTAAGGAGAGAAATGTTTAGAACACATTTAGTAAAATGGTTGACTCGCATTAAAAAAAAGATAGATTCACATAAAAAAGATATTGAAAAACTAAGTGAAACTACTAACCGTAAGATGGTTTCTCCTTGATGGGGTGGACTACCCAGCCACCTTTCCGAAACCGCGGGTAGCGCACGGCGTAGCGTGCCTCACCCTCACTGGTTCGAGCTACATCTCTGTTGCCATTACTATTGAAATGTAGGGCTGCTAAAAGAAGTCTGTACGAGATGAGTAGATAAAACATTAGGTCTCCAAAGCTAACCCAATGCAGTGAAATGCAACAGAAATACATGACATTAATGTTTTCAGTTCAAATGGGTCTAAGACAAGGACTCATCTTTGCAATTATTTTTTGGCAAACAATATGTAATGCTGTTATCAATCTATAACATTTTGGTCTGCTATACAAGACTGCATTAGTTTTTAGCCATATTCATTCTATCATCATTTACATGCTACAAATGTACAAATGTATTGCAATATCCAGAAATTGGAAAAAAAAAAATAATAATAATTTTATTAGTATCAATACTTTAACACTACTATAATACTATAACACTACCTGCTGTACATCCCAAGAAAAGAAAAGCCAGTGTGTTTGGGAGCAAAGTGCAGAATGAGGGAATGGTAGGCCTCCAGGGAGAATGTCTGATGCTGAGGTGACAATTGTCGAATATCCTTTACCAGTGCTTTCCTGGCAGCTACACTCTCCAGTTTAGTGGCTGCTGGTGATCCTGAATAAAACATTTGACATCTTTTAACATAGGCTATTATGTTGTACCTGGTTCCAGCCACTCCTTGTCTCTTGCCTCTCCTTCCAACGGTGGATGTGCGCAGCTGGTAAATGCAGGAGTGCTGTGTTCATGTATGTCCTGTACATGATTTATCATACTCTGCCATTTTGCCTCCATCTCATCTGGATCTCCTGTAGGGGTGGAAGCTGCGGTCCAGTAAAGATGGTTGATAATGGCTGGCCTCCACAGCTTCAGATCCTCACAGTCCCTCTCTTTTGCAGCAGCATCCAGTGCTTTCTGTATACCTGTTCCAGAGCAGACAAACAGAGCAGAGCAAACTAATTATTAGGAAAGTGAATTTAACTACAAAAAAACAAGTTTGTTATATAACTACCCACATCACAATACATACTTTTCCCAATATGCCAGACATCAAAGAAATGCCTTGTTCCTTCTGAACACATTTGTTCACGTACCCACTTGGCCACCTAAAACACAAATTGATTTTATAGAATTTAGAATTTATTTTGAGTGATACTGTGCCTGTCAATGCTGATCAGCTTTAGATCTCTCCTAGCATCATTACCTACCGCTTTAGACCCTCTAGCTCACACCAAGAGCTGCTTGGGACTTCTGAGCTCTGTAAAACCAACTGATTATTACTGAACAGTAACAGTAATATCGGTAACTAAATCAGACACAAGATTTCTGTGTGACATCAACTTACTTGGACAAGCTGAACATCCAAAACTTTGTTAATTCGATCCTCAATCAAGGAGTAGCTACCATATTTCGCACAGTGTCCAGGAGAATCTGATCTAAGAACATCAAAAACAGTTACATTTAGAGGTTAATGCAAAAACACATTGACCTGTTCTACATCAGTGACGTGAGCTGGACCATTCTACACTGAAAAATGTGAATGTGCATGATTGAATTATGTTTTCTTAAAATGATTTTTCTTAAAATTTTGGATTTACATTATTTAATTATGTACACCAGTTCAACATGATTGAATCATGTTTTCTTAAAATGAAATGAATTTTAATTTATGTTCGTTTTATTTTATGAAAACATAATTTAATTATGTGCAACCGATGTCCAGAAATTATTTTTTTCAGTGTACCTGCAGTCACCAGACAGGATCAATCCACCCCCAGTCTCCTTCAACTCCCTGATGATCCCCCTCTGCTCTTTCCTCCAAGCCTGCAAGATGGTAGGGATAGTGTAATAGCGCTGATGGCGGAAAAAAGTGCCGGGACTTATGCACTGCAGTCCAAACAGCTTCAGCATCCTGATTGTCTGAGTAGCCATGCAACCTGAGAAGTGGATGGCACCGCTGAGTAAAAGGTTGCAGGCAGGCATGTTTCGATGCACCTTTTCTTGGTTTTGCCAGTAACGCTCATAACCACAAGTTCTGCAGGCCTGAAAGATGAGAGAAGATTCAATACTCAAGCAGCTTTAAGATGAGCCAGTAAAAAAACTGTATAGTTAAGACACAAATAATTAATATACATACTGTGCATTCACAGACTATAATTCAGCTCCTCATAGACAGTTGACAAATAAGACCTTACCTGCTTGACTTTTATAAATGTTCCTTCGGGGTGCATTATGTGTCCCTGGGTTTCCCCACAGCATGCAGGGCAAACCGTGAACAAGGACAGCAACTGCCTCTGGCAAACAATGAACTTGTCAACAGCACTGAAAACAAGAAAAGGAAAACACACATTAATTCTGACTATGACATTTTTTGATACACAATCAGAAACAGTTTCCATTAATAAAAAGGTTTTTACTTTGGGTCACTGAGAGATTCCAGCTCTTCTGGTTCCTCCTCAGAGGGCTCACTCAACATCTCCTCTCCTGGACTCCATGACATATCACCAGAATGGTTGATGATATCAGAAAATGAACATTCATCATCACTTTGTTCAGGACTGGCCAGTGGAGTTGATCTGTGATGCTCAAACCTTTCGGTTTGAGTCCCCACATCCACCATCTGAGGCTTTACCTGAACAGCTTAGATGAAAGAGATTCATCTTAATAATTGTTCACCATGGTACATTTATTGGTTACAACACATGCACTATCTAATGCAACCCAGTACAAAATATATTTTTCTAACATTATGAAGTTCTTCATTTTTAATGTTTACTGTCTGAAAAGTGGAAATTACAAAATAGTAACCATGGAGATCATCAAATTTTTGACATGTTATCCTTATTTTTGATTGTATGTGGCATGTATGGTGAATGCTAGATATAAGCTAACTACCTAATGAACGATGTAAACATCTTATGCTGCACTGTGATCCACGATGGACCACTTCTTGCTCAGGTTCCATTGTTGAGATGTCTCCATCTCCATCATCTCCAGGATCTGAAGTGGCAGTTGCACCCGCCCCTTCTTTGCTGGCAGCACTCTCTGCCAAAATCTGAAAACAGACCAAAATCACAACTTTGAACTTTAAAAAATGTAGTCCTTTCATCCCCCATTAATGCATTATTTAAATGACTGCTAATCTTTTCAAAATCTTTTCAAAGTAGTCCCGAGCTGCGTTCCATCGCATGTGCCCTGTTGATACCAGCTTCGATTAGTCAAAGAAAACCAAGGCAACTCCGATGTAACTAAGAATATTGTATAAGAATTACTTGGATGCGTTTTGGAGACGGTGAAAAGTGCGCGCGTGCGACCGGTGGCTCTCTCGTTCTTTCGCGCCCTGTCACACGCGGAGCAGTTCATCTACATTACTCACCGATCAAAGACTTTGGCGGGACAAAAAATAATTTGGCGGGCGCTAAAACAAGTTAAATGCAGGACAATTCATGCGTGAATTTGACCGAGTAGTAATATGCGAATGCGACCACATACAATTTTAACTCGCACATTCTCAGAAAATGGAAACTTATTTTATTGAGCTAATAAGACAAGTGTCAGACGAGGCTCATTTGCAGGCCTCACGGGGTGTAACAAGAGTAAGCTGAGGCGGGCTTTTGTGCCTTCATGGTGCTAACGTTAAATTCTCAAAGTCATGCCAAGACGAATCCATTATAACGTCAAGAAAAATACATTTGCAGAAATGACTTGCAGAGCTACATTTCGATGAAACAATTTGTATATGGTATTATAAGACTTACTGTGCAAAGCTCCCGTTTTCGAGGCGCAGATTCTCTGCTCCCGCCAGATTTTGCAGGTGGACTTGCATGCACCGATGGCACAGCTCCATTTGCCAGCCTAACCCACTCTTTTCGTCGAAATCCCATACGGAATTCCATAAGATCTCCTTGGTTGTAGCTGTCCGGTGTGAAGTGCTTTTCACATACCACCGTGTGTCTTGTCACTGAGGAGGTAGCGAAATTGCTTCTCTTTGCCTGGACGAAACGTATCCAAGCACGGAAATCTTTGTGTTTCTTGTTTGGAAATCGGTGGACCCGATGGCCAGACAAGTTGGAGTTGTTGCATCCAAAACAAACACAAGAATTCACCATTGTGACAACTCAAACTAACGATAACGACAATCTCTATTCTCTGTCTCCGCCTCTCAGACTACATAAACCCACACTGAGAACGATGGCGGCAGCGGCGCCTGTGTTTGCCTGTCCTTACGTCATATGACGCGTTCTCTGGGAAAGGGCGGTTTTTTGGAGCGTAGCTTAGAATAGGCACACTTTTTTCTTAATTTCTGCCCGTGGGTGTTGTAAAACATATGTATATCTTTTTAAATGGACATTTTCATACAATATTGTGTATAAGTTAAAGTATAAAATTAACTTGAAAGATGGGCTTTAAGGAGTGACAGAGTAGCAGGCGTTATACTGGCGACGTTGAGCCGCGCGTACGCGACAAAACCACTCTTCCTTATCCAGAAATTATTAACAAGGGAAAAGACAAAAATAATTAGGTAGGTAAAAGTAAAGAAAAAGTAAAAGGGGAAACAAACAAAGCTCTCTGCAAAACGCGGCGCGCTCAGCTCCGTCTCACACTCCCAGCATGCACTCAGAGAGAGAGAGAGAGAGAGAGAGAGAGAGATCTTTCAGTGAGGGCGGGGCTGCAGCACCGCATCATTAAACTGATGAAAACACAAGCGGAAACAGCGACTTCACTGAAATAATACAAAACCCGACATTATCTGTAATAAATCTGGTAAAAAAAACAGCAGCACACGAACACTTACTGTATGAGATAATAACAAATAACCAATGCAAACAGCACGATTTTCTTTCATTTTAGTGGCGAAAGTTTCACAAAGTCATTCTATAATGCAATAATCGTCCTCCTTAATTGATCACTCAGCATCTACTTTTCAGAATAAATTTATTCCAACAGCCCAGATAGCAAACTGACTCCGCAACGGATCCGCCCCGGAGGTATCACAAGCTCCGGAACGGATCCGCAAAACGGGTCCGGAACGGAGTCCACTTGCACATCGCAGCGGATCCGGAACAGATAAGGATTGTGGATCCAGTTCAGATCCGGAGCAGACCCGCCCCGTGTCCGCCGATAAAGTAGTTCATCCGCCGCGGATCCGATCTGGACCCGTTTATGAAGCAGCTGATCCGCCGCGGATCCGATCTGGACCCGTTTATGAAGCAGCTGATCCGCCGCAGATCCGATCTGGACCCGTTTATGTGGTTCATTTGGTCTGGATACCTTTCAGATCACTCTCGAAATAGTATTCTGGCCAAAACTGGCTACACAGAAACATTTAAAATCTAATGGACCAACATCAGATAGACTGGATTGCTCTATAAAAGCTTGAATATTTAATGTTTACCTTTATTAATATTAATAAAACATGATGAAATCATTCAAAACTTTAGCCAGTTACAATAAAACTATAAAAATAGTTTGTAAAAAAAAATTACAGTATGTAATTACTAATACTATTTTTATAGTTTTATTATTTATGTACATTAATAGGTATTGAATAGAATTACAGAAAATGAAATGCAACCATAAATTGTACCAAAAACACTTATTTAATGAAAAATAACACTTGAGTAAACATTCGAGCAACATTTTTTTGTTATTAATGTTGTAAACGGTTGTACTGCTTAATTTTTTTGTAGAAACTGGATTTTTTTTGAAGATTCTTTGAATAGAAACAAATAGATTCTTTGAATAGAAATAACAATTAAAACATTTATTTAAAAATAAACTTGTACCTTCTTTATTTTATTTAACTGTTGCGATTTTAAATGAACACTTCAAAACACTGAAGTTAACATTGGCTATGTTTACATGCACCCAAATAATCCATTTGTAATCGGATTGACTGCTCAATCGGATTGAAAAACGTTCATGTAAACACCTTAATCGATCTGAATGAAATTTCGATCGGATTGGAAGGGGTGGTTTATTCCTTTTCTAATCCGATCAAACAGCAAAAAATAACCATGTAAACGCTTGAATCCAACTACTTTCTCAATCGTATTCAGAAGCCTCTGGGGCACAACAGTGCAATGCTGACACACATTTAAATTTAACGTTCATGTCTTTAGTTGTAAAGATGTATGCCAACAGGCAGTGGCGTATGTATCTCTTCGTCACAATATTGGAAATCCTCTGTTTTAAGACAAGAAGGGGAGCCAGTGGATATCACACAAGAAGCAACGTCCAAACTTTGCGCAAGAGTTATGCTGATGAAAAAGTCTCAAACTCAGTCAGTATTCACCACAAAAAGTGAATGTATAAAGTGACGGAGCTGTCTGACGCTGCATTAACACAGCATATTCTCAGAGACGAATTTCAACATAAAATGCTGGTAACGGTAGCCTATGTAACTGTCTAAATTTATTCCATTATTTCTCTTGTGGCCGTACATATAGGCTAGTGAAACAAATGAGAATAATAGTATTTTGTGTTAAACAGGTGGTTTGTGCTTGAAGTAAAGCTGCGCTTAATTTTCATTGACATTCTTAATAACTTTAATTATAGGCCTATAATTCATTGTATAAGACCTAAAAAAAGTTTAAATCATTTTCAATGATAGCTAATAGCCTAATCTTATAAGTTATATTATCCTCAGAGCACGTCAGTTATGCAGTGATGCGCTATGAAATTATTGTGGCAAATTTATTATAATATTAATTTAATAATAAAAGAAAGAAGCCTAACCTAATAGTAATAATAATAAACAATAAGTATGTAACAGGCTTACATTCATTGGAAATACCAAATCCTCTTAATATTGCCAAGAATGTATATAAAACAAATATAAACGGACATTTGAATCAGATTACAATGTTTATAGTACATGACATGTAAACAGATCTGCAATCAGATTCAATTCATTCGGATTGACGAAAATTGGTGCATGTAAACGTAGCCAATGAAACTCTGAAACTTTACTGTTGGGTGCTCACAGTGGGACGGTTCCTGGAGCTTCCCGTATCAGCTGCCAGGCTGAACCATCGTATTGTGTGTTTTGTAATGTCTTCATCAGTGGCGGTACGTGATACATGGTTCTTTCTCACAGCACCTGTAATACACAAGCAGATTTTCATTTAAAAAATTAATTCACTTTGAAGCTACCATTTTTTTTTTTTTTTTTTTAAATAAGGATAATAACCACATAACCACTGCTTTAAAAACAAAAGTGTACAATCTGACATTTATAGGTACACTATGTAACTTTTGGTGCTCTAGCGGTTAATAAACAGAACTGCATGCGTCTTGCGGAAGAACATTATAGCCGGAGCTACTTCTCTCTGTTTATGTCTATGACGAGTCACGCAGATACTGCGCTACTCCACAGCGCTGCCGACCAGAACCAGTCTAAAATAGTCCCAATATGAACTTGTTTGTTACATACATTTTGAACAACAACAAAAAAAGTTATGTGTTGGCAAAAAAAAAAAAAAAAGTGCTTAAATTTTTTAGCCAGGCAATATTTATTACATTTACTTACACAGGAGGAACTTCTTGGACTCCATCTGGTTGAATGCGGGAAAGGATGTTCCATGTGACACATTTTGTGTCATGGCCCCCAACAGTTGCATGGGATAAAATATAAAATGTAACAAAAATCTTGTCAATTTCTTATAGTTGAAGGGTTAGTTCACCCAAAAATGAAAATAATGTCATTTATTACTCACCTTCATGTCGTTCTACACCCGTAATGCCTTCGTTCATCTTCAGAACACAAATTAAGATATTTTGATTGAATCTGATGGCTCAGTGAGGCCTGCATTCAAAGCAATGACTCTTCCTCTCTATGATATGAAATAGTGATCTGAAACAACATCACATGAGGTGGAGAATTGTCAAATGTAAACAAAAATAGGCTCAAACTTGTACACTAGAACTAAAGTTTACTGATACAAGTGGGTTTTTAAACTTTTACCCAATTTTTTGAAATGGCACAATTATTACATGTTAAAAGCTGTAGTTGTGCACCATTATCAGTATTTGACAAAATAACTGGCTAAAAGTTTAAAACAGTTTTTAATCTTACTTTCCTCAGACGTTTGGTAAAGATGAAATAGAAAGAAGAATACTCCAAAAACACACTGGTGGCACTTGAATGAGCTGTAAGCTGCAACAGAACACACACACACACACACACACACACACACACAGTAACTTATTAATTATGAATTAATATATGAAATAGTGATCTGAAACAACATTACATGAGGTGGAGAATTGTCAAATATAAACAAAAATACACAAACTAGTATACTAGAACTAAAGTTTACTGATACAAGTGGGTTTTTTAAACTTTAACCCATCAATTAGCTATAGGTATAAATCTTTTAAAACGGCACATTTATTACATGTTAAAAGCTGTAGTTGTGGACCATTATCAATATCTGACAAAAGAACTGGCTAAATCAAGTTTAAAACAGTTTTTAATCTTACTTTCCTCAGATGAAAGATGAAATAGAAAGAAGAATACTCCAAAAACACACTGGCGGCACTTGATGCTGCAACAGAACACACACACACACACACACACACACACACACACACACACACACACACGGTAATTTATTAACCATGAATTAATATGATATGAAATAATGATCTGAAACAACTTTACATATATTCTCTACCTCATGTAAACAAAAGATAGACTCAAACAACTAGAAGTTCAGTGAAAAGAACAGGTAACGTTAGGCCTAACATTAGCTTATCTCGCTTGCTAAGTTATTTTACTGGAAAGGAGTGAAAATTTGCGTTTAGGATTGGACCGAAACCCGAACAGCTTATTAAAATCAGCCCACCTCCCAGAAAGATAAAGAAATTCTGTCCAAATAGCGTTTTACTCAATTTTATTTGCCAAATTATTTTTTTACTCAAATCTAAGTAACGTTAACGTTAATGACACTATAAAGAGCTAACTTGGCCACAGTCATTTTTAAAAACATCAAACAAAGCAATGAACGGTAATGTTACTGGATACAGCTGAACAAATAAAGCATATTTTAACTATTCTTACCGTGTTTAGTGTTCACCGACCTGCCGGCTCCAGCTTTTCCACGGTGAGGAGAAGGATTCAGTGACGACGTCAGTTGAAAAAAGGCGCGTCCGATCAGTGAATCCGCCCAGCTTCTGTAACGAGTCCGCGAGTTGACAGTGCGCTGTGCGGAGGCGGGGCATATTCTGTGCGCGTTGACGAATTGAATCTGAGCGTACAGCGGAGCTGGCGACTTGAAGGCGGATCCGCCCCGGAGTCTGTTGCTATCAGGGAGGCTATAACCAAACACTTTTATTTATTTATTTTTTTTTAAGTTTGTGAAATGTGACAACATGCCCCGGGGCACATCATAACATAACCAAGTAACAGCTTAAATATTATCTGGAGGGGGGAAAAAAAAATAATAATAATTTTTAATATAAAATAATGACAAATATAATAGTTTTGGAATCTGAAAATAAACACACCGCAAAACAACTCGGCAACACACAGATTCAAGATATAAAGATATAAACATATATTTAAGATATAAAGATTTAAGTTGCAAAAACCTCTACCGTTTTACTTTTTTTTTTAAAATCAGCATTTTTGAAAATAAGGCATTTTCTATAGGCCTAATTACGAAATTAAAAACCCTTTACGTAAAATACATTTTATTGAGTGTTGTATTACAAACACATATTTATTAAATTATCTTCTCAGTTTTTTAATTTCAAGCCAGTAGTGAAACATAATTTAATAAGAGACAATAGGTTAGGTTATGGTGGATATTTAAAGGTTGGTTAATTAAAGCTGGTTAAAGTGAAATCTTACCTGATCTGTGCTCCATGACTCACCAACGCCTTGAAGGTTTTGAAAGCGAAAGTGTGAATCTGACTGACGTTCAAACGAGCAGGAATGAAGCGCACTCGCGCCCCCCTGTGGAGGCTTTCTACCTTTAGTTCCTAAATTCAGGAATAAATAAATAAATAAATCCGGGTGATCTGGGGGGTATTCTAGGGGGACATTCCAGAAAGCAGGTTATTTGACATACCTGGGTATGTTTAAGAGTAAGTAAGCGGATAACCTCAACTTTCGGTTCCAAAAACAGAGGTAACTTTTAGGGTATGTAAGTAGCCACAGCAACTTGCTCTCTGAACATAACCTGCTCCGGAGCAGGTTATGTTCAAGGGTTAGTTATCTTGAGAGAGGAATTCAGATGCATATTATATTATCAATATGGTTACATTAATGTATCTAAATTTGTTTTATAGTTACAGTTATATACACAATGTTATATTATACAATATATAAATGTTTATTCAATTCTAATATATTAATTTATTTTATTGTCATCTCACACATGGATCTGCTTTTTATCCTTTATAACAGGACATTTTCTATGCTATAATTCCTATAATAAAATACATATCATATATGTGATATCTTATTAAATAATTAGCATCAAACAAACAATATTACAGATTAAAAATGATTGCAAAACCACCCAATAGGTGGTGATGTGCACCAAGTAGGTTATGTAAATCGCCATTAAACAAAAGAAGAAAAATTAAGAAGAATGGCACGCTTTTTCTTAGCGTCTGTTTCCATGGTGAATCATCGATTCGTCACTCTGTTGAGAATGTCTTGTGTGTTAACCGGGAACATACTCTGTGTAGCAGCCCTTGGCTTCTTGAATACGAGGCAGAGAGTCTCTAACGGGTGCAATTGTTTTTATTCTTCTAGAACCAGCATAAGCACCGTGAAAACTAAAAGTAAACATGCAAATAGCTGGTTAACAGCATAACACAAAACAATAATTGGCTCAGTTAACATGTGAAACTTAAACATTTTCCGGTAACAGTCAAGGTAGACATTTACATCTTTAAACATTTTCTACACATTAACAACATTAACTAAAAATACACACCTCGCTCCGCTCACCAAGGGTGCAAACTTTAGGCTTGCTGCTTCTTGGGTTAGTTGCTAGCTTTATGATCTCTGGGCTAAACAGCACACAAAGTGTGAACATAAGACAAAGCAACTTAACAAAGTGTAAAAAGGGATCATATAACTACTTGAAGTTACAGAGAGCAGAGAGAAACAGCACCAAGAATACACAAACTGTGTTAACTTACAAAGACGAGACGAGAGAAATCTAATGAGAGGCTGCGTCCGAAACCGCCTACTTCTTTACTGTTTAGTAGGGGAAAAGCAGTAGGCGAGCGAATAAGTATGTCAGAAGCAAAAAGAGTAGGCGAAAATTACCTGGGTGACGTAATAATTCTCGCGAGATTCGGCCGTGCGCCTACTTAAAGTGCGTCCGAAACCGCCTACTTACCAACGCTATAATAGGGGAAAAGCAGTAGGCGAGCGAATAAGTATGCCAGAAACCTCAGTAATCATAAATAAGTAGTCGAGAGGTTCCCGGATGGCCTACTGCTTCCGCCTAGATTTTTGAGTGCTCATCCGATAGATACTTTTCTATCCCAGGAGGCCACGGGAGAGGATACGTCATGATCAAACATGGAGGAGAAAAGCGACGCGGATGCTGTCAAATGTGAGTATTGAAAACCAAAGACACATTTGTTGAACTACTGTAGAGTAAACTGCTGAATGTGTGAAGATGCTAGACACTATTGTTGTGATTTTACTGTAAAACACGATTTATTATGTATAGATCACAGGGAGCTCTAGTAAACACACATAACTTAATTCTCCGAAGAGGATACATCTTAAAGATGCCTACTAAATGTTTATTTAACCTCTGACAGGAAAATATTAAGAATGTATTATGACTTATGAGTGATGGATTATGTTCTATGAGTGATGTGTGTGTGTGTGTGTGTGTGTGTGTGCGTGCTATTATGTAGAATTCACTGTTGTCAACACTGTGTACATGAATGCAAGTAATGTAAATAAACAAATGTACACTTAACTAGACAGACATAAGTTATCTATTTTATTTGTCCGTTAGTACTTTTAATAAAACAAGGAACATTTTTTGTTGGATAAAAAGTGAGTTAAAACAAATCTTCAACTACCTCAAAATTTAAGGATTTGTAGATTTGAGCACATAAATCTCAGAGGAAACTTGAATCTTGTCTGATGTTACAGGGACAGAAATGAATACAAAGTCTATTTAAATCTTAAGTTGTAGTTTATTTTAATTATTGTAATTTCAAACAGAGTTATTACAGTACTTTTCTGATTCTTGATGTCAGTGCATTTGTTGCAGAGCTTTGTGTTGGAGCAGGACCTACAAGGAAAGATGACAGTGGCATTTGTGAAAAAAAGGAAAACCTGAAACAAAAATATAAAGTAAGATAATTTTGTTACTTCCGTTGTTCCGTTGGAGCAACCTGGAGTAAAGTGTCTGGATCAAGCACACACTAGTGGAGACGTTGCAGAGAGCGAACCGGCAACCTTCTGCTGACCAGCTCAGTGGTTTAGGCCACCACACCACAAAAGTAATGAAGCTATGATAGAAATCATCATGTAATTGTAAAAATATGAAATGAAGTATGGCAAGAAACTGAATGCTGACATGAATGAAGTGTAAAAAGTTTTAATCTGTTTATTCAGTCATGCTGATGGAGAGCACATGAATGTTTGCAGCAGCCAGATTGTCCCGCACATCTTCTCCCACTCCTGCTTCAAGGTTGAGGGGTTCAGGGGTCCATCATCATCATCATCTTCCTCATCCCCTGTGTCAACGATGTCTCCATTGAGAAGAGCAGCAGTGAGGGACATGATGGATGAAGGTGTTCATCAGCTGCTTGATCAGAATAAAGCTGCAGAATTGGCACAGCTGTGTGAGATGACAGCAGGACTGTAAATACGTGATTGTTAGAGCAATACGTTTGAATAAAGCTTTGTTTCGTGTGTTGTTGACTTGTACATGCATTTATTTATTTATTGCCATTATTACTTTTATTAATTCTTTACTTACTTTATGCTATTATCAGTAAATGTATATATTTTATTACTTCATGCTTTCATTGACTGTAAATGGAGATGTATTCACATCAGCTGTATTTGTCTAGTGTGTGTTCATGCACAGCTGTCATATAACAAAACATTACATTTTTCTTGTTTTACTAAAGAAGTAATATGAAAAGTAATATAATTAAGTTTTGGTTTATGGTTAGGGGTGTTGGGGTGTGCTAGCAAAGCAATTCATTCTGAGGTAATCTTAATTTCAAGTTGATTTTACTTACATTTTTTGAGTATAAAATCAACAGTCTTCTCCAAAGGTGAGATCTTCGAGCAGCTGTCCGACGTCTCCTCTGTGCAGACGTTGCAAACACTGAGGAAAACCGCTCTAGGTAGGGTTGTGGAGTTACTGGTGCTGTGAGGTGTTAGTGCAACTGTCACTCATATCTTTATTTTATTGCAGGACCTATAATTACATACAAGATCTGGGAAAATACCAGTTGTATCTTTAACAAAAAAAAAACGTGTTTGTATACATCATCGTTTGAAATTATATACACACATAAGGCATGATGACAAGGTTAAATATTTTGAATACATCATAATGCATAAAAGTATTTATTTTATTTATTATTTGAAAGCCTGAGGGATGAAACTAGAGCTAATTCAACAAGAAAAGGGAAAACATTTGATTTATGCTTGTGGATGGACATTGGATGGAGATTTTTGCATATAAAATAAAGAAATTAATAACATATTCACACGAATTTGGGTATTTGTAACAAAAAATAAACTCACATTCTAAAAATATAAGAACTTTAAATTAACCCAAAATATATTAGTTGTAGCCTACTACAATTACAAAATTACTGGCAGCTGTTTCTTCAACAAGACCACAAAATAAGCAGTTTAATCAATATCAAGATATTTACAGATAGAAGAATTAAACCTGTCACTCATATCTTTTAAGTTGTTGCACTTGTGATAACGTCGTAGGTCACATGATAACCTCAACATGGCGGATTATTTTCGGATCTCGCATACTCAACGAGATTTGGCTGTTAAGTACCTACTCTTTTGGCGCTCATTAAGTAAGTACTTATAGAAATTAAGTACCTACTCACTGAGTAGGCGGTTTCGGACGCAGCCAGTGTGTCTGTTGATCAGCTATACAGGTTCCTGGGATCAAAGCCTCAAACCCTGTCACATGAATGACCTATATGACCATGAATTAATTACCTATAGCGGTCTCTAGTGGCCACTTACACTCCCACAAATCATATTATGGTAAATGATTTCAGCAGGGATAATCAAACAGTTACTCATACATGATTTCTAGACTATAATAAATGAGTAAATATAAAGCTATAGGTGAATAAGTAACAAATACAAATAGGTCCGCTTTAGAAAAAACTGTTAGAACAACATGTCTGATGTGAGTGTGTTTAAGATTGACAGACCATTATTCATTTTCAAGGAGGAGCACCAGCTTTTGGATCGGCCGTTCGATGATTGAGGGCTTGGAGCAATGGTTCTTTTTGTGTGTTAGTTTCCGCTCCCCAACTTGTACTTTTACCCTACGAACTAAGCCATCAGTCCCTTCTGTGGTTTCAACCACTCGTCCAAGTTGCCGCTGGTTCCTGGGAAGTGTATCTTCCTTGATGATGACTATGTCGTTCACTTTCAGGTTGTGCCGGGGTACATGCCACTTTTGCCTAGTGGATGTGTTCAGGAGGTATTCCTTTTTCCACCGGCTCCAGAACTGTTCGGTTAGGTATTGTACTCTGTGCCATCTTTTTGCAGCGTACATATCTTCCTTCACAAACCTTCCAGGAGGTGGTAAGGCAACCTTGGATTTCATCAGGATTAGATGGTTTGGAGTCAGGGGCTCTGGTGCCATGGGGTCATTGATTCCATCAACGTTTAATGGGCGACTATTGACGATGGCCATAGCTTCGTAGAACAGCATTCTAAGGGAGGCATCATCTAGTCTACCTGAACACTGAGTGATCGCAACGTTCAGCACGTTGCGGATGGTTCGAATTTGTCGCTCCCACACACCGCCTGCATGACTTGCTGAAGGAGCATTGAAAATGAACTCACACTGCTTATCAGCCAAAAAGGATTCCAGTGCCTCTGTATCACATTGCTTGAGTGCTTCCTTGAACTCATTCTTCGCACCCACAAAGTTCGTGCCCTGATCACAGCGAAGCTGGCAAACAGCTCCTCTAAGGCTAATAAAAAACCTTAGAGCATTAATGAAGGCATCCGTAGACATGTCTTCAAGCATTTCTAGATTAACTGCTCGATAAGACAGGCATGTGAAGATGAGTCCATATCTTTTACACTCTTTGTGACCTCGCCTGGTGACAAATGGGCCGAAACAATCCATTCCGCAGAACATGAAGGGTGCTGAGACCTCACAGCGTTCTCTGGGGAGTTCAGACATTTGTTGCTCCTCCACTGGTCCTCTGAGCTTTCGGCATTTCACACATCTATGTATTAACTTGGTGACTGATTTACTTGCACCAATGGCCCAAAATCCATTGGCTCTGAGTTCCATTAAGGTCTGGCTCCGACCCTGGTGGCAGATCTGGGCATGGTAGTGCGAAACAATCAGCTTGGTAATGTGGCTGTCTTTTGGGAGAATGATGGGGTGCTTTAGTTCTTGACTGAGGGTTGATCGTTTAAGTCTTCCGCCAACGCGGAGAAGTCCTCCATCCAGAATGGGGTTGAGGCAAAAAAGAGGACTTGAACTTGGAATAATATCCCCATGAAGGCTCCTTTGCAGTGCCTTTAGCTCTTGGGGGAAGGCTTGCTGCTGGACAAGCTGAATCACCACCTCAGCAGCCCTCCTACGTTCTTTGACAGTCACAATTTCACCATGATGTTTTAGCTTAGACCCTAGTCTTTTGATTCTGGCAACCACCCTAACAAGGGTTGTCCAGGTGGAAAACCGACTCAGGCGGCTTAGAACATCGTTCCAGTCACTAACTTGGGTTGCAAACACTTGAATCGATTTAACTTCTGGATCACCTGCGAGCAGCTCTGTTGAAGGCTTAGGTGTAGGGAGAACTTCTTGTTCCCATAGAAACTTGGGCCCTGACAACCAGCTAGCTGAAGAGATGTCTGCTGCATGAAGGCCTCTAGAGGCATGATCAGCTGGGTTTTGTGCTGTATCTACATAGTTCCATTGATTTGGGTCTGTAATCTCTCTTATCAGTTGAACACGGTTAGCCACGAACACATGGAACCTTCGTGCCTCATTGTTGATGTAAGCCAGCACTACTTGTGAGTCTGTCCAGAAGAATTCTTGCTCAATTTTCATCTCGAGTTCCGCCTTCAGCATAACACTTATCCTGGCTGCAGTTACTGCGGCTGAGAGTTCCAATCTTGGGATGCTTGTGATCTTCGTAGGTGCAACCCTCGCTTTGGCTATTACAAAACTACAATGAATCTCGTCCTTGTCGTTTTTGTATCTGAGATAGGAACATGAACCGTATCCTGCACTACTGGCATCCAAGAAGTGGTGCAGTTCCACCCTAACGATTTTACCAAAGTTTTGAGGATGGTAACATCTGGATTTGGCAACTTCCTTTAACCTCTGTAAACCATTCTTCCACTCCTCCCACCGTGAACGCAAGTTCTCAGGAATAGGATCGTCCCATCCAATACCTCTACGACATAGTTCCTGTAGGATGCGCTTGCCACTCAGAGTGAAGGGAGCTACAAACCCGAGTGGGTCATACAGAGACGCAACGACTGACAAGAGACCACGGCGAGTTGGGGTATGGTCCTTTGCGTCAATGTTGAAACTGAAGGTGTCAGTTTCTGATGACCACTGAATGCCAAGTATGTGTCCTTCTGAGGTTGCATCGGGGTTAAGGTTGAGAGGATCAGTGGTTATTGCCCTTTCTGAGGGGGCTACACAGGAAAGGACCTCCATTTGGTTTGAGTTGAACTTGTGCAGACGTAGACCTGCACTTTTGCACAGTTCCTGTGCTCTGACAATGAGTTCCTTAGCTTCTTTGACTGTTGGAACACTGGTTAACCCATCGTCCACATAGAAGTTCTTTTCCACAAATACTGAAGCTGTAGAGTGGTCAATCTTGTGTTGCTGTGCCAGATACTTAAGACAGAAGTTGGCACATCTAGGGGAGGATGCAGCCCCAAAAAGGTGGACTGTCATTCTGTACTCCCGTGGTTCTGTTTCTAACAGTCCACCCTCCCACCAGAGGAACCTTAGGTAGTTGCGAACTTCGGGTGAGACACTGAACTGGTGGAACATCCGTTCAATGTCACAGATCACAGCAACTGCTTCCCTTCTAAAGCGACAAAGAACTCCTACCAAGGAGTTAATCAAGTCGGGTCCTGTCAGTAGAGTGTCGTTTAGAGAGATCCCACGGAACCTTGCTGAGCAATCAAACACAACTCTTAGTTTGCCTGGCTTTTTGGGGTTATACACCCCATGATGTGGGATATACCACACAGTCTCTCCCTCAGAGAATGGAGGGGCTGGCTCTGCATCACCTTTCCTGATAATTTCTTCCATGAAGGCTGTGTAATGATCGAAATACTGTTTATTGACCTTTAACTTCTTCTTTAGGTGTTGCAGCCGAACAGTAGCCAGCTTCTTATTGTTTGGTAGGACCGGTGGACCACTGCCTTTGAAAGGGAGAAGGGATCTCAAAATGTCCACCCCTTTTCTGCTTGATGTTATCATTAAGTAGCTGTATGAAGCGAACGTCATCTTGCGACACATACCTGTCCTCATAGCTCCTCTCATTAAAGTCTGATTCCAGTACTTTCAGCACATCGGTGGCCACTGGCACCTCTTTCACTGCAACACGATGCACAAAGCTCTCATTTCCCTTTCTATCCAAGTGGGGATTGGCTGACCCTATGATGCTCCAGCCAAGCATTGTCCTTTGTGCAAAAGGTTCATCTTTTTCACCTGTGATGACCTCCAAAGGAGCCAGTGCTGAGGGGCAATCATAACCAATTAGCAGTCCAACCTCGCAATCTTGGAGTGGATGTAACTTGTTCATCAGATGTTTCAGATGGGGCCACTGTAGGGCTGTACCTTTAGTAGGGATGTGAGACTTGTCGACTGGGATAAAGTCTCGTGTGTAGGTCTGCTGTAGTTGGATGTAAATTTCAGAGTTGAGTCCCCGGACTTGTAGACCACTGACAGTCTTGCTTGCTATGATTGTGTTGACAGCTGTCATTGTGCTGAGTTTAAGTTGCACTGACTGAGTGCTCACATTTAGTTCGGCTACCAAATCTTCCAAAGTTGAGTCGCTTTGCGTGTCAAGTAGGGCATAAGTGAGAATTTCTTTATGAGGCTCTGTTGTTGATGACAAGAACTGGAACAATGCTAGAGGTGGCAGAAACATTCTGTGTCAATGCATGGGTCATGACTCTGTGGATTTCCTTGCTTGCATGGTCTCCCGTGGCTGTGGGATCCTTTCTTGCTGATTCAACAGGGTTTCTGTTTCTTTCTATGTGCAAGCAGGTTGGATGACGTCGACCACATGTACTGCAGGTGTGTCGCCTTTTGCAGTCTTTGGTAGTGTGCCCCTTCCTTAAACACCCAAAACACAGGTGGTTTTCATGAATGAACGTTTTCTTTTCATCCATAGACTTTTCTGCAAAGGTTGGACACTTAACAACACCATGTGTTTTGTCTTTACAAACTAAGCAAGGAGGTTTTGGCTTTGAGATTTCCAGAGTTCCTGAGGTGGAGTTTTTCATTTGAGTGCTTGTGTTGAGTGCCTTGGCTCTTTTTGGAAGTCTCTCATCTGTGTTTTTAGTGCTCATCAGAAGAGAGAAGGCAATGGGGTTACAAGCAATGCGAGCTTCAGTTTGCAAAAACTCTGTGAATGCACAAAACTTGGGTAGTCTCCAGATCTGTCTAGCTCTTCCACAACAATGCGACTCCATCTGCGCACCATCCACTCAGGCAGCTTTTTAAGAAGCTTGTGATTTTCCTCACAATCATTTAGAATACCCAGGCCCTTGACATGAGGAATGGCCTCAACACAACCTTGAAGGAAATCTGCAAACTCTCTTAGTGCAATAGGGTCATTTGCGGCTATCTTTGGCCACTTCATGAGCTTGTCTCTGAAAGCCCTTTGGACAATGAATGGGCTTCCATACCTATCTTGTAAGTTTTCCCAAGCACCCTGATATGCCTTCTCTGAATTTCTGTAGAAAAATCCTTCAACAGCTTTGCGTGCTTCCCCAGCAAGATAACATTTTAGATAGAGCATTTTTCACTAGCTGGAATTTTAAAACCTCTTTAAAATTATTTAGGATCTGGCAGTTCTTGATTTCTCTAGGTCTCCAATGTCCCATGTGATGAATTAGCTGAGCACATAGTCCCGTTTACCATGCTGACTTCTATTTAGTTCTCCTGTATGTGAACTGTATCTGTGATTGGTTTTACCCACTTAGTCATCCAAAGTCTCTCACTGCAGCTGTGGCATCCACATATTGGCGTGCAGAACATCAGATGATCTTGTATCCGCTGTCTGAGGACGTCGGCATTGGTGGATGACTCAGCGGCGAGTTTTCACTGTAGCAGCCCTTGGCTTCTTGAATACGAGGCAGAGAGTCTCTAACGGGTGCAATTGTTTTTATTCTTCTAGAACCAGCATAAGCACCGTGAAAACTAAAAGTAAACATGCAAATAGCTGGTTAACAGCATAACACAAAACAATAATTGGCTCAATTAACATGTGAAACTTAAACATTTTCCGGTAACAGTCAATGTTTGTCAACAGTCATGGTTTTATATGCCACCAATGCCAAGATGGCTGCAGGTGCGACAGGGGCCGCCACAGCGCTTCTAATCTATTGTTTGCTTATAAACTTTGCCAAACCTTTTTATGTAAATTCAACTCGAATAGTTTGTAGCATCTTTCCTACGTTTTATTGTAACGACAAAATGTTCAAACACGAGGATCTGAGCTACAAACAAGCACATCATAAACTGACAAAGAAAATCATCGGCTATGGGACTTACACTTTGGCTGTGACGTTTGTCTACCCATCGCTATACAGAAAGTTAACCAAGAGGACTAGGCTGGCAACACGATATTCGCAGATCACTGGACTTATTGTTGCTATATGTCTAATGTTATCCGGGGACATTCACCCGTGCCCAGGCCCACACCACTTCAAGACACCGGGAGAGGCTATCCTGCTAACAGAAGGGGCACGCGTCATTCCTACCTTACAGGTATGTTCCACGGGTACAGCACTATGTGTTTGTGCCCATCATTCTAATTATTTGCTTCCTCTGTGCCTGTTGCCTACTACTTCCGAGCTGTCTGTCCGGGGAGGCGAAAGCGATGCTGAAGCTGTGGTGGTACCGGGGCTGTCTGTCGGCGAGGCGCGCAGGAAGACAACGGGTCCACGAGTGCGTGTCAATTTGTTGGATAAAAACATCCAAAGACAGACCATTGGAGTGTGGCCCTCGGTCTCGCATGGGGGCGGAAGCCATGATCGTGGCAAACAACAACAATCTTCTCAGACGGAGACTATCTCTAGTGGTCGCTCGGTTACCACGACAACAAACAACGTAAATAGGAAAATGATAAATCCAGGGATAGCTAAAAACCGGAAATGGGCGTTTTTTCATACTGTTAATCACTCAAAGATAATTTGGGACCCTAAAACAAAGCCTAAAGGGATTCTAGGCGGACATTTAAATATAAGAAGCATACTGTCTAAAACAGAACAAATTAATCATCTTTTACTCAACTCGAATTTGGACTACCTCTGCTTGTCTGAGACCTGGCTCTATAAAAATGCACCCTCTGCAGCACTTAACATCCCTGGCTATAATATGTTCAGAAGAGACAGAGAAGCTGCAAAAGGAGGTGGTGTGATGATATATATAAAAAATAACATCCAGTGTCATGAAATACAGTGGCTTAGTGGTTTTGAAATGGAATGCTTAGGGTTTACAACATTACGTAATAAAGTTGTTAAAAACATACGAAAGGCCAAAGCTGATTTTTTCTTGACTATAATAGAGAACGCAAAAAGGAGATGGAACCAATTAATCTGGAACCAATTAAAAAAACTTGTGGGACAGGACACAAAAAGAAAAAATCTTTCAGAAATTATGGTAAATGGACAACTTACTAATAATTCGTACAAAGTTGCAGATGCCTTTAATAACAGTTTCATTGAATCTGTGGCGAAAATTGCCCATTCCTTCCTACTCAGCAATATAAATACTTGTACAATAAATGCTACAGAGCCAGTCTTTACACTGGACAGTGTCACAGAAACTGATGTTGAACAAACTATAAGATCATTCAAACCATCCAGAACTAAAGACATATTTGGCATGGACACATTCATGTTAAAAGAACTCGGTCCAATGTTAATTGCTCCCATAACCAAAATTCTCAATTGTTCCATTTCTGAGACTGTATTTCCCAATGCGTGGAAGAAATCAGTTGTTATTCCAATTTACAAAAATGGTGACCCTCTGTCAATTTGCAACTATAGACCAATTAGTATAATACCTACAGTGTCTAAAGTTGCAGAGAAGTTAATTGCTCAACAAATAATCACTCATGTAAACACCACATCATTTTCCCTTCACCCTATGCAATTTGGTTTCAGAGCTCAACACTCCACAGAAACAGCAAACTGTTTTTTAATAGAAAATGTTAAAAGCCTATTAGATAAAGGTGGAGTAGTTGGTGCTGTGTTTCTGGACCTGAAGAAAGCCTTCGATACTGTAAATCATAAAATACTAATGGCAAAACTAACCAATGTTCCCTCTAAGCTGCGCACTTCTGAAGCCACGGCCGCGCAGAGAACAGACATGAAAATGATTGTAGTAGTTTAAATGAAAAATAATTGCAGTGCTCTGGACAACCGCTATAGAGTTATTGTCGCTACAGAGTTGGAACCGGTGAATGCGGTTTACAGGTTTCATAGAAAGAGAACGATTGAGCGCGTGTGAGCTGGCTGGCCCTGAGCCAAATCAGTCGCAGTAAGAAAACTGTAATGTTTGTGGACTAAATACATCAATACGAGAGGCAACGCGAAACGAAAAGAAATGTGAAATAAAACTGTTTTAATGAAAAGTGGTGGAAATAACAGATGATGGGCACAGAACACACCCACCACAGGTGTAGCTTGCAAACTCAAAATACATAAGTGATATATTTCAGTTTAAATAGATTTTTGTGTCTGGTGGTGATGTGGGTTTCAGGGATATTTAGAGAACTATAAAAGAGTTAACGTTCACTTTTCTTAAAAATATTTAGCTATCAGATCTGTTTAAGTGCTTCAGTTTGTTTTCACTATATAATATATTAAAACAAATGGAAGCATTTAAACTGATATAATACTTTATATCAGTTTAAATATTGAAATATTATATTATATTTTATGATATTATAATGTAAGCCTAATGTTACAGTTGCATGATAAAACCATTTTTGTGTGTGTGTGTTTATGTTCATTGTACAGGTCTGATATAAAGTATGTTTTTGCTCAGGTGGCCAAAATGTGCGCTCAACAGAGAAAAGTTTTGCTCAGCGAGAAAAAAAATTAGAGGGAACATTGAAACTAACTAAATTTAATTTTTCACCAGGTGCAATAAAATGGACAGAATCATATTTATCAAATCGATCACAGTCAGTGAGAATCAATGATCACCACTCTCCCTCCCTCCCATTGTCCACAGGTGTCCCACAAGGTTCTGTTTTGGGCCCACTACTTTTTTCTCTCTACATTAATGACCTTTCCTCAGTTTGTTCAGATGTTTCCATTCAGATGTATGCAGATGATACGGTCATTTATACACATGCCAAAAACACAAGCTGCGGCTAAACTAACACAATCTATGGTCCATGTAACAGAATGGCTAAACCAGTGCTGCTTAAAACTCAATGTTAATAAAACAGTAGCTATGTTCTTTTCCAGATCCAATGTGGCAAATAATAAATCTGAGGTTTTTGTTGCCGGGGAAATAGTACAAGTTGTGCCTGAATACAAATATCTTGGGGTGTTAATAGATTCGAAACTAACTTTTAAATCACATGTTAAAAAAGTCTGCAATCGTGCCAAATTCAATATTTCAAATTTTCGGTTCATAAGATCCCATTTATCATTCAAGGCAGCCAAAATGTTCATGCATTCTATGGTCATATCCCATATAATTTACTGCTTAACCACATGGTCACAGGCTAACAAAACAACACTAAAACCTATAGAATCATTGTACAAGCAGACGATTAAAATACTGGATAAAAAACCACAAAGACATCACCACTGAAATATATTACAAAAGCATCATCTTTTAAGTTGGGAAAATGTCATCAAATACTCAAACCTTGGTCTGATGTACAAAATCATCCATGGTCTGTCATCACCTCCACTTAGCCAATTTGTGAACATGAGAAGTTACACACATCGGGTAACTAGAGGGGCAGCAAGGGGAGATTGTATTGTTCCTCTCTGCAAAAGTGCATTCAGTCAGAGTGTCTTTTCGGTTACAGCATCCCAGGACTGGAACTCAGTCCCTGGGAGCATCAGAGAACTGGGCACTTACAGTCAGTTTAAAAGACATCTAAAAACTTGGCTTATAACAAACCAAACATGCCATCATCATTAATTTTTTAATATTATTAGGACTGTTTCCCCCCTCTGACCTGATTATGTTACTTCTGTTTTTTTTTTTTTTTTTTTCCTGCAGTTAACTGTCTGAATCTGTTGTAATATATGGCAATTGTATCTGTACTATTTCTACTGTTTTTATTTACAAGCTTTAATGTTTAGATGTGTTTTTCACTGCTCATTTATGTTTGCGTTGTTCTTATCCTTTTATTCTTAATTATGTTTTTTTTTAGGGGTGACACTTTTTAACAGCTGTCCAGGGACTATGGATGAAAAATAGCCATTTGGCTAATTCCAGTGCATTTACAGTAATGTTAATTAATGTACATTGTCCCTGTCAAATAAATTTTAAAATAAAAATAAATAAATAAATGTAGACATTTACATCTTTAAACATTTTCTACACATTAACAACATTAACTAAAAATACACACCTCGCTCCGCTCACCAAGGGTGCAAACTTTAGGCTTGCTGCTTCTTGGGTTAGTTGCTAGCTTTATGATCTCTGGGCTAAACAGCACACAAAGTGTGAACATAAGACAAAGCAACTTAACAAAGTGTAAAAAGGGATCATATAACTACTTGAAGTTACAGAGAGCAGAGAGAAACAGCACCAAGAATACACAAACTGTGTTAACTTACAAAGACGAGACGAGAGAAATCTAATGAGTGTGTCTGTTGATCAGCTATACAGGTTCCTGGGATCAAAGCCTCAAACCCTGTCACATGAATGACCTATATGACCATGAATTAATTACCTATAGCGGTCTCTAGTGGCCACTTGCACTCTGGGTTGGCTGAACTTGCTCCCGGACACATTTTTGGAACCAGCATACCTCGAGTAAGCAAGGTTTGGGTTAATCAACCGAGAGTTCAGGGTATATGTGAGAGTAAGTTAACCCTGCTTTCTGGAATACACCCCAGGGGCCCGTTTCAATAAGGAGGTTCAACCAACTCTGAGTTAAAACTTGAACTCTGAGTTGACTTACTCTGAGATGGGAAACTCTGAGTTTTCAGTTTCAGAACAGCTGAATTGAGTTAGTTCAATCGACTCTGAGTAGGTTGACTCTGAGTTAAGCGCATGCACCACGACTATGAAAAGCCATCATCAATGGAGCTCCGATATTACGATTCACCATGGCAACAGCACTTGACAAAATGACATCCGCATACTTCTGAGTCAATGCAAGTTTAATTCTTATCACTGTTATAATATCAAAGGTTAAAACTGGTAGAATGGTAAGTTATTGAACTAATATTTATTTTCATGGTATCCCACATCCAAAAAAAGAAGAATGAAAAAAAGAAAAAAATAATGCAGGATGCAATAACACACTATCGCCTACACCACTGCAGCCACAAGAGTGTATGTTAATTTTAATCTGGTCTGAAATTGGTGGGCAGAGCTACTGTAAATTTGCACTTAGTAATACCCAGGAGAAAAAAAAGTATACTTGAGTGCATTAAAAAATACTTAAATACAAGCAAGTACATTTGTAGTACATTCTTTATTTTGGTGCTAAATAAAAGTGTCAAAGTTATACACTATACACTATCTCTGTATTTAAAAAAACAAAAACTTTCATACACCTTTAAATGTACTCATCAGACATAGGAAATATACTTATGAATTATTTAAAATATAAGAATAATATATATGATAAATATATACAAAATGTTGTAGGCAATAAATTATAAATACATTTTGTATATATTCATTATATATTAATCTTATATTTGAAATACATAAGTCTATTTTAAAGTGTATGAAAGATGGGTTCAAGTGTACTACAAGTGGTAACTAAATATTTTTTTTTAAAAAAACAGAAATATTATGTTAAAAGCACATTTTAGTTCAAATTCATGGTGTCTCAAAATAGCACAGTTCAGTACACTTAGATGTTCTTAAGATTATCTTAAGAAGTACTGAAGTATAGCTTTTAGTATATTAAGTACAAAATAAGTGCACGGAAATAGAGCACTTTAAGTACATTATGGAAGTGTACTAAGTGTACTAAAATATTAGTGTAATAGTGTATTTTACTGCACTTTTTTTCACCTGGGTAGACACTCCGACACTTTCCGTTTGCATTAAGTTATTTTTATTACCACACTGGCAGATATT
Source organism: Ancherythroculter nigrocauda (assembly GCA_036281575.1). NCBI lineage: Eukaryota > Metazoa > Chordata > Actinopteri > Cypriniformes > Xenocyprididae > Ancherythroculter > Ancherythroculter nigrocauda. The sequence continues at coordinate 72,384,250 of VTFQ01000001.1, read as the reverse complement.
GATAATTTTACTTAAATAAAATGCACTTAATTTAGATTCCCCCAGGAAACAAGACTAAATATTTTATATCATTTTCTTATATAGAAAATCCATCTTGATTTAAGAATTTTTAGATATTTGTACTTGAAATAGGATGAAAAATACTAATTTTTGCAGTGTGAATGAATGAGTTAGCTATTTAAACATCACTTGCACTTTAAAAAGGGGGAGGAGACCGAAGGAAACTCTGGGTTTACCAAAGAAAACCTGCTCCCGACCAGGTTAGGTTCACAGAGTAAGTTACCATGGTAACTGACTCTGAGTAGAAGTTACCTCTCTTTCAGAAACAGGCTTGACTTACCCTGCCTTCTCGGGTTTGACATACCTCCCATTCTGAAACAGAAAACCCAGAGTTTCCCTTATTTCAAGGTTAACATACTCAGAGTTTTCACTTAACCTCCTTTCTGAAACGGGTTTGGTATGCTGTGGGGGACATTTTGCTGACATGGTTTGGCATCACGTGACCCCTTATAGATGTTTCATCTCTCCAGTAGAGTTCAATAGACTTGTACAATCATGTAAATGCGCACTGAAGCAGTTATCATGGCTCGTTCCCACAAACACCTTTCTAATTAATTTCATCTGTCATCTGACTGTACATGACTGCATAATGATTCATGGTCACTCAAACTAAAATATCATCTGAATATAAAAGCTAAAATGACTCACGCTTCAAAATAGCAGCCTGATAACATTATAATTGTTATCTGTTGTTCCCATAATTGCATAATACACTGTTGCCAGTAAGTTACTGTAATTAAGATTTACAGTACTATAACCGTATTTCAATTTTACAGTAACTACATGGTGTTGTAATTATGTAATGCGGTGCAATTACTGTAAAAAACCCAGGTATTCAGTACACTACTGTAATTATTTGTCCTAAATAAAGATTTCATAATTTTTGTATAGAATTAATTATAGAATTAATTTAATTAAGTACTACTGAGATACAATCCACACAGAATTATTCCTAAATATCATTTTATTATTTATTTAAAACATTGCATATATATCTCAAAATAAACAGTCTGCCAATGCTGGAAAGGATGTGTTAAAAATGAAATTAGCACAAAGAAAATAGCACAAAGATGTGTAAATCTGTTAAATTAACTCATTATGTGTTGTCCTTCACTACACGCATTATGTTAAGAAACATAAAATGATGTAAAGTCAATGGTTGTTTAGCTTACTGTCAAAAAAATATTATAATTAAATATCAAAAATTACATTTATAAAACTGCAAAATATAAATACATTTTTAAGCAGTCAAAAATGAAATGTCCAATACAGGACAAACAGTTCTTTTCTCATTAGGTAACATGACACATAACCCCACTTTCAAAATCATTTCACTATTTCCAAAATTTGATTAATATGTACACTGGTGGCCAAAAGTATTTAAGTGTCTTAATGTTTTTGAAAGAAGACTGTTCAAGAAACATTTGTTCTTGTTATGAATGTTCTCCTCTAAATTCATTTTTTTTTTTTTTTTTTTTTTTAAAGACAACAAAAAGTGTTTTTGTCCACCTTTGTCCACCTCAGAATGTTCCCTGGTCTGTATGAGTGTCCACGAACGCAAATGTACTCAGTCCTTCAGAGGAGATCCCGGCTCTGACACTATATAAAAACATGAGAATGAGAGAGAGAGAATTCCATATTAGTGTCAAATAATTTTTAACCTCTGTTTTTAACCTTTTTTTTTTTTACTATAACTTAAAGGGTTAGTTCATCCAAAAATGAAAATTATGTCATTTATTACTCACCCTCATGTCGTTCCACACCCGTAAGACCTTCGTTAATCTTCAGAACACAAATTAAGATATTTTTGTTGAAATCCGATGGCTCAGTGAGGCCTCTATAGCCAGCAATGACATTTCCTCTCTCAAGATCCATAAAGATACTAAAAACATATTTAAATCAGTTCATGTGAATACAGTGGTTCAATATTAATATTATAAAGCGATGAGAATATTTTTGGTGCACCAAAAAAACTAAATAACAAATTATTTAGTGATGGTCGATTTCAAAACACTGCTTCAGGAAGATTCGGAGCCTTATGAATCAGTGTGTCGAATCAGCAGTTTGGAGCGTCAAAGTCACGTGACTTCAGCAGTTTGGTGGTTCAACACGTGATCCGAATCATGATTCGACACAAAAAATTCATAACGCTCCGAAGCTTCCTGAAGCAGTGTTTTGAAATCGGCCATCACTAAACAAGTCGTTATTTTGTTTTTTTGCTGCACCAAAAATATTCTCGTGGCTTTATAATATTAATATTGAACCACTGTACTCACATGAACTGATTTAAATATGTTTTTTAGTACCTTTATGGATCTTGAGAGAGGAAGTAACATTGCTGTCTATGCAGGCCTCACTGAGCCATCGTATTTCAACAAAAATATCTTAATTTGTGTTCAGAAGATGAATGAAGGTCTTACGGGTGTGGAACGACATGAGGGTGAGTAATAAATGACAGAATTTTCATTTTTGGGTGAACTAACCCTTTGTGTATATATATATATATATATATATATATATTTTTTTTTTTTTTTTTTTTTTTTTTTTTTTAAGTAACATCTTTTTGTCAATAGCATATTCAAAAATTTCAGCTGAACTGTAATTTAAATTATGCTAGATTAAATTTTAATACTTACATATCCTAAATTCTGTACAAAAATGCTGAGATCCATAGAGAGAAAGACTGCAATCGATGATTTAGCCAATTTCAGCCTGTCTGCAGGGAAGGGGAAGCTGTTTGAGACAAATGCACAGTAAGATGCATGCAAGAAATCACTATGTGATGATTTTTCTCCTCCCTACAGTAGTTAACCCACCTGTGCGCTGATACCTTCCTGGTCAGTTGGGACTGCAATGATAAGTCTTCGGCCTAATAAAATCAAAATAATACAAAATTATAAACTAAAGTTGTTTAGAATGCTAAATTTGGTATGAATGATTTAGTGAGAGTTTTACTCTAATGCTTACCTGGATAAATGTAATCTGGTGAGACTGAACATAGAAAATGGTCTATCTTCTGATTGGTTAATTTGCTATGTAATAAATAAAATGTTAGATGTGATGCAAAGTCATTTATTTGATAAAAAGTTAGCAAATTTAGAATGCTACCTAGTATGCATCAGTACTGCTTGCTTCACATATTGCTAATTCAACAATGCTAGTGACTGATGCATTAGCTGTGTATTCAGCTGTACTACTGACAATGACAATGAACTTTATTGTGGCCCACAAAATTTCGCTGTGGCGCGCTTTTAAACCAATATTACCAAAACATGGGCAGAAAACATTGCTTTTGTTAGGAAATTTAAGTAACAATATGATTTCAAGTACAGCTTACCTCAGAAATCTTGCTAGCAGTCACCGGCGCTTTGTTGCAGTTAAGACCTTTAAACACGCATACATAAATTGAAGTAAATATTAAATTCCATAATCTAACAAAATCTTTTGTCAAATGAAACGTTAACGCAGTTTACCGTGGTAAAGATTTTTTTTTTTTTACCTTGCTTGCTGGTCTCTCTCTTGGGGAGAAGTCTTCATGGGGTGCATTCGGTTCACCGGCCGCAGACTGTGGCGCTGCCGCGCTGGGTCCGTCTATACCCCGGACGCGAACGACGCGATCCAATAAAAGACAGAACCCATTACAATCACTGTTGTTTGCACTGAATGCTCCGGCACGATACGACCAATCCCAGACACAGACAGTATGATGCCCCGTTATATGTACGGTACTCCGAGTCCAAGCGCTCGCGCTATTTCTGACACAAGGGACGAACAAGTTTGCATTTTGTAAAGGTCCGGTAGCTTCAGTGTGTCTGTCCAATATAGACAGCCGCGGGCTGTTAGCGTTGTAGACACACGGTGTAAGGCAAATCCTGTCAAACCAAATGAACAAAAAGAGGAAAATAAAAAAAATACGACAGAATGGTGCCAGAGAGGCTGTTACAGCAAATACAGTAGTATACTGCAAATTTAAAAAATACAGTAAATCACTGTATGTGGTGTTTGATGTCACAGAAAATTCCCATGATGCAATGGGAATCACAGTTATATACTGTAAAGAGAATTATATTTGAAATTTATTTATTTAGGATAAACCCCTTGAGATGTAGCATCTCGTTTTCGAGGGGGTCCCAACATTCAAAATTACATAATCTTAACATACAAACATCATGAAATTATAATTAACAATACAAACACAACACACAGAAGGAAAAAAAAAAAAAAAAAAAAAAAAAACAGTGACAGTCTCAAGTGTAACATGTACAGTCAATCTTTAAGTAAGATATTAAACATTGTTTAAACAACCCAAATGATGTAATGGATCTAATGTCTACAGGTAAATTATTCCAGTCCATTGGTGCTTTGAACCTAAATGCTCTTTTACCAATTGTTTTTTTTGCACGAGGAACCAAAAAGTAAATCTGAACAGAATGCCTAACTAGATAATTTAATGAACAAGGTACAAAATATTGCTGCAGGTAACTGGGATAATCAAAATGAATACATTTAAATACAAGTTGAAGCCAATGAATATGTCTTCTAACATTCAGAGATGACCACTGAAGCGCATCATACATTGTACAGTGATGAGTAAAAAAAGAACAATCCAAAACAAATCTGCAAACTCTATTATATGCTGTATTAAGTGGGGCAAGATCTGATTTTGACGCCGTTTGATAAACCACATCACAATAGTCAAAGAATGGAAGTATAAGTTGAGAAGCAAGTTTCTTACGAACACTATATGGAAAACACTTTCGAGAACGATATAAAGTACTAATTCCAATATTGACTTTGCGTAAAACATGATTAATATGCGATTTAAAAGAGAGATCAGAATCAAGCCATACACCAAGATATTTAATAGTATCAACTTTATGCAAGGATGTACCATCATTACATGATACAACACAGGTAGTAGTTTTGGATTTAAGTTTCTGTCTAGAACCAAAAATCATAATATGACTTATTTTTATTAAGCACCAATTTATTAACCAAAAGCCACTCTTGTAACATATTAAAATCAGACTGAAGAGATAACTGAATTTGTATAGAATCCGAATTAGAAACGTATATGACGGTATCATCAGCATAAAGTTGTACCTGACAATTTTTAGGAATTAATGATAAATTATTTACATAAATAGAAAAAAGAAGTGGTCCCAATATTGAACCTTGCGGCACACCTCTTTGTTGAATTGAAAAATCTGATTTATTCCCATCTATAACAACACATTGTTTTCTGTTGTGCAAATATGAATTAAACCACAGAACTGTTTTTTCAGAAAGACCAATTGCATGAAGTTTATCTAAAAGCAAATAATGATCAACCAAATCAAAAGCTTTAGTTAGATCAAGAAAAATTGCACCTGTGAGTTTGCCATCATCTGAAGCTGAAAACACATCATTAGTAAACTTAAGTAAAGCAGTAGTTGTGGAATGATTAGACCTAAAACCAGATTGAACTGAAGATAAAATATTATTAGCGGATAAATAATTTGAAAGTTGTTTATAAATAATTTTTTCGAAAACTTTAGATATAGAACAAATAATAGATATAGGTCTATAATTATTAGGATCAAGTACATCACCTCCCTTATAAAGTGGAGTAATGCGTGCACATTTCCAGATAACTGGGAACTCACATGAAATCAGACATAGATTAAACAAATCAGCAAGTGGATACATAAGAATATGTGAGGATAATTTAAGAAATCTATTTTCAATACCATCCAACCCAGCACCACTAGTCACCTTTAATTCATTAATGGAATTCTGAACATCAATAGGTAAAATCTTCCTAAATGAAAAAGAACTATTACAAAATGAATTATCATTAAAAATACCAGAATTCAAATAAGAAGCAGATTCTGAAGACCAGACAGAAGAAAAATGCTGACTAAATACTTGAGCAATAGATAAAGAGTCATGAAAAATCGTATTATCAACTCTAATTTGATTAATTGAATGTTTATTTGATGTCTTAACAATACTTTTAATTTTATTCCAAAACTGCTTCAGATTTTTACAATAAGAAAAACATTCATTATAATAATTAGATTTTGCATTTCGAGATTTTGTCTTGCTCAAATTTCTCAAATGTCTATATATTTCCCAATCAGCACTACTTCTTGTCTGACGAAATGTTGTCCATGCTTTGTCTCTTAGCCTAAAAAGACTTATAAGTTCGGAGTTAACCCAAGGTAGATGATTGCCTTTAACCTTAACAGTTTTCCAAGGTGCATGTTTATCCACAACATTACTAAATTCATTATAAAAAAAATCCCAAGCATCTTGTACATTTGGAATTAAATAATATCTGTCCCAATTAATAGAAATCAAATCATTAATAAATAAATCTAAATTAAATTTTTTATATTGTCTGATTTTTATTAATCGTGGTGGCAATTTGGAAACTTTAATTTTCCATACACAAAATATAATAGAGTGATCACTAAGGCAATCAGACATAACACCTGCTCTTAAAAATCTATTTGGGTGTGATACAAGTATCCAGTCAAGAAGAGATTGTGTTCGAGAAGTAATTCTAGTAGGCTCAGTAATTAATTGGGTAAGATTTAAACTATTAAATATATTTTTTTCTTTATCAGATGACTTGTCTAACCAATTCTTATTAAAATCGCCTAATAAGATTAATTCATTTTTACCAAAAACAGAATTAATAGTAGAAATCAGGCATTTAAGGGACTCAGCGGGTGAAGAGGGTGGTCTATATATGCTACCAATAATTAGACATTTGTTTGAGTGAAAAACCACCTTAACAAAAATACTTTTAAAATATAAAGGATCAACCGTAGGTATAATCAACTCTGATACAAGACCTATCGTAACATAAATAGCCACACCACCTCCCCTAGAGCACCTATCACATCTATAAATAACATAATTGCTTAAATTAATTTCATTATCTGAGACACTGCTATTAAGCCATGTCTCAGAAAGAGTAATAATATCAGGCTTATTTAAATCAACCCAAACACGAAGTAAATCAATTTTACGAACCAAACTTCTGATATTCAAATGAATAATTTTCAATCCCTTAATCTTGTTCAGCCTGAAAAATAAAACCAACCATTAAACTGTCACTGATCAAACATAAAAACATAAATAACCAAATCACAAAATCCATAACATAAGTACAAAAATAACCAAAATTAATTACAACAAAAACTAACAGAACACTAAACAAAACATACAAACATAAAATCACCACACCCTTCAAGAATGACCCAGCTGCCCCCGACCCCATTATCCAGGGCATTCCAATAAGTAAACCAAATCCTATCTAATCAGCTCAACTCAACTGAAACATCATTAGTAATAATAATTGTAGTCGTAACTTTGAGAAAAGAAAAAAAAAAAACAAAAAAAAAAAAAAAAAAAACAAAAACAAAGCAATAATCGTCGGGAAAATACCACAAAATAATGGTAGTAATACAAAACAACCAAACATTAGAAAATAAATAAACAAATAAATGTCTGCCTCACCTCAGACAACCATTTACATTATCTTGAAGAGATCTGAGGTGACATGTAAACTGCCTCAGCATCTTTGTGGCAGCTAAAACGTTGCTGTTTACCATCAACAAAAACACACAACGTGCAAGGATAGCGAAGAGAGTACTTCATATTTAGTTCACGAAGCTTTCGCTTAACAGGATCGAAGCTCTTGCGCCTCTTCATCAATTCAGCGCTAAAATCCGGATAAATATATATACGTGTCCCGTTGTGCTCAAGCTTCTTTTTCTCCCGCGCGATCCGAAGAATTTTCACCTTGTCCTGGAAGTTGAGGAGCTTAATCATAATAGGCCTGGGACTGGCTCTATCGCTTTGACGAACTGTCGGGGAGCGATGGGCCCATTCAATGATCAGCGGAGTGGGAAAATTGTCTTGCCCCAAAAGCTGTGGAATCAGCCGGGACATAAAACCAATAATATCATTGCCCTCCGCTGACTCCTGAACTCCAATGAATCGAAGATTAGAACGTCGGTTTCTATTCTCCAAATCGTCAACTTTGTCAATCAGGTAAGAGTTATCTTTCTCCAGTTGGTGAATCCTAGTGATCGACACTTGCACGTTGTCCTCATTAGCCCCAACACGTTGTTCTAACAAGTTAACTTGATCTCCCAATGTACTTAATGAATTCTGAATACTGCTCAAACTATAATGAATGGAATCCGTTTTCACATTAAAGTGAGTCAGCATGTCCGTCTTAATCTGTTGAATAGCATCCCACAAAGTTTGGAGCGAGATTTGCGTCTCCTCCATTACAACAGACGAGTAATCCAAAGCGCGGATGCAAAACGTGTTTTTCTAAGACGTAAGACGACAACGCCAACTAATTGAAAGCAGTCCCAAGTGGAAGAGATCTTACAAAGTTACAATAATAGCGATATTCATGCTTGATGTCGTTGAGCTCAACACGCGTTCACTCACGCTGCGGCCATCTTGAAGTCATGTCGGTGGTATGGTGTATAATACTGAATGATATATGGTTAATAACTGTAGAAATTACAGAAATGTCTAACAGTGTGTTCCAATTAAGAATTTATTAATTTTAAATTCATCGGCTCCAGGTATTTGACATAACAGGACTGAGAGCTGGACTTTTATAGATACACGTTGTTTTTAGATCGTTTGGTTTGACCTGTAGTGTCTATATGACGCAGTTAGATCATTCATATGTAGTCTACAGTTTATATAAACGGTCCAAACTGTCTATGGTTGATTAATATTATTACAGGCCTATTACATTTTAAAGAAATTAAAAGATCCATTTTCCACTTTTGAAGGACTGTGAAGAACCGTTTTGTCTTATTCATTGTCTTAACAGAATCTGAAGCTATTTTCAATCAGTGTTAGATGACTGAGCGTCTGCATGTCTGAGTCAGAGGTGCGGGACTCTGCAGATGGACGAGATCTTTCAGTGAGGGCGGGGCTGCAGCACCGCATCATCTCAACAAACTGATGAAAACACGAGCGGAAACAGCGAATTTACTGACTGAAATAATACAAAACCAATAACCCGACATTATCTGTAATAAACCTGGTGAAAAAAGCAGCACATTCGTACTGCCTACTGTATGAAATAATGACAAATAACCAATTCAAACAGCATGATGAAGGTTTTTCTTTCATTTTAGTAGCGAAAGTTTCACAAAGTCATTCTATAATGCAGCGTTTATCCTCCATAATGCAGTATCTACTTTTCAGATTGAATTTATTCCGATAGACTATACAACCTAATACTAACACTTTTTTTTAATTTTCAGTTTGTGAAATGTGACAAGCCCCATATCGCGGGGCACGTATAACAAAACCAAGTAAAAGTTTACAATATTTTCTGGAGGGGGAAAAAAAAAAAAAAAATTATATATATATATATATATATATATATATATATAAATGAACATATAAAGACTTAAGATGCAAAAACCTCTAGATCCTTTTGACATTTTTCTTTTATATCAGCATTAAAAACGCTTTACGTAAAATACATATATTGAATAGCCTATGTTTAATTAAAAACACATTTTTATTAAACATTACCTTCTGAGTTTTTTTTTTTTTTTTTTTTTTTTTTTTTTTAAATTTCAAGCCAGTAGTGAAACATAATTTAATAAGAGACAATAGGTTAGGTTATGGTGGATATTTAAAGGTTGGTTAATTAAAGCTGGTTAAAGTGAAATCTTACCTGAACTGTGCGCCATGACTCACCAACGCCTTGAAGGTTTTGAAACTGAAAGTGTGAATCTGACTGACGTTCAAACGAGCAGGAATGAAGCGCACTCGCGCCCCCCTGTGGAGGCTTTCTACCTTTATTTCCTAAATTCATTATCTTTAACATGCTAGTTTTATTATTTATTGATTTTTTTTTATTATTATTTTTTTTATTATTATTTTGATATTAACAATAATTCCACTAGAGCTTCAATACTCTGTTTCTTGTTCATTGGATAAGCATTACACATTATAAGACTTTAAATAAAGTGTAACTCTTTGGCCAGGAAAATTATTAGATTTTATTAGATTTATACATATTACAATAATACAACAGCTGGATCAGGAGGGGAAAGTATAGTTTCTTGACAGTTCACCTAAAAATAATACCACTGTCATCATTTATTTACCATCATGTCATTCCAAACCTGAATATGTTTCCTTCTTCTATGAAACACAAAAGTGAAGAATATGAAGAATATATTCTAGCTGCTCTTTTTCAGGGTGAGTGTCTTAACTCTCAGATTAATTCTCTCACAAATCATCATGACTTCAGAAGAATCCGGTAAAGATCTTTGGTGCAAAATCTGCTCAGTTTAGTGTCATTCTAACATGACACCGTAGTCTACCTGAATTACAGTAAAAGAACAATATCAAGTGCCAAACATTTCCTGAAGGTCAAGTTTTAATTTGGGTCAGAGAATCTAATTCCATCAGAGTTACAGTGCAGTAGCTGTTGTCAGGCAATAGAGGGAGCTATCGTGCTTTACAGACAGAAGGCAGAAGACGAGGTCATTGTGAAACAACACTGGTGATGGTTTAGGATGATTAGCAGTGAAGAGAAGGAGGATGTAGAATATACAGTGAAACAGTTTTATTTGAATAGTGAGTTTTACAATCCATGCTGATTCAGCAGCTTTACAGAAACAATGTATTAATGTGTTAAACCACAGCGAGCAGAGAAACAGAAAAACTACATTGGATGTTTAGCAGTGCAGGATAAGAAACTCTTAAACCAAACGATTAAGTCATCTCAATACTTTACAATCCTCTCAAATTATTCACTACTTGAGGGTGTGAAACTGCTTAACTCCAGATTGAGTGGCTTTCTGTATAGATACTGCATGTGTCAGCAGTGAGCGATTAGGTCATTTCAGTAAAATATCATGTTTATTTGTGTTGCTGAGTTTTTATACTTCAGACATGAAATACTGAAATACCGTGGCGCACACACACACACACACGCGCGCATTTATGTAGTTCTCTTTCACGGTTAAATGGAAATGGATTTTAACTCCACTCAAATTAACAAAACAGCTTGAATAAATTTTGCTGGATGAAATTGAAAGATCAAGGCCCGGGCATATTTTAAGATCTGTCAGTACAAGTTGTTTTCAGTTAAAACAGCTCAAAAATGCATTTTAGTCTAGGATAGCTTTGTCTAGCCTTGTCTGTGAAACCAAGGGCAAATCAATAAAATGATCTGATCTTTATCACTGATATATTCAGCTTAAATTACACACAACACAGCTTGTATAACAAGAGCTTAATTATGTATAATGAAATGTGTATTGACTATTATAGCTCATGTTTTAACACTCAGCAGTGAGTCATTCACGAAAAGTGTCATGCGATTTTACTTCTCTACATTGATTTCCGAGTCATTTCTTCTGAATTAATGCAGAGTTATGGCACAATTAATTAGTCTTCAACTCATCAGTTCCTCAGGATTATTGCAATGGATTATTTTGTAGTGTTGAATAAGGGACACATTTAAAATGTGTTCTTCCTCTTGCACCATGTTGAGGTAATTTTGTTTAGAGACTGGAATAAAAATGGAAACAACAATTGTGATGTCAAATCAGCTTTTTAAATTCGGCCTTGCTGGGAAGAATAGATGCAAAGTGCATCAGGAAACACAACAATGGGATGACAAACTTTAACATCAGAGAAGCTAACAGCTAACAGAGAAGCTGGTGATGTTTGTGGATTACCCATCACTGTTTATGACCAGGGTTTTCTGGTATAGAGAGTAAGGAAAAGCTTAGGAAATATGAAGACGTTCTTCACAAATGTGAATCAGTTCTCTGTGTGTTTCTGCTTGTCATCAAAGCTGACAGATTCACTGAAGAAGATCAAGAAACTGTGGAAAAGATTGAGAAGCTGCTGGGAGAAAAAAAAAAAAAAACAGCTGGATTTTCTTCGTTGGAGATCAACTGGTGATGATGGGATGACAACGTGATAAAATAATTCATTAATGTGTCTGAACCACTGAAGAAACTTGAGAAATACGATTCCAAGTATTCAACAACATGCCAAAAGGATCTAGCAAAAAAAAAAAAAAAAAAACTCTGACATCTAATTTTTTACAGAGAACTTAGATAATCATAGGCCCAGTTTCACAGACAGGGTTTAGCCTAAGCCAGGATTATGCCTTAATTCAATTAAGGTATTATGTAGCTTTTATTAACATACACTATACACTCTTAAAAATAAAGGTTCTTAAATGGTTCTTTGGCAGGGTGTATGGTTCCATGAAGAACCTTTACTATCCAAAGAACCTTTCCATTGCACAAAAGGTTCTTTGTAGTACAGAAAGGTTCTTTAGACTATAAAATGGTTCTTCACACTCAACAGTCTCATGTTGTGTGTGTGTGTGTGTGTGTGTGTGTGTGTGTGTATATACGGAACTGGACTATATATCATTATTATTATTATTATTATTATTATTCAGGAAAGTGAAAAAAATATAAATAATGCAATATAAAGGCTCACTGAAAATCTTTGAAAATATAGTTTGAAGGCGTAGTTCATTAATTTATTATTTAACAAAAGCAAAGTTTAGTAAAAAAAAATCTGCAGTAATGTTTTAAAATTTGTTTTAAACCCTTTGTAAAGGGTTTGCCTTGCCTAAATGAATAGTTCGTAGAAATACAAAATGAGTTTCAAATTCGCGATTGAATAATAATGTAATATAATGCAATATAATTTAATGACATTTTAAATTGTTTATGTAGTGTTTTAATTCAAGAAGGTTATTTAAGTGCTGCGTGACGTGTTTATAACGGGCGTGCGCGCTGAGTTGCCATGGAAACGGGCCAGCAACACCAACTGACAAGTTTAAGAACTCCGTCTTTCACTGTTATTTTCACTGCTTTCAGGTGAGTTTAACCCCTAAAATCACACGAGAAATACACACAACTGTTGTTGTCACTTTGTTACATGTAAATGACACGCTTCTGTTGAATATTTACTTCATAGAAATGGCTCCGGAGTCTTCGAAAAAGTCCGTTAGCATCTCAACCGTTTTCCGAAGAGGTAACCTATGCTAAACTCATATTTATGAAAGTGTGGGCTTTTAACCACATCTTTATGTGTAGGTGAGCGGTTTTGATAGCTTTGTAAAGGGTTTGCCGGCGGTTTGCCAATGGTTTATTTGAAGTTGGCTAATTATTTATTTATTTAACCTAAAATATACGCTGTAACGTAGCCTACTGTTAATTGGTGACGTCACTTAATACACGCAGCGTGAAAATTTGCTGCAAACTATTGATGACAGATGAGAAAGCTCATTAAATAACTTAATAGTATTTTTTTTTTCTCACAACATATTTGCTTATGACCATGCATCTGTTATATTACAGTTTAGGAAGGCTTTGGCATCCAAACATGAGTGATACTACTATGAGCAATGTTAAATAAGTAAATTTAAAAACATATACATATATATATATATATATATATATATATATATACACCTTTTTTTCTTTTTTGCTCTGTTTTCTTTTAACAAACCTACCTGGCACTGCATGCTAAATATTATATGACAAATTGCATGTTATGTTTCTAGATTCTTCCATGCTGATGGCCGTGCAGCAGAATTGGAGCGGAACTCAATCATACACTAATGTTCAAAAGTTTGAGGTTGGTGCAATTTATTTATTTATTTTTTTAAAAAAAAAGAAAGTCTCACCACTGCTGCATTTATTTGATTAAAAATACAGTAAGAATAGAAATATTGTAAAATATTATCACAATTTTAAAAATACCCGTTTTCTATGTGAATATATTTTAAACTGTAATGTATTGTAATGTATTATGTAATGCACACATTTAACGACTAGCTAAAACATTCTAAGACTGAGCTCAACACACAGCGATTGTTTCCTTCGACTGAAGCAGATTAACATACTTACACATGGAAATTGAACACCGATTGTAATCGCAGACTGAACGCAACTGGCTCTGACTGCACGCGTTTGAGCATGATCAGGCATAAGTATCAATTTACATTCATAATCGGCCTTACAATCATTAAGTGTGTGCGCGGTTTTAGTTGACTGGTAATGATAATCTTTGCAGGAGTGACGGTGATGACCAGGAACTGGGATGAAGCAGACGACAGATGACGGAAGACAGATGACAAGAATCCACAAAGGCAGGTAGGTAGGTAGGTAGGTACACAGGTTGGTATCGTGAAGGAGTCTGTTCGTGTACATAGAGATGAGACCAGACAAAGAAGTGCAGGTTGTGAGTGTCTTTATGGTGTGCACTGAGGAGGAGGTGCAGGTGCGGTGAATCAGAGTTCCGGGGAGAGTGAACGAGTGGGCGGAGCGTGCTGATCTGGTGACGATGGGCTGATTGTGATCTGAGATGGCTGCGACTCCGTGACAAAAAGTGGTTTGGAGAGTGAATGGATGGATGAATTTGCAAGATTGCACTTTGACTTGCATTGATTTTGTTTCTCTTCTTACTGCTGTTCAGTTTTTTCTTTTCTTTTTTTGTCATGTCGCATCATTATACTTGTGCTAAAACTATGAAAATTGAGAAACTAATTACATTTCCTTTTTCTTTCTTTTTTTTTTTTTTTTACAGGATCCTACCCAGCCCCAATCATTTATCAGAAGGACTGTGAAAATGGGAACTGTTTAAACCACCAGTGGTGGTTTCCACAGGATAGTAGTGGATGAGAGGGGTACTGACATTAAAGGATTAGTTCACTTTCAAATTAAAATTTCCTGATAATTTACTCACCCCCATGTCATCCAAGATCTCCATGACCTTCTCTCTTCAGTTGAAAAGAAATGAAGGTTTTTGATGAAAACATTGCAGGATTTTTCTCCATATAGTGGACTTCAGTGGCCTCCAAAATTACAGTTTCATTACAGCTTCAAAGCTTTCTACACGATCCCAGACGAGAAATAAGGGTCTTATCTAGTGAAACCATCACTTATTTTCTTAAGAAAAAATTAAAATTTTATGCATTTTAGCCATAAATGCTCATCTTGAACTAGCTCTCTTCTTCTTCTCTATTAGAATTCCAGTAGTATAGACACTGCTAAGTGTATTACTGCCCTCCACAGGTCAAAGTTTGAACTAATTGTTATATACTTGCACTAGCATATTGTATATGACAATTTAGTTCAAACTTTGACCTGAGGAGGGCAGTAATACCCCAGAATTCTAATAGAGAAGAAGAAGAGAGCTAGTTCAAGATGAGCATTTAAGGTTAAAATGTATAAACAATTTTTTTTTTTTTTTTTTTTTTAAAGGGATACTCCACCGTTTTTTCATATTAAACTATGTTATTCCCTTAACTAAGACGAGTTGATACATACCTCTCTCGTCTCAGTGCGTGCACTAAATCGCTCTGTCTTGCGGCGAAACTTTGTTAGCACTTAGCTTAGCCCAGTTCATTCAATAGGGGCCAAGCAGAGAAGCTACCAAACACCTCCACGTTTTCCCTATTTAAATACAGTTACTCGAGTAGTGTAACTCGACCTAGGACGGTGACACAAAACAAAACGTTGCGCTTTTCTAAGCGTGTAAAATGGATAACTATATTGTATGGCGGAATACCATAACAAGTGCTCGGGAGCACTTTGACTTGGCGCAGTAATATCTTCACTCGTGAAAAGTCCTCTCACCGGCCCCCGTTCGCCATACAGCAATGGTTTCTCTAGATAAGACCCTTATTTCTTGTCTGGGATCCCGTAGAATGCTTTGAAGCTGCACTGAAACTGTAATTTTGACCTTCAACCATTTGGAGGCCATTGAAGTCCACTATATGGAGAAACATCCTGGAATGTTTTCATCTAAAACCTTAATTTCTTTTCGACTGAAGAGAGAAGGACATGAACATCTTGGATGACATGGAGGTGAGTAAATTATCAGGAAATTTTAATTTGAAAGTGAACTAATCCTTTAACACGTTGTATTCACTGTATTACACACTACAGTGTATATATATATATATATATATATATATATATATATATATATATATATATATATATTATTATTATTATTTTTTTTTTTTTTAATTCACTGTGACCATTGAGTACTCAGACTTGACGTTGACGATCATACATTAAAAAGATGATTGCAGTGATCGAATCTCAGACAGTGTCAAGTCTTAATACTCCAGTACTTGTGCACACCCCTATTAACACTCTGAGGTCTAAAAACGCGCCGGCGCGTTTTGCAGTTTTTTTTTCACATTACAGCAAAACAGACTTAAAATACTCCGTCATTTTTTGTCATAGAGACATAAGTAATATATCAATTGAAACTATAGAATGTCTTCTTTTTTTTGTGTACACTCACAATCAAAATAAAACTTTGTGCTTTTTAAAAATAAATAAAATATACAGGGTGTGCTGTCCTGCCGTCTCCGTCTCTGCAAACATCGTTCTAAAACGTCACTAAAAGTAACTAAAATAGATGGCTTATACATGCTACATGGACATGAGAGATATGTCTTTGGAAAGCTTTAAGTGTCTACTTTTAAACAAAACAAATAAATTCTAAAACAAATATTCTCCCTTTATGTAATCAGTATAAAAGTAAAGAGAGGTACTGTTTCTCCTGTCTGACCTAATTATCTTTAATGTGTGCCCGCCCACGCGCAGAGCGCTCTATTCATAAGATAATGTGCTGAGGCGATTTATGCAAACTGTAAACGCCCCTAACAGCGTCTTAAAAAGCATCAAGTTTCATCAGATTCATTCGCTTTCCTTCGCGTTTGGAAGATGGCACACTACACAGGTGAGCAGGCTCTTCAGATGGTCCTGGACAGTGAGGAAGTTCACTCTTTCCTCGGAAGAAGAACACGACTCTGACGATGAACGTCTGCATTTTGAAGAGCGACTTGATCCAGCTGAAGATACCGTTTCTGATGAGTAAGTGATTTAGTTTTACTTAAATTATTTGACGTGTTTTTTTTTCTATATAAGCGTACATATATATTTGCCTTATATTTACATCTATCTATATAACTATATATATAACGTTATCTCATAAAAACGCTTATAAATAGAATGCTTTTCTGTTGATATAGGGCCTACTTAAATTATTTATATAAGCGTACATCTATATTTGCCTTATATTTATATCTATCTATCTATCTATCTATCTATCTATATATATATATATATATATATATATATATATATATATATATATATATATAACTTTATCTCATAAAAATGCTTATAAATAGAATGCTTTTCTGTTGATATACTTAAATTATTTGACGTGTTTTTTTTTTATATATATAAGCGTACATCTATATTTGCCTTATATTTACATCTATCTATAAATATATATATAGCGTATCTAAGTACCGTATATGATAGGCGTGAATGTGCTAAAATATGCTTGGTTGTGAAATGCGCGAACATGTTGCTATTTGCTAAATGTGCTAACTGATATAGCAGACTGTAAACGTTTACACATTCGCACACTTTGTCCGGTAATGGCCAATTGACAGACATATACAGCATGCTTGTATACCTGTTACTTTCCTGTCAGTTATGCATAGCTAATGGTATGAGAGTATTATCTTATATGCTAATAATAACAGTTTTTTTTTGACAATTTTTTTTTTTAGGAATGTGGATCCATCACTCTCACATTCACCTGCAATTCCCACTAGGAGGGCACGCAGCAACACAGGCGGAAATGAGAAAGAGTAAGTACACTTTTACCCACTATATGGTAGGCCTATATTGAAATCTGTAAGATTTTTCATGTTTTTAAAATAAGTTTCGTCTGCTCACCAAGGCTGCATTTATTCAATTAAAAATACAGTAAAAAACGTAATATTGTGAAATATTATTACAATTTAAAATAACTGTTTTCTATTTGAATATATTTCACAAAGTCGTTTATTCTTGTGATGTCCAGCATCATTACTCCAGTCTTCAGTGTCGCATGATCCTTCAGAAATCATTCTAATATGATGATTTGCAGCTCAAGAAACATTTATTGTTTACAATTGTTCAGAAATGTTTCATAAGTAGCAAATCATCATATTTGATGATAATATTTGATGATAATATTCATAAGATTCATATTTGATGATAATATATTTGCAGAGCTCTGTGGTGTGTCGTCACAGAAAGCAGCTCCAAAACAGACCAAAAGTGACCATGTACCGGTTCCAGGAGCAGAGCTGACATCAGATGCAAGGAACAATGCCACCGCTGGTCGTCGGAACTGCATGCTTTGCAAAGTACAGCTTGGTAAAAGGCAAGACACACCTTGGAAATGCCAGGCATGTGACATTTACTTGTGTCTTCAGTTGAACTGTTTTCAAAAATGGCACACAGATGTGTGACTGTTCAGATTCTCTGTTCACCACCTCTCACTGACCATTGGGCTGCAAAGATTATCTATATGTGATCAAGCAGGTTATGTATAGGGTGTAAAAGTGGGCTTTTTTTTATAAACCTTACCTTTATTTGCCTGTACACAAAAAATGTGCCTTTGACCCTAGTTTATATGTGGATTATATTGTTAACTTTATTTTAAATAAAAAAGAAAAAAAACAATGATATGTCTTGTCTTTGCATTTTCTTAGTTGACTCAGTCACATTCCTGACTGAATGGCTCATTATGCGGCTCATTAGGGGCAGGGTCTTAATCTCCCCAGGTGTAAATCACTTCATTATTCATGAAGAGTCACACCTCTTCGCATATGGCCTACCTAAACAAAAAGTGTCTTAGAAATTTAAAATCAATACAATGTTTTATGTGTCAGAGTAGGGAGGATCATTTCCACATCATTTTGAAGCAAAAACTCTACACTAAAATATACAATTCTCAAAAGTCTTGTGAAAAAACATTTAGTATGCATTTTGAGGTATTGTTTCAGTTACTTTTTTTTTTGTTTTTTCAATAACCACGCATAAACATTATTCCTTTAAAAACACAAACATGTACATACATGTTCCTCACATATTATTGTAGCCTAGTTTGTGCTGAATACAGTGTAATGACACTTTTGTCATTAATATGTTTATAACCAACTGATACAAGCACAAATGTCAGGGCATGTCAAAACTTCTCCAGGGCCCAAAATCAGCCTCAGACTCCAGAGGGTTAAACGCACAAACACCGTATCAAGGTATGATGTATACTGCAATGATGTATAATGTAAAAGCAATACATTTTTTAATCATATACTGTATTTTGTCAAGTGTTGTTACTATTGGATTTATTTCTAATGTTTGAAATTATTTTATGAACTCTTATATGAACTATTAAAGAACATTTATAGTATGATAAATGTGAGGGTATTGATCTAGAAGAAATGGGGCCATAAAGAACCTTTTCATCAGTGGTTCTTTGTAGAACCTTTAAAAAGAGTTCTTTGTAGTACCAGAAAAGGTTCTTTATGGCACCAAGAAAAAAATGGTTCTTTAAAGAACCTTTCACAAAACGGTTCTTTAGGGAACCAAAAAAGGTTCTTCTATGGCATCGCAGTGAAACCCCCTTTTTGGTTCTTCCTGGCACCATTTTTTTTAAGAGTGTAGAAAAAAATAAAAAACTACTGGTGTGCATCTTGAGACAAAACAATGTCAGTGACATATTTTAAGATATGCAAGTTGCTTTCAGTTGAAACAGCTCAAACATGCATTTTAGTCTAGGACTAGCTTAAGCCTTGTCTGTAAAACCAGGGGTACATCTGAAAACCTTCTGGATTGGTAGGGAATGTTCGTCCTGAGAAACATTAAAGATATATCATATAAAAGATTAATATTAATATAAAGAAAATCTTTATATTAATAAAAGAAACTTTAAAAAAAAGTACATTTGTACTGCTTTATGAATGCTTTAGCAGCAGTGATACTGTCTTAATTCATTTGGAAACTGAATTGGTATTTGTATTGTAGAAGTTTAGCACAGTGTCAAGTCCATAGCGAGGAATTCCCATTACCATCCAGGATATTCCTGTCGCTGATCATTTATAGAGAAGGATTGTTCTTCTGGGTAAAAATGTTCTTCTGGGTAAAAGTGGAGTTGGGAAGAGTGCAGCTGGAAACACAATACTGGGACAGAGAGAGTTCAGATCTGCATTGAGAATGAATTCAGTAAGATGTTCGCGCCACTGTTTCAGGCAGATCTGTGTCTGTAGTTGATACTCCTGAATTCAATCACTCAAAGATGAACACTGAAGAGTTAGTGATGGAGATAGCCAGAAGTGTTTATTTATCCAGTCCTGGAAGAAGTATCCTGCATTAAGAAATCATTAAGAGTGAAAATGTGACTGCATTAAGAGTGGAGGCAGATTTCACGTCTTTAACAATGAAGACCAGAATAACAGAGAGCAGGTGAATGATCTACTGCAGAAGATTGACACAATGATAGAGCAGAATGGAGGAGGACACTACAGTAATCAGATGTTTGAAGATGCTCAGAGAATCAGATGTGAGGAAGAAGAGCAGAGAAAACAACAAGAGCAGAAACAAAAACAAGAGGAAATTGATAGAGTGAGAAAAGAGACAGAGGAGAGAATCAGAGCAGACATTGAAGCTGAATATGAAAGTCTTAAAGCAGAAGGACAGAGAGAGGAGAGAAAACAACAAAATCAGAATTGTGTCTGTAGTTGATTCTGCTGGATGAAGAGTGTATATTTATCCAGTCCTGAATCGCTCGCTTTACTCATTGTGTTTAATGTAAATAAGAGGCTCATCGATCAGGAAGAGAAGATTCCTCAGATGATTGAGGAGGATCTGAAGAAAATGTGAGTGGAGATTAAGGTGCAGTGAATATGTGACTGAAAGAAAGCCAATCCATAAATCAACAATGTTCTGTTGCTGAAATACAACTTTTTTTATTTGGCTGTACAGTTGATGGAGATCTATAAACCATTTCTAGGATTGTGATAGTGATACTTGTTCACTGGATGCCTATCTTCAGTATATCACTGTCATTTATAACAGCTGGAAATGAACATTTACACAAAGCTGATTTAGCAGGAACACAAGTATGAAATATAAATGTTCATTTTAAACTGTGATTTTGACATTTGTTGTATAAAGTCAGCTGTTAAAACATTGTTTACTGTTATTTATCACACCTATGGCTAATTTTATTGTAATTTGGGAATCTTATAATCTTATATAGGGGAGAGTGGGGGCGGTTGCAACACTTTTTACATTTCCTTCAGTTTCTCAGTGACTGTTTGTATTAGAAAGACAAAAAATATATATATTAAACCCATATATGTCACCTACCTGCCCACACTGTTGCAACATGTGTACATGTGATAATATGAAAGTAATTTGTACTTAAATGGACCCTGAAAAATGTTGCAACTGTCCCCATATATGGGGGCAGTTGCAACAGTCATTTAGATGTAATAAAACTCATACTTCTGCATCATTTTTCAAATCTTTTTTTTAGTTTATTTGAGACCAGAGTTCATTGAGTTAACTTTTTAAAGTAAAAAACAACCAAGTACACAACCATGTAACACCTTTGTCAAAATCCCACAAACTGATTTATGTAGGCCCAACTCAAATGTGATTTTCTGCCTAATAACATCAACTCATGCAGTTCTGACGGAAGAAGAAAACTAGAGCAAGCTGTTTGCATGTGCACAACTCACCAGCACATGATGTGGGTGTTTGCCAGTGTGTTGCTATGCATTTGCAAAGTATTTTTTGTTGTTGTTACTTACTAGTCCCTCCTTCAAAGCCAATTTGAAAATCATAAATCTGAATATCATATATCTGATCATTTGCAATGAGACAGCATAAATTCCTCAACAAGATGCATAATTTGAGGCAGTTAGAGTGAGTTAGGGGTTTGCTCTAAACACAGACACTATGCATGAGCCATATTAATAGCGATGCATGGTTTAGCAAAGAGACTAAATGAATAAATGCTAAGAAATACTAAGAAAATATGCACAACATATCCAAGCACAGACCTCTAGCTTGGCTACAATATGTACTATTTCTCCAATATGCAGTATATATGCACATTTTCTGATGATGAACTGTATGCCTTTAATATCTTACAAGTTGTTCAAAGCATTTCTAAGGATATTGATTTTCTGAGATGGTGAATGGGAACATGTTTTGTGTAACATTAGCAACACAGTATTTGCTGTTTGATATCGTAGTCAAACAAATGCTAAGCATATCAATTATCGTTATGTGACCTCACTGTCCTGCCATCATTGCTTACTACAGCAGCAGCTAAGGACAGAATAGGTAGAGGGACACCCCTTTCTGTTGTCCTTTTCCTGTCTCGTGGCATACTGAAAAAAACAGAACAGAAAATGTAGGATACACTGCAGAGTTTGACTTTTAAAAAAGCAATTTGCTGAAATACAAAGAGGAGATACCTGATTATTGAAATATGTTCTTTATCAAACCACTGAATTGCCTTTTAGGCTATATCAATTTTATCTAATTGTCATTATTATTGTCATGAGGGACAATTGCAACACCATGTGGGGACAGTTGCAACAATGCGTTGCAACTGTCCCACCCCCTGGCAGCCATCTTAAAACTAGTGATGCTAGCCTAACACATTAGCTTGAACACATTGTACCCAAGTCTGTTAAGAGCTAAGAAAATGCACATTCAAACTATAAAACTATAAAAAACAATACTTAAACAGTTTAGACAGTATGACAAAAAATCTAGTAGTAAAAAAAGTTACTTTTTTGCCTTGAATTTCAGTTCTCCTATAAGGAGGTTTAGCATGTAGCTGTTAACTTCCAGAAAGAAGGAGGGGCATACTGAGCATGTGCAGTAGGAGTGTCATGACTCTAGCTCATTCCTAATTGGATAAATCAGCAATGTTGCAACTGCCACACGTTGCAACTGTCCCCACTCTCCCCTACCTGTTGCTGTAAGAAGTGGCAAGACTGAAAAGACATGAAAAATCAATTATGTTGTTCACCTTTATGAATTGTTTGTGTTCATTCAACAGAATCTCATTTTGTAGATTATTTCTAGTCTAATTTTGTCCAGCTCTGTCAATTCTGCTGTTTCATGAGCGCCATCTGCTGTCAGAGAGTGAATTTGCATTTCCATCCTGCGCCCGCTGCTGTTTTTCTTCAGATCAGTGTGAAATCTGACCCATATTTTTCTGCGTTCATATAGAGTTGTACTAAACATTGACCAGTGGATCTAAAATATATATATGCTTTCAAAAAAATAATAAATTAGGATAATATAGTATCTAGAATATTCTTGAACATCTGTTAAAAGCTGAAATGTGATGTTCATCATTTTATAAAACCTTTTGTTTTGAGGATGTTACCACAGAACTACATGTTGTTTTGAGAAAACTTAAATTTTTAAGTAATTTTGAAGAATTTGTATAGTAGACATAAGCTGATGTATAAATTCTCCTCTCCATGTCACAATATTTTCTACATTACATTTGCCATTTAAATAAACCATACATCTCACATTCTCATATTCCACCAGGGCGTCTTGCTTTATTATTATTATTTATTCTGAAATTCTGAAATAGCCATCATCAACAACATGAGGGCAGTTCCCTTGAGTTCAGATGATGGATTAAAGACAGTTGAGGGATCAAGATTATTCCAATATACTTACTTCTCAGTCCTTATTTTCCATCTCAGCCTTTAAAGACATTAACTGGATTAAAAAGAATTTTACAGAAAACGTCTTATAAAACAACTGTCTACATGCTGCTTTTGTGTCCCTCATAACAATTTAATGATTACAAATGTAACATTGATTATAATTTTCAGATTTTTATGGGACAAACAAAAAATGTGGTCTCTTTATTTTTGTCACATATAGTAGAGTCTAAATTATTATGGGTGAAGAAATGTTTGGCATGACGGGGTTGAGTTCAGACTGAGGGACATAACATTATAGCCTGGTTTTTAATACATCAATACAGTTTGTTTGTTTGAATTTGAGATCTCTCATTTGTGTCTCGAGCCGTGGAAACACTCTTTCCAGTGCTTCCTACACTTTACTTGGGCGGGCAGCCCACGTTTAATAACGGCCGCCCAAGTATTTGGAGACACATTTTTGCTTTTATTATTTTTATCCTCTTATACTTCTATATCCGCCCAATATAATAAAACCATCCGCTATCGATTAACTAGTCGTTTCGTACCTGCTGCCGCGGTCACACTAGACTTTGAACGTGCGAAATTTATTCGGATGCTGTAACGGTCGTGATATGACGTCACGGTCTACAGCGTCTTTTTTATAAACATTAATTCAACATATAACTTAAAGCAATACATTCAAAATGTAAAATTATAGAACCTACTCGACTTTACTGCAAAAAATATAATTCTTTTAATTCAGCCAAGTGGTCATGCCGTGACGAATCGATCTTCTACTGGTCGCACGTCTTCACGTGATGCGAATTCGCAGGTCAGAGTTCACCAAACTTGAACTTTGGAACGCAGCGAAATGCGAAATTTTTCGCACGAGCTTGCGTTTCCGGTCTGACGCATTCGCATGCGTTTGAATGGAAGTCAATGGAACGAAAAGTGCAGTGTGACCGCACCTTTATGTGTGCATCAGAACTGTTTACTCCCGCTAACATTCCCACGGGCGCTGCATTTTTCAAAGTCACAAGGGGGCGCTGTTGCGCGTTCTACAAGCTCGCGCAACAGCGCTTCAGACTGCTTCAAAGTGATTCTCAATCAATGAAAAGCGCAGATTTATGCCAAGCGATTGCTAATGAACTCAAGTTGATGAATTATTACAATGTCTACTTTATGGCCTTTATATGACATGTTTTAGACGATTGTAAGAATCTGAAGGATCACCCTGCAATAGTACAGACATTTCAAAATAAGAGTCCCGGTGTATTTCAGGCTTGTTTATAATTAAAAGTCACACGCTAAGTTTTTTCTTTTTCTTTTGGGCATTATTGGTATTTTGGTTACACATTAAATTGTATTAAATTTGATTTCCATTTAATTCATAGTAAATTATTGTAGTCTCCCCACAGGAAGAAAAGACTAAGAACATTATTTGACACATATATTATTCATTTTATAAATTTTACTAGTAAAATCTGTGTCCCATTCCTGAGAGAGACACTATATGACAGCAATGAGAACATAGGAAAAGTTGAACCATTTAAATGCTGTAATTTTGCATAATTTACAATGCATAATATTAGTATGTAATTAAATGTAACATTCTATGTAACTAAAATTAATTTCAATAAATAAAATTACTGTTAAAAATCACACATTATTTGTTGTTTATCACATGTAGTAGACCATTTTTGTGCCGTGGGTAATAGGAGGATTTTTCACCCGGCTACCACCGCAAGTATATTTCAAACCTGTGGGAAGCACTGACTCTTTCTGACAGAAGGCAGAGGAAGATGATGGAGAGGTATGAGAGAAGAGGAAGAGTGTCTTTCTCACCCCACTAGCAGAGGGCAGGCTCTCCTGAGGATCACTGTCCTGCAGAGTTCAACTCCAACTCCAATTAAACACATCTGAAGCAGCTAATCAAAGTCTAATCATAGTCATGGACACTTCCATACAGGTGTGTTGAAGCAGGTTAGAGCTAAACTCTTCAGGACAGTGACCCTCCAGGACTGATTTTGGACATCTCTGAATTAAAGTCAACAAACACTCTATACAGCCAACGTTTGAAGAATATAAATGTAAATGATTATTCTGTAGTTTCTGGCGTTAAGCAGTTAAATTTAAAATAACTGAATTGTCTTTCAGATTCTGTGATTGTTTTCAAATCATAAAGATGATTGTCAGCAATAAACCGATGCTTCATTTTTATTAATGCTTCATTATTATTCTTTCATTTCTATTAATGGAATTCTATTTGAGTGGAATTTTCTTGCTGCCAAAATGTGAAAAGGTCCAAACATTGAAAACAATGTTTATAAAAACTTTCCTACAGTCTGTATTAATTAATGACCGATAATAGTGTAATTACAGTATTGTTACATTTAATAAAAGCATCAAATATGGCAAATATGGCAAATCTAATGTTCACACTGAGTAATATGAAACTCTCATACAGCATGTGCACTGGCTAACAGCTTTTAAGATCATTTATATAATTTTACATGACATTGTTGTGAAAGGTTATTTGTCTAAAGTGAAAAATCAGTTGAAAGAATTTACATTTACATTTACATTTATTCATTTGGCAGACGCTTTTATCCAAAGCGACTTACAAGTGAGGAATACAACAAGCGAGTCGTTATGACGAGGCAAATAGACAAGAAGTGCTCATAATACAAGTTATAGGCAGTGCTCAGATTATCCTAAGCTACAATAGAGAGGGATTAGAGGAAGTGAAAGGATAGGAATAAGGTTTTTTTTTTTTTTTTTTTTTTTTCACCATTATAAACTTAAAAACTAGCAGCTGTAATTTACCATTCTTTACTGTAACCTGCTTTACAGTATATTACTGCAAACATGTAATTCACTAAATTAAAACTCAAGTTAACTCATTTCATTTGCAAAAAATCAACTGCCTTCAATCAACCAACTCTGCTAGTTCAGTTTATAAAGTAATATTGTGAATTTACTCAATTTGAGTCCACTTAAATAAATTACTTTCAAATTGACTGAATTAAACAAAATCATTCAAACTATAGAAACATCAAATGCTCTTAAAGGGATAGTTCACCCAAAAATGAAAATCCTGTCATCATTTACTCGCCCTCATGCTGTTTTAAACCTGTATGAGTTTCTTTCTTCTGTTGAACATAAAATAAAATGTCATCTCAGCAGACAGACCTGTATCCTTTCAGATATTAATCTTGCAAGAATGGACGAGGACACAAACTTCATCCTGCATTATTATTTTCTCAACATATATGGCATAACCTGCTAGCTATCAAGCTCATATTACTGTTCATGTGTGTTGTGTGTACAGTGATGGTGAGAACAAGTGTTCATCAATTCATTTACTAATGTCAATGTAAGCGTCACCTTTATTTCTATTAATATTTTCAAAGAAACTAGTCTTGTGAATAAAATGAAACAAATGCAGCTGTTTTTAAGTTTGACATTTAAAATTTAATTAGGTGGTTTGTCACAAAGAGCAGACAATGAGCAAACAAATGGAAAACAAGACAATGAAAAAGAGCATAATTATTTCTTAACCCATTTAAGCCCACCGGAACTATAGTTGCCGCAGTGTATGGTTGTCATTTTCCTATTGTACGTTTTTTTTTTAGATGTTTTCCATGTTTTATGTCTCAATGACATACAAGCAAACAACTCAAACAAAGGGTTTCAAGAACAAAAACAAAAGGTATTCACTTCCTTCCTGTGACATGAGGCTGTCAACCCCTACTTCCTGGAAGCATAGTAAAGGCAAATCCTCCCAAAGAAAAGTAATTTTCATGTTAATATGAAGTATTTTTTGTTGACATATATACAGCTCTGGAAAAAATTAAGAGACCACTTAACATTGATTTCTGAACTTGGAGAGGTCTCTTAATTTTTTCCAGAGCTGTTTATCTACATAATCATGAGGGTCTCTAGAATCATCCAAACAAAACAAATCTTACAAGAAATCTATAGTTCCCTTTCGTGGGAACTATCGACGCTACGTCAATGACGTGATGGGAACCCTCTGTATGATGTGTTCGTGAAGCACCTCTGTATCCAACCAATGAGGAAACGAGACGTCAGAGGCGGGTGACGTCACGGAACAGGAAACTATAAAGCATACCCAGAACAAAGAACGCTAGATGCAGCGCTGGCCCCGCTCAGGCTGCAGGGCATACGCATTCTGAACTATATAGACGACTGGCTGATTTTAGCACAGTCAGAGGAAATGGTGGTTTGGCATCGAGATGTCGTCCTCGCTCATATCCAAAAGTTGGGGCTGAGACTGAATGCCAAAAAGAGTGTGCTTTCTCCAGTACAGAGGACCACTTTTCTGGGCGTGGTTTGGGATTCAGTGACGATGCAGGCATGTCTTTCACCCGCTCGCATCACTGCTATTCTATCAGTTGTGAAAAGAGTAAGGTTAGGCCAGTCACTCACTGTGAAACAGTTTCAAAAACTGTTGGGTCTGATGGTAGCAGCGTCCAACGTGATACCTTTTGGCCTGCTGTACATGAGACCCTTACAGTGGTGGCTCAGGACCAAAGGGTTTTCCCCGATGGGGAACCCCTTTTGTATGATCAAGATCACGTGGCGGTGCATCCACGCCTTGGTTATATGGAAGAAAAATTGGTTCCTGTCCCAGGGCCCTGTGTTAGGAGCTCAGTGTCATCGAGCTACTCTCACGACAGATGCTTCTCTCACAGGCTGGGGAGCGGTAATGGAAGGCCGCTCAGCTCAGGGTCTGTGGAGGGACCATCAGCTCTCATGTCACATAAATTGCCTGGAGATGATGGCTGTCTTCAATGCGTTGAAGTTCTTCCTCCCAGACCTGAGAGGCCATCATGTGTTGATCCGGACAGACAACACATCGGTGGTCTCTTATATAAATCGACAGGGGGGTCTGCGTTCGCGTCCACTATGCAAACTGGCGCACCAGATCCTCCTGTGGTCCCTGGGGAAGTTACTCTCCTTGAGGGCAATCTATATCCCAGGGACCCAGAATATAGGAGCAGACATCCTGTCAAGTCAGGGGCTGAGGCCAGGGGAATGGAGACTTCACCCCGAGGTGGTGAAGCTCATTTGGGAGATTTATGGCCAAGCAGATGTAAGGACTTTGCCTATTTATTAGCTCAATTTAATTGTTACAGGGAATAAGAATTGAATCAACTGTAAATGATTCACTGTAAATGATTCAGAATTGATATTTAACACTTCAACAATTATTCGTCCAGCGAAAATGGAGGTTAGAGTATTTTACCAATTCTGGATAAAATATTATTCTGCGGCCAACAGTAACAATATTTTATTATGATTATTATTATTATTATTATAATAATTGTATTATTATAAGCAAGAGGTAACTTGATCTTTTAAGTTTAAGGCAGTAATTTGATATACAGCACAAGAAACTCGTATATGTGAAAATCAAAACAAGCTTTATTGACTACTTCTAATGACTACAAGAAACTAAGGCTAAACACACACACATACATACGCGCACACACACACACACATTCGCGGAGTTGATATGAGTTATGAAGAAAGTCCCAAATACTAAACATCGCAACCTGAGGAAAATCACAAAAGCAGAGCTTTGGCTTGATTCTTTAGGTTTAAAGGAGTTTCACCAGTTTCCAGCAAGAGAGAGAAGTTTGCTTGTACCTGCGTTTGCTCTGACAGCTGAGGTAATCGGGTTGTTCTGCGACTCGTGTGCAGCGGAGTCCCGTTCTGGATTGGCTGTCTTTCAGGTGACGTCTTCTCAGGAAAGCCCTTCGTGGGTTGCGCGGAAGCTTTAAAGTTGTTGCCGGCTGGTGAAACGCGCTGTTCTGAGCAGTTTTCTTCTTTGGAGACTTTGGTCAGATATTTCACAGAGTGTTTTGGAGTCTGGATGTGACGGCTGTTGAATGGTCAGCGGCGTGGCTCGTGGATGAAGTCGGCAACTGTTAGACGGAAAATCAGCCCCGGTAAAGGATCAGTTTTCAACTTCTTCTTTTCAGCATGACCCAAGCAACTTTTCAGACCACCGACTTTGACGACTACGACTTCGAACAGCATAGTTTTAAAGGGGCAAGTTGGCTCCATCCTTCAGATGCGATCCTCCAATGAGACGTTGCTACGGAGATTAGACACGCCCCGTCTATTGTCCATTGAGTGTGATGTCCGTGGGGCTTAATCCTGTGATGTTTTATTAGCAACCTTATAAAGTTTTCTAATAATTTTCTGATACCGAATTTCAATGTCTCATGCGCACAGATTTACAGAGAAAATTATATCCAGTAGTTAGAACTCAAACATGACATACTTCTTACACACATTACTAAACTGACCTAATTAAACAGTGATTACAAGAGAAAGAAAATGCATAGATAATACAAACATATAATGCATCGAATCCAACATGTTAGTAATCACATCACAGCATGTGTTATTCTGAATATAGTTTAAAATGATCTCTTAATGACTGTCCATTTGAAATTCAAGATTGAGTCTGTAAGCATAGAGTCATTGAACAGCGACCGGAGTCACAAGTGACTGGGTCAAAATGGGTTGCTCAACACAAAGGAGGTATAGATAGGACAGATTCGTCTTTAAATCCGTTGATGGGTGTTTTCCTGTTCCATCCGATAATACAAGAGAGTTTAGTGAGAGAATCAATAGATTTAATGTGATCAGACCCACGTGATAGGTTCTGATTAGTTTATTGCAGATGAGCTAAGAAGTACTTTAGACAGAGTCCTTTGTTAAAAGAAATCACGTCATCATTCCTGTTAAGGCTGGAGGTCAGGAAATGGACCTGTTGGTCAAAATGAAGCTTTTTTGGTCAGTTCCTGGTTTGATGGAGTCATAGGGCAAGTCCTGTTGAACGATGCCCTACACAGAGGTGGATCTGTTTGCGTCTCAGGATACGACGCACTGTCCACTTTGGTTCTCCCTGATGCATCCAGCTCCTCTGGGACTGGATGCCATGGTACAGACGTGGCCGTGGCTGCATCTGTGCATGTTTCCCCCAGTTGTTCTGCTCCAGGGAGTTCTGGAGAAAATTCGCCGGGAAGGGATAAGTCTACTGCTAGTAGCACCTTACTGGCCAAGCCGGATTTGGTTCTCGGACCTTGTAGCTCTGCTCGATGGCTCACCTTGGAAGATTCCGATCAGGAGGGATCTTCTATCTCAGGCGGAGGGCTCGATATTTCACCCCCGCCCAGAAATGTGGAACTTGTGGGTTTGGCCTCTGAGGGGGCCAAGCTCATAGAATCTGGTCTCTCAACTGAGGTTGTAGAGACCATCCTTAGCTCCAGAGCTCCCTCCACCAGGAAACTTTATGCCCTGAAGTGGAAAGTGTTCACTTCTTGGTGTCAAGAACGACAGCTAGATCCAGTTAACTGCTCTATTGGTTCAGTGCTAGATTTTCTACAAGATCGTTTCTCTTCTGGGTTGACCCCTTCTACACTAAAAGTGTATGTGTCTACTATTTTGGCTTACCATGCCCATGTGGATGGTACCACTGTGGGGAAGAACCCATTAGTAATCCGTTTCCTGCGTGGCACCCTGAGGCTGAGGCCTACAGTGCGCACCAGAGTTCCTGCTTGGGATGTGGCTATCATGTTGGAAAGTTTATCATTGGCTCCGTTTGAGCCACTGGATACCATCTCAGAAAAGCTTCTGACTCTAAAAACTGTTTTCCTTCTTGCCATGTCCTCCTTAAAGAGAATAGGAGACCTTCAGGCCCTATCTATATCCCCCATGTGCTTGGAATTTGCACTGGGGATGGTCAAGGCTTCTCCTTTACCCTAGAGTAGGGTATATCCCGAAAGTACTGACGAATGTTTCACGGCCTATAGTGCTGCAGGCTCTCTGTCCTCCTCCATTTGTGAACTCGGACCAGTAAAAGTTGAACCTTGTATGTCCAGTGTGAGCACTGGATGCTTACGTCCACAGAGCTGCCCTGTGGAGAAAAGCAGATCAACTGTTTGTCTGTTTTGGGCCACATAACAGGGGTCGCCCTGCTTCCAAACAGACAATGAGCAAGTGGATAGTCGAGGCTATTTCACTGGCTTATGAGTTTTCTGGCCAGCAATGCCCTTTAGCTGTCAGAGCTCACTCTACAAGGAGTATGGCGGCCTCCAAGGCCTTGATTTCTGGAATTTCCCTCAAAGAAGTCTGTGACGCGGCCGGTTGGTCCTCGCCACTCACCTTTGTGAGATACTATGATCTTGACCTGGACACAGCTCCAGGTTCCTCAGTGCTTCTGTCATGAGTGTGCCACAGTTTCACACTACAGGCATTTTGGTATTATGGCGTTTTGGTATATCGTTCCCATAGCGATCCTATTGGACGCAGTGTGGAGTTCCCTCGAAAGGGAACGTCTCAGGTTATGACTATAACCATAGTTGAGAAGGGAACGAGACACTGCGTCCCTTTGCCATACTCCCTGCATCCCTGTGATCGATTTGATTCGGCAGTTTAGCTGAGGTCGGTCTGGCCGGATATGTATTTATCCTTTCCTGGTCGTGACATCACCCACCCGTGACGTTCACTCTCGCCATTGGCTAAGTTGACATACGTGCATCAGACGCAATCACGCTGACGGCGTTCCCAAAGCGATCCTATTGGACGCAGTGTCTCGTTCCCTTCTCAAGGAACTATGGTTATAGTCATAACCTGAGACGGTTTCACAAAGCCTCGATCTGCCCATCACTACTTACAAGACCAAAACTTTTGCTGTTGCTTGCTCTCCAACAGTTGTAAAATGGCGGAAATGTTTATCGCGAGATCTGTCAACAGTGATCGAGAGGGAAGCCTAAACAGAACGAATATGTTGTATATGTGCTGTTTGTGTGCTGTTTGTTTCTGTATGATGCCAATCCTGTTTTGTAAACAAGAGGTTAAGTGGCTGAACCAGAAAGGACATGATTTCCAGTAAATTATGCTGAGAAATGAAAGCGCTGAAGTATCAAATAAAGGTGTCAGAATAACAGCAATGAGGATGTGGGTACTTTCCATGCCTATACCTTGAAAAAAAAAAATTTAGCGGAACTTAAAAAAAAAGGTGTAACTTGATCAGCAAATAAAAGTCAGTCGCAGAGAAATAAAATCACGACAAACTCATTTCAAGGTTTACAGGGAAACATTTAAACAACTGCTTCTGTTCACTAGTCTAAAGACAAGTTCAGCTCCTGTTCAACAGAATAAACTGAAAGAAGAGCTTTGAAGAATAGGGAAGGTGAGTGAAGAATTATGTTGAAATACATTATAAGAATATTCATAAGAAATAGTATACATAAAAATGTCTCACACTGGAACTTGTTGCTCCAATCATTTTAAATAATATTGAAATATTTTACCTGGTCTGATGTCAGTCACAGATTAAACTTGTAAAGATGCCAAGACTGTATGGAAAATGCTAATATTAATAAAACATTGACGATGTAGAATAAACAGGGCACGAGCTACAGGTTCAGAATAGCAAGTACTTATTTTAAATACTTTTGTTTTTAAACTTAGAGTTTAAAACACAAATAAATTATTAATAATATTAATAATAATGATATTAATAATATTAATAATAATAATAATAATCGTATTTTAGTTTATTTCTAATTTCCATAATGCATATTTCGATAACACATTCTCATTTTTTGACCATGGTTAACATGAACTATGAACAATAGCTTTTATTAACCTTTATTAAAAATATTGTTCATTGTTCGTTCATATTAGTCAACACCGGTCCGTATATAGGCAGTATAGGCAAATGCTAAGGGCGCAATCTCGCTAGGGGCCGCCAAAGAGGCCAGATGCGTGGACAGGGGCGGATCTAACCGGGTGGCACGGGGTGGCATCTGCCCCCCTAAGAAAAAGCTTTGCCACCCCAAAATTATCACAGAATATAATATGTAAGCAGTGTTTCAAGTACTGGAGCGGCGCTTCAATATGATGACTAAAAAAATTGAGTAACGCAAAGTAATGGCAAGAAAACACGTCTTTCAATAAACTGTGCATGATGGTTTCACGTGCACGCAGCGCGCCCAGTGTGCTTCATTAACAAATGACTCTTATGAACCGATTCTTTGAGAGTCAAAAACACAGCGCAGCCAAGTTCACTTACGATTTTTTTCCCATATTTGTACGTGAATCGGAAAATAACTGCTTCCCGGCTAGAAGTCCTGTGAGAAATGTAGTCCCATCTGAATATGTCTGAGATTAATTTTCGTAATTTTTTGGCGAGCCTCCTATCATACTCCCTTTCCGTTTCTGTTTATAGTGTAAATATACATGTATATTTGAATATATATATGCAAATCTTAATAGACTTTTCACCCACTTCTTTCACATCTGCAGTTACATTCAGTCTTTTCCCAAGTCATCTGTCATTTTTCATTCTGAATACAATTGAATAATTTGAGAGAACATCATAAGCTGACATCATAAATTGATGTTGATTTTCCTAAAGTTTTTTTTTTTTTTTTTTTTTCCTTTTGGTTGGGCACTTGGAACTTTTGTTAAAGATTTTATTATTCTCTCCATCTTGGTGCAGCCGTTCATCAAGAAATCACAGTTTGTGGTTTCAAAGGAAGAGAAGTAATAAATAGATCACTTTTAAGAGGTGATTTGGTTTCCATCGGAACATTATTTGTGAAACTTTTAATTCAG
The DNA here is from genome assembly GCA_036281575.1 of Ancherythroculter nigrocauda. NCBI lineage: Eukaryota > Metazoa > Chordata > Actinopteri > Cypriniformes > Xenocyprididae > Ancherythroculter > Ancherythroculter nigrocauda. The sequence continues at coordinate 72,349,944 of VTFQ01000001.1, read as the reverse complement.
TATCTATAACACACTTGAGCTACACACAGATCTCAACACTCAGCATCCAAAGCACGACAATGGTAACAATAACATTTTATTTTAAGTAAAGTACTCTCTACAGTACTTTTTTTTTTTTTTTTTTTTACAACATACTATTCCTCTTTCTTTTTACTTGAAGAAAAAGTGGAAACCGATTACACATAGTTTTCTAAGTCTCTAAAGCTTAAAATTAAAACCATGTTGAGAATAATAGTATTTAAGATGTTTGCTTAAACTGTTAGTTAAATTTAATTCCTCCAGTAATCTTAATATTAAATCTTAAGTAAGATTATTAAATATTCTAGAGTATGTGAACTAGAATTGACATTAACTATTACTTAATTTACTTGGGAAGAGTTTGCTTTTACTTTTAGCAGATTATTAACTTAACTTAAGGTTTCCCTTCAAGTTTGCTTTGCAAAAATAAGGCAATCGGTTTCCAGACTTTTTCTAAGTAAACTGAACTTGTTAGAATTTACAGCGTATAGCCTATATATGTCAACTTTACTGTGTAAAAATGACCAGCTGTGCAAACTGTATATAAGTATATAAAGTTTATTTAAAAGTGGACTAAACCTTTAAGTTTTCAAGCTGGCTTATATTAATGCAGGAGTTCTAAAGAACGCTCTGTGCATATAGTCCATTATAGAAAAGTTTATTTAAAAGTGGACTAAACCTTTAAGGTGAAATGTCATTTGCTGGTGTGTTAAGCATCAGTAGTGTAATACTTAGTTTTTTAATCAGAATATCACTTAAATAGTCTGGCATAGCATTAATTTAGTTATTCAAACGTAAAACAGCATAAAAAATAAATAAAGACGTACCTCAGTGTCCCTTCTCTGCTAAATTCAATTCGTTCAATCATTTTTCACACTTTTATGTGAAAAACTTCACAAATTAAATATTTATTGTGCACTTTAGTTAGATTAATTGAATAAAACGTGTTTTTACAAGTGTGCTTAAATCATTGATCTTGTGCTGCGGTGACTGACACCTGCTGTGATTATAAAGGGAGAGTGCGGTGATCGCTATCTGTCATTCATTCACAAGAAAAGTTATTGTTTTTTCATAAGATTTTGTGAGTATTTCATTCTTCACATTGACAAAATGTATTTTTAAACCTAGTTATTTTATAATGTTTAATATTAAGTCAAAAAAGAAGTGAAAAATGATTGGAGGAAATGACTGATATATTCGCAAATAAATGCTACTTTGCCACCACCTGCTGGCATTCTGCATAAACTCCTCCTGCTGTGCTGTATTCTTTATATTTAAACTGGCCATCCGGTGTATTAAAATACTGATCACTTCCCACTAAACTTGTACAAATATCAGTACAAAGATTCTGTGTTAAACAGTGATATTTGCCATTAATTCCATCCACTCTGTGGAAAGCAACTCTGTGATCTTCATGATGGTTTTCTATGTTGTTGGTGCAGATGGCTTTACAGAATGGACACTGAACCCAACAGCACTGACAGAAGTGATCAATCAGAAGCTGATGTGGCCTGAACTTATAGTCTAGATTTACTAGAAATGTCTTTCTGTTGAATCTACTGCTGATGTCAGACATTATAGCAGGAAGTTCTTGTCTTATCACATCTTCTAGGAGGTTGAAATCATCAACATCATCATGTTTCACTCCACTAAGGTCTTTTCAGAGAAGATCATCTCATCTAAGAGCTGCTGTGTGAAACTCTTCAACCACAAACCAACATCTCCTCTGTTCACTTGAACATGTTCAGTAGATTCATGTGCTGCTTTCATGATCTTCTGCTGCAGGAGTTCAATGTTCTTCTTCATCTTGGGTAAAACATTGACACTGAACTTCTGAATGATGTACTGACTGACTTCATCTCTGTTGAAACTCTTGAAGTGATCTCTGGGATTATGAATGTAGTTTATGTATTTGTCAAAATCCTCATTTTCAGCCAGTGTCTTCAGGATGTGTTTTTCCAGATTTGATCTGTTTCCATTCAGTGATTCACAGTTTGATCTGATTTCATCTTTCAGATCTCTAGCAGTCTTCTTGTAGACACTCTGCTCAATGGGCTGTTTTAGTTTCTGACAGATGATCTCACCAAAAATGGCAGCTGATGTTGCTTCATGGAGGTGTTTCTGGAAAATATTATAGTACTCTTCTCTCTTCTTCTTAACATATATTTCAGGATCATTGGCTTCTCTGAACATTCTGTGTTGGTCAGTGATCATCTTGTTTGCTCTCTTACAGATGGAATGAACCAAGTCCATGACAAATTTACTTTTAAACACATATTTCACTTGTCCTTCCTGATGTTCTTTTACTCTTGTCCTGATGTAATCTGCAAGTTGTGGAATGCAGCTAATGTTGTAGCCCATCTTTGAAATGTTAAATGACTGAATAATTTTGTCTGCTTGCTGACCAACATCTGTGACTAATGATCTTATTTGGGCTTCATCCTCTTTAGAAAGAGCATAACCAAACCTCCCTATAGCTAATTTGATGGCATTTTTAAAATCTGTAAATTCACTGGACCGGTTTTCCTTTACATAATCAGAATAACTTGCCACAGAAAAAATATCCCTGCTCTCCATCCAGTGATTGAAAAAAACACCTCTATTGATGTCACTGTGGTGCTTTTTCACATCTCTCATTATGTCAATGTCTTTGATTGCAGGAGTTTCTGTGATGATCTTCTTCACACTGTATTCCAAAAAGAAATCAAACTCTTTCTTCAGTGTTTCTTTATCATTTGCTATATCTTTGAGTTGTAAGGCAAGTTCTTTGCTCTTTTCATAGAGAGTGTTTTCATGATGTGTCCTCTGAGCATCAATTATTTTTTTCAGGTCTTGCTGATGAAGAATCTCATTTAATTTTCTATTTGTTTCTCTTACAATGTTTTCCTGAATCTCCTTAATTTTGATTTCAAATGATGTTTTCCACTGAATCAGTATTTCTGCATCTCTGTCTTTCTCAAAGAATTCAGACATTGATCTTTCCACTTCTTCACTTGTCTCCTTCAGTTCTCTTTGAAGATCAGTTTCCTCAACCTCATGAATTGCTTCATTTTCTATTTTGTTGTGTAGTTTGTTCTCAGTTTCCATCATGGCACTACGAAGACTCCAGGACCACTTGTTGTATTCAGTCTCTAGTTTCCTGTAGGCTGTGACCTTTTGGAGTTAAAAGCAACACAAATCATTCAATAACCTTCATTGTTAGAGTTTGGCAAGTTTTGGTGGGTTATTATTTCTGTTACATTTTTTTTTTTTTTTTTTTTTTTTTTTTAAATAACAGAACTTGTACTGAACACTCACCTGTACTGAATCATCAGTTTTAGAGCACATCTTCTTCTCTTTACTCTTAGTAGGTCTCAGATATTGATAGTCAGAAATCTGTTTCTCCCTTTCACTTCTTTTATCATCATGCTCTTGTCTTCTCTTTCTCTCTTTGTCACGATGCTGTCTTTCTTCCTCCATCATTATCTTCATAATCTCTTCTTCATGTTTGCCTGCCAGTTCTTCTCTGACTCTGTCCATCAGGATCTTCATCTGTTGTTCTTGTTTTTCTCTCTCCATCTCTCTGAACATCTTACATGAGTAGAAACTCCCTCCGTTCGCTGTCACCATGTTGTCTATCTTCTCCAGTAGATCAGATACCTGTGTTCGGTCTCCAGTCTGATTATTATTAAACACTTGGTATCTGTTTCCACACACTTCAATCAGATTCATCAAAGGAGTTCCAGGTTTTCCTAGAAACTGTTCAATGGTTTGGTTCTTCAGATCATCTCCTCTGGTGAAGAGCACCATGGTGTACATTAAAGATTTCTCTCCAAATGTATCTTGGATGATCTTCACTGATGTTTCTTCTTCTTGAGTAAATCGTCCTAAATTGAGCACAATGATGAACACATGTGGTCCAGGTAGAATCATGTCAATGCAGTTGCTGATTTCTCTCTGGATCTCCTCATTACTCAGTTCAGTATCAAATATTCCTGGAGTGTCGATCACAGTAACATGTCTGCCATTGATTTCAGATGTTTCTCTCTGACACTTTTTAGTCACTGATTGCTGAGATGTTTCTGCTTTAAATGCATCTCTTCCTAAGATTGTGTTTCCTGTTGCACTTTTCCCAACTCCAGTTTTTCCCAGCAGCACAATCCTCATTTCATCTTCACTCTCTGTTGAACCTGTAAAAGAAGAATTCCATAAGTCCTGAAAACCTATTTAAACAAATTAAAAAATCCATTTGTCCTGGACAAGTATTGAGCCCTTCTCAGTGTCATTTGGAATCAGAAATGGGTTCAAGTTAATCAAAAAACCTTGATTAACTGAATCAGGTGTATTAGGACTAAACTTTGTAGGAAGGTAGATCTCCAGGAGCATTACTGTCTTAGTAATTGGGACAATCTAGCCTATGGAATTGTTAACCCTGTTTCCTAGCAACTGTGACAGCTGACTGAAAACAAAACATGGTTCACAACCTGTCTAACCATGTTCAGCTTGGTCCATTTATGTACGTAATAAAAAGTATATAAAACTATATACTACATATACTATCTATAAAATCTACATTTGAAAATTTTTTTCTTTTAAAATTAATTCGTTCTATCCTTCATGGCTCAGGAATAAAAGGACAAGATTGTGGGCTGCATTTGAAGGACCCTTTAAAATGAGAGAGCTTTCATCACAATGCTGTAATTCAGTTGGCCCTGAATTGGGACACAGCTATTGACTTTATGATCATTACCTTGAAAATGCGTGTTTGTCTGTAGTTTTTTCATCTGTGCTTCAAAAAATGTCTCTGTGGAGAAAAACTCTCCTCTGTTTTCTCCCAGCATCTTCTCAATGTTCTCCATCAATGTGGACACTTGTGTGGCGGGACCAAAGAAATGATGTCGTCCTCCAAAACCCTCAATGACAGACTGTGTTTCTTCATTGAGTTCTGCTGTCTGATGCTCTGAACTCTGCATTATGAGGATCATCATGTGTTTGTTGATTCTTGAGCTGAATACCCTTTGGATCTCCTCCATTTCTGATTTGTCTTCATCAGTCATTGGAGCGTCAGGAATAATGAGGAGGAAAACATGAACTCCAGGATCACAGAGAAAAACACAGCAGAGAGTCTGACGCACCATTTCCTCCTCTGAGAGACGACTGAGAGCTGGAAGCTTCACCAGACTGATCAGACGGCCATGAAGCTGCACATCTCTCCTCACACACTCTGGTCTTCTGTCTTTCTGCTGCAGGATCAGCTCTGATATGGAGGATTTTAATGTCCCGTCACGACCACACACAACCAGATTCAGCTTCACACCCTCTGAAACCGTTAAAGAAATTTAAAACACTTATTATAGTTCATTTATCACAACAAATATCATCATAATATTATCCCACTCATGTCTTTTTGTGGCCTGTTGAGTTAAAAAAAAAATCGATGAACCTTCACAATCCAGGTGACGTCCATTATTCATTTGCACAATGTCCTCAAACGTCTGCAGAAGATCATCAGGAGAGCTGCTCCTCTGAAGACTGAAGTGTCTGTAGAAGCATTTCTGAATGATCTTCTGTAGGATATCATTGGTTTCAGTTGGCTCTTGTGTGGTGAGCACCATGGTGTGTTGATAAACCTGCTCAGAGAAAGAGTCCAGCACCTTCTCCACACACTCCTGATCTTCCGCTGAACACTGATCATGTTTGAGGACCAGAACGATCACATGAGGTCCTGGATCAGACAGAGACACACACTCTCTCACTGTCTGTGTGATCTGATGATCTGAGATGTTTGTCTGGAGCAGCTGAGGACTGTTGATGACTATCATGTATCTGTCCTTCAATCTTCCTCCGACTCTCTCCACAACATCTGGACGAGCTTCACTGTCAAACGCTGCTCGTCCCAACAGGAAGTTTCCGACTCGGCTGTTGTCTGACACGCTCTTCCCCAGCAGAATGATCCTCAGATCACTGACTGAAACAAACACATGTAACAAGTCAATTACACCAAGATCTAACAATATCTTTAACATCACAGTTAAAGAAATATTAATAAAACTGACCAGTTGGATGTGTTTTTGAGGTTAAATTTATCTCTTTTGTATTAAAGAAGATAAACTGAGCACAATTTCCACAAGCTCTTGCCCACTAACAATATTTTGTTCTGAGTACGTTTTCGAAACATTCTGTTATGGTTATGGAAACGTAAAAATGTCCAGTTTTCTTAATGTTAAATGGACATTTTTTTAAGGTTAGTATGATGCTCCTGAAGCATTCTTCCAACTTAATTTTTTATTAACAACTCAACATTTTAAGAACGTTACATTCCAAAGTTCATAGAACATAACTTAAAAGTTAGAATAATATTCCTGAAACATTCTTTCAATTTAATTTTTAGCAACTCAACATTCTGCACAGCAAAATCCTCAGAGTTAAATGAACACTATTCAATGTCTAATGCAGTGGCGTTGTACTTAAAATCCGTCTGTCCGAGATGAAAAACAGTCTGCACTGCTACAGCACATATGGTAGATTACCGTTTATCTTACATGCACATTTCACTAAACGCAGATTCCCTTTCATGGGAACAGTTGATGCTATATATACACATATATATCTAGATAGACTCTATAATGGCGGAAAAAGACACTAAGAAGGACAAGCAGCAGTTTACAAAGTGTGTGCCTCCCTGCAATCGATTCATCTCGGGTGGGGACACAAACGAGATGTGTGTAATCTGCCTGGGAGTTGAGCACGCACAGGCAGCTCTCGAGGGAGCTGTCTGTGTTCACTGTGAGCGGCTCACTCTCGGAGTCCTGAGATCGCAGCGGGCAGTCTTCGAGGAGAGTGCTGCGGCCGGTGTTCCCCGATCTGGTCCCGCCGCTGCCGAGGCACAGCGAAGGCTGCATTCGTGGGGATCACAAATGGATCTGGTAGAGAGGGTTGAGACGGGCTCTGCCTTATCTCTTCCTTTACCTGCCAGACCCAGTGTCTCTACTCTGGTGGTGGAAGCACGCACTGCGGTTTCTTCCCCCTAGAGAGAGGCACCGGCGCTCAACGTATCTTCCTCCGAGGAGGTTGATGTGGTGAACGTCGAGGCTGTTGATGAGGAACTGCCATCTTCATCTCCAGCTTATGAGGAGCTGCTGGAGGTAGTGACTAGGGCAGTCGATAAGCTGAAAATAGACTGGCCCGCGAAGAGGAGCGAGAATAAACCAAAAAGTAAACTTGATGAGCGCTTCCTCCCCGCACGGTCACTACCCCAGCGTCGGGGTCTGCCGTTCTTTCCCAGGTGTCGAGGTCATGGAACAGACCAGTGCAATATCGTGTGTTCAGCCCCCAAACATCCATCTACAGCAATATTATGGGGCTGAAACACAATGGCTATGGGGCGATGCCTAGGGTTGAAGAGACACTTGCGAGCTATCTCTCGCCCGAGTCTGCATCGTCCCTTAAGACCCCGACATTGCCCACCAAGCCTTTAAAAACTACATCAGGGCTGGTGGGCAAAGCTTATTCGGCAGCAGGTCAGGCTGCAGCCTATTTACATACGATGTCGATTTTACAAGCATATCAGGCTGACCTGCTGGGGGAAATAGATGAGAGTGGGGAAGCGACATTTGAGTCTATTCAAGAGCAACACAAAGCAACAGATCTAGCTCTCACTTGTGGCTCAATTTGTCGGATATGAAAGATAAGGACAAGAATATCCTTATGGATGCGCCGCTGTCTCCTGCGGGCCTATTCGGTGATGCAGTATCTACTGTCGTCAATAGGTTCCAGGAGACACGCAAACAATCAGCGGCCGTCGAGAGGTTCTTCCTGTTGTCAGGGTTTTACAGCCGTTACTTCATTGTTCCAAAGAAGGATGGAGGGTTGTGTCTCATCATAAATTTACGGGTGTTAAATCGATCTGAACAAAAATTAAAGTTCAAGATGCTTACACTCAAACAGATTATCCCACAGATCAGGTCCGAGGACTGGTTTGTGGCAATAGACCTGAAAGACGCATACTTTCATGTATCCATCCATCCTCATCACAGGAAGTTCCTCAGGTTTGCTTTCAGGGGCGAAGCTTACCAATACAGGGTTCTTCCCTTCGGCCTATCTCTATCACCCCGCACATTCACGAAGTGCGTGGATGCAGCTCTGGCTCCGCGGAGACTCCAGGGCATCCGCATACTGAACTATATTGACGACTGGTTGATTTTAGCTCAAACAGAACAGTTGGCAGTTCAACATCGAGATGTTGTTCTGTCACACATGAAGAAGCTTGGGCTGAGGCTCAATGGCAAGAAAAGTGTGCTGGTTCCAAGTCAAATTACCAACTATCTAGGAGTAGTTTGGGACTCCACCACGATGCAGGCATATCTATCACCTGCTCGTGTGAGTTCCATTCTCGGGGCCATGAATGGGGTGAAGTTAGGCCAGTCACTCACTGTCAAACAGTTTCAGAGACTGTTGGGTCTTATGGCAGCTGCGTCCAACGTGATACCTTTTGCCCGTTGTCGCGTAATGCTTACGACAGATGCTTCCCTCATGGGCTGGGGGGCGATCATGAGTGGTCGCTCAGCTCAGGGTCTATGGGAGGACCATCAGCGTTTCTGGCACATAAATCGGCTGGAAATGATGGCGGTATTTCTTGCACTAAAATACTTCCTCCCAGACCTGAGGGGCCATCACGTGTTTGTCCACACGGACAACACGGTGGTGGTCTCATATATCAACCACCAGGGGGGTCTACGGTCTCGTCAACTTTGCAAATTGGCCCGTTGGATCATCCTGTGGTCCCCGGAGAAGCTCCTCTCACTGAGAGCAGCCTATATTCCAGGGCATCAGAATGTGGGGGCAGACGCCCTGTCAAGGCAGGGGCCGAGGCCCGGGGAGTGGAGATTCCACACCGAGGTGATGGAGCTCATTTTGAAAAAGTTCGGTCAAGCGGAATTAGATCTGTTTGCTTCGGGAGAGTCAACTCAGTGTCCACTGTAGTACTCCCTAACGCACCCAGAACCTCTGGGGCTGGATGCCATGGTACAGACGTGGCCCCGTACTGGCCAACAAGGATATGGTTCTCAGATCTGATATCTTTATTAGACGGCTCCCTGATGGAGCTTCCTCTCAGGCAGGATCTCCTGTCTCAAGCGGGCGGCACAATATTCCATCCTCGCCCAGAGCTATGGAAACTGTGGGCCTGGCCTCTGAGGGGGCCAGGCTCATAGATTCCGGTCTCCCAACTGAGGTTGTGGAGACCATCCTTCACTCCAGAGCTCCCTCCATGAGGAAGTTATATTTATATAAATGGAAATTGTTTCGTTACTTGGTGTAATCAACGCAGTACGGACCCCGTTCATGCATCTATTAGCCTTGTGCTTCAGTTCCTTCAGGAAAAGTTTTCGGAAGGGTTATCTCCTTCAACATTGAAGGCCTATGTAGCAGTCATTTTGGCTTATCATGCTCCTTTGGGGGGTTCCTCGGTGGGTCGAGACCCTCTTGTCATACGCTTCCTTCGTGGTGCACTGAGGCTGAGGCCTGTAGTACGTACAAGAACTCCAGCCTGGGACTTGGCTAGAGTGTTAGAGGGGTTAGCTGGGGCTCCCTTCAAACCACTAGAAGTTCCAGAAAAGTTCCTCACTTTAAAGACCATCTTTTTATTGGCAATCTCATCTCTTAAAAGAATAGGAGATTTACAAGCCCTATCGGTTGCTCCTTCATGTTTGGAATTTGCGCCTGGTATGGTTAAGGCTTTCCTTTTACAAGTTCGGATCAGGAGAAACTTAATCTGCTCTGCCCTGTTAGGGCTCTAGATACATATGTCCACAGAGCTGCCCTGTGGCGTAAAACAGACCAATTGTTCGTGTGTTATGGGTCCCCTAAGAAGGGGGGCCCAGCATCTAAGCAGAGAATGAGCAAGTGGGTGGTCGAGGCCATTTCACTTGCCTACGAAGCAGCCGGACAGCAGTGTTCACTAGCGGTCCATGCTCATTCTATCAGGGGTATGGAGGCCTCAAAGGCATTGTTGTCAGGAGTCTCTATGAATGCTATATGTGCCCAGCACACATTTATTAGGTTTTAGAACCTAGATGTAAACTCCATTCCAGGTTCCTCAGTTCTGTCCACAAGATAAAGACAGGTACTTGGTTCTACAGCGTAGTTGGGACAGTGTTCCCATAACGTCATATGACGTAGCGTCGACAGTTCCCGTGAAAGGGAACGTCTCGGGTTACTTGTGTAACCCTGGTTCCCTGAATAGGGAACGGGACGCTACGTCGCGTTGCCATACCCCCGGCACACCTGTGAGCGTCTTGCTTCAGCCATAATCCAGAAGCTTTGCTATGCTTTATAGTTTCCTGGTCCGTGACGTCACCCGCTTCTGACGTCTCGTCTCATCATTGGTTAGATACAGAGGTGATTCATGACACAATCACGCAGAGGGTTCCCATAACGTCATATGAGTGGTAATTATTGTATTTTTTTTATTTTTAAATAAGTGTTTTCTATCAAATGTTGAATTTCCTACATTTTAAACGATCTGTTTTACAATGGGTACAATCTCAGAAGGATGAACAAATAATGTCTGTGGTCATCACATTAAAAATAACATTTGAAGTGCTGGGGAAAAATGTGTATGTGTCTAATTACAGACACAGAGTTTTTAAACGGTCCCAGTAGCTTTGTCTTTATTGCAATCAATAAAACAGGTTTATTGGCAAATTAGGTAAATGTGATAACTGCATTAAATTATAAATACAACAATAAAGAGTCAACCACTGATGGTTTTGTGTCGATGTACAGCGAGTACAGAATGAACAACTAAAGGCCCCGATATACTTCAAACGAAATCGAAGAACGAACTGGTGTGATGTCATTTCGAACAAAATCAGGCCAAAACAAAGTTCTTTTTGTGTTCTTTTTGGAAGTTCTCTGAGGAAAAGTTTGCTCCAGCTGCAAAACACCTTCGTACTACCATTGGTCAGTGACGATAAAGTAGTAAGGAGGTGTGCGCCGAGGCTCCGCCTTCACTCGCGTGGGACGAGTCTTTGGCTCATTTCGTGTGTTTGAGCTCGTCGAGCTAAGAGCTCCGTGGGTGAAAACATGAACACACTGGATTGCCACTTTATAGTACAAAATGAAGTTGTGCTTCTGATAAAATGAGGCACTGACACTGTTTTTCAAGTTTGATACTGTAAAGCTGCTTGATTTTAAGCAATCTATTAAATAAAGTGTTATATGAAGATGTGACATGACTGGAGTGCTAATCAGAGCTCGTGCTAACATACCCATGTTGTTATGAACAGACGCTTTTCTTATGCTTTCTATAATAAGTGCTTGCTGTTTTCTCATTTTTGTTGTGTTTATTTTGTTACTGAGAAGAAAGTGCACGGCACATATTTACATATTCATCTAACCGTGGCTCTCAGCAGTGTGGGCGGCTTCAGATGTTCGTTTACAGTATATCGCTGATCACGCATTTCAAACTTCGTTTTACCCCTAAACGAAGAACGAAAAAGAACTTAATTTGAAGTATATCGGGGCCTTAACAGTTCACCGGAAATGCCCGAGCTGGCTTAACGACAACCAGGAAGTAAGCATGCATAGTCCATATGCAGGGGCTGCTTCACTGCGTTATGTGAGAAATCAGTCCTCTTTATAAAAGTATGTTTTGGTGATCCGATCACAGTGTTTTTGACCTGCTGCCACCTGTATTTAATGCTGAACTGAGCGAATCACAAAAACACATCGTAATGCGAAAAACAAAATAAACCAAATACACAAGAGCTTTTAGATATAAAATGTGATTCTAATAAATTCACTGCAGATGCATTTTTCCTTTTTCAGGCTTTAGATGTTGGAAACCAGAGGATCTTCAGAAGAATATTTCCTCTCGCAGCCAAATTACTACAAGATTCAAAGTCACAGCTTCAGACTCCATTAAGGATAAATCTAAATTACTAAATATTGGTGGTGAATTGAAACTGAGTCTTTTAAGTGGACTCATCAGTGTTAATGGAGCAGCAAAGTATCTCAATGACACCAAGAAGTCTTTTAAACAGCAGAGACTGACGCTACATTATCATTCAACCAGTGAGTTTAAAGAACTGACTGTGAATCATTTGCCTACTGAAAATATTCCTGATGATGATAATGATATTGCCACACATGTAGTGACAGGAATACTGTATGGAGCAGATGCCTGCTTTGTGTTTGACAGAGAAGTTTCATCTGATGAGGACAAAACTAAAGTAGATGGAGAAGTAAGCGTGGCCCTAGATAAACTAAAGGGCATCGCTTCAGTAGCTGGAAATGTTAATCTAAGTATGAATAAAGACCAACAATCTTCAGTCAAAAACTTTACATGTACATTTTATGGTGACTTCCAGTTACAATCTAACCCAGCCTCTTTTGAAGATGCGATGAATGTTTTTGCTGATCTTCCAAAGCTACTGGGAGAAAATCAAAACCTGGCAGTTCCTCTGAAAGTTTGGCTTTATCCTCTGAACAAACTTCACTCAAGATCTTCAAAACTTCTGAAGGAGATCAGCATGGATCAAATCATGAAGGCTGAATCAGTGATTGAAAGTTTAAATACAGCTGAGATGAAATGCCGTGATCTTTTAGAAGACTCTCCTGCTCAGACATTTGATGCATTTCATGATAAAATTCTAGAAATGAATCAAAACTGCAACACATATAGGTTGTCACTGGTGAAGAAACTCGGCTTTCTGCTGCCAGATATCCGTGGGGACAAAATGAAGGAAACTGCACTGAATGATCTTCTAGAAGAAAATGACAAATCTCCATTCAGAGGAAGTGATCTTGCAGAGTGGCTGGAAGAAAGAGAAAGAGAGTCTGAGATCATTAAATCAGTCCTTGGACGCCTAAAGGATTATGGTGCACAGGTGGAAGACAACATAGATGCCATCTGGATGATGGAAATCTGTTGTGTTACATGTTTACATCACTGAACTGCTCAGATGTGCTTCTGTCTAAACAAACTGCCTATCTGAGTCCTTCAACACAAGGAGAAACTGATCAGAAGATCCCTGATTCAAAGCAAACTTCTTGGCTCACTGCTGAGATCAAAAATACCATGAAGAGAAACCTGAAGATATTTAAGAACTTGATCAATTCAGACAGCGGTAAACAAGACAGGTTCATTGTGTCCTCAGGAAAATTTGAGAATTATCCAGGTTCCTGCATTCTCCTTTATGAACATGGATGTGAAGAAGCTGTTTGCTTTACTCCTCCATCCAAACCAGCCTGTCCGATCACTGAAGAGGTCAAAGGTCAGAATGTGGTTCTGAAGGTTCCTCCATCATGTCCTGCTACAGTGGAGCTCAGATTACTGTATAAAGCGAAGCAGGACACTGTCTGGACATCTGAACCTGTGCTGAAGGATCAAGACACAGTTACTCTGACTGATCTGAGAGCAGGAACTGAGTATGAGATCAAATGTGCAGCGCTGGGGAAACTCAGCTACACCGTAGACAGTGACGTGATCAGAGTCATCACAGAGGTATGATGATCAGCTGATGATTGAATATATGCAGCTTTGTGACAGTGAGTTTTTATAAATAACCTATCCCCTTATTGCCATTTTCTCAAATCAGTATCAAATGTGTTTTTCAGAAAAGTACAAGGAACAGAGAAGGTACAGGTGAGTCATATACTTTTTCATACCTACTATGGCAGTTTTACACCTTTGAAGATAAATGCTGTAGATATGTACATTATATAAATGATGGCTTCAAAAAAACATTAGTGTAAAATGCATAATATGGATGAAAAACAACGCTTTAATATCAGATTAAATTGTTCATTTTGATGAATTTCACTGTTGTAATTGTCTTCTCCTGTAGCACACAGTGATGATGTGAGGATTGTGCTGCTGGGAAAGACGGGTGTTGGGAAAAGTGCAACGGGAAACACCATACTGAGACGAGAAGCTTTTAAATCAATACTGGCTTCACGCTCTGTGAAAGAAACATCTGAGCTCAACAGAAGACAGATCACTGTGATCGACACTCCAGGCCTTTATGATACTGGAGTCGATAATGCTGAAACCAGGAAGGAGATTGTGAAGTGTGTCTCAATGGCGGCACCTGGTCCACATGTGTTTCTGCTGGTGCTTCAACTGGGACGATTCACTCAAGAGGAGAAAGATATAATAAAGATGATCCATGGGACATTTGGAGATGAATCCAGAATGTACACCATGGTGCTTTTCACCAGAGGAGATGAACTTAGAGGAAGAAAGATTCAAGATTACATTGAAGAAGATGAAAGTTTAATGAACCTCATCCATCAGTGTGGTCACAGATATCATGTGTTCAATAACAATGATACTGAAGATCATAAACAGGTTTCCGAGCTTCTGGATAAGATTGACTGTATGGTGGCAGCAAATGGAGGAAGTTTCTACACCAATGGGATGTTCCAACAGGTGGAGAAGAAAATCAAAGAGGGACAAGGAAGAATCATTAAAGAGAAAGAAGAAGAGATCAAGAGAAGAGAAGAAGAGCTGAGAGCCAACTATGAAGCTGAGATAGAACAAATGAAAAAAGAAAATGAGATGGATAGAAAAAAGATTTAGAATGATCTGAGAAAAAGAGAAGAGGAGTTTAAAAAGAGAGGACAAGAAATCCAGAAAGAAACGGATAAGAATGTACAAAAAGAGATGAAGAGAAAACTGGAGAAGGAACAAAGAGAATTTGAAGGGGAGAATAAAAGAAAAGAAAAATCTCGAGGAGAACAACAACAGTACTTTATAAAATATATGGAAGAAAAACATGAGAAAGAAAAACAAAAGCTCAAGGAAAAAATTCAAAGAGAAACAAGAGAACTAGCAGAGCATGAATATAATGAAAAACTCGACAGACGAGTGGCTAAAGCTTTAAAACAAGCTGAAGAAAAGTATGAGAGAGAAAAGGCTAAAGCTTTAAAAGAAGCTGAAGAAAAATATGAAAGAGAAAAGGCTAAAGCTTTAAAAAGAGCTGAAGAAAGACACAAGAAAGAAGTGGAGGATGCCTCTAAAGTTGAAGGAAAAAAAACAAGGCAAAAGCTTTAAAAGAAGCTGAAGAAAGATATGCAAGAGAAAAGGCTAGAGCTTTAAAACAAGCTGAAGAAAAATTCAAGAGAGAAAAGGCTGAAGCTGAAGCAAATACTTCATACAGATCAAAACGAGCTAGTGACTGGAGTCACTATGTTCCTGTTATCGGAGGAGCTGCTGGAGGTTTAGTTGGTATATTTGAAGACATGATATACTAATATTCTCAATATCAAGCTCAAAACCTGAGCAGTGAATTTAGGTATATTGGGACAAATTTTTGTTTAATGTAATAACTCTTTCTAAAATGCAACAGTTATTAGGATGTTTTGGTTATAGTTATATAAACCCAGACAGGATGATCAGGACCCCGACTCTTATTACAGAGCTAATAATTAGACACATTAATATTGATTTGAGTTGAATTATTTTATCAGCTCTTTCAATGCAATGCTTCCACAAAGACATAAAGTTCCTAACAAACTTTGAAGTTTGAACAGTTGCTTTTGGTAGTGAGATTTTGTCTATAACACCTTAACCCTTGCATTTTAGAAAGAGTTATTATTATGTAGATTACATTGAAAAAGAGAAACAAACTTATTGTACACAGCTATCATAATCAGAATGAGCTGTTAATGCCATGTTCACACACACACACACACACACACACACAAACAGGCGCACCTATCTTAGTGGGGTCTTTCCATAGGCGTAATGGTTTTTATACTGTACAAACCGTACTTCCTATCCCCCTACCCTACCCCTATCCCTAAACCTAACCATCACAGGAAACATTCTGCATTTTTACATTTTCAAAAAAACATCTTTTAGTATGTTTATTAATCCATTTCCCTCGTGGGGACCGCTGGCTGGACCCCACAATGTAGGTGATCTCAGGTTTTTATTACATTGTGGGGCCATTTGGTCCCCACGATGTAATATAAACAAGAACACACACACACACACACACACACATAAGGAATTTGTCTTGGTGAGAGGAGAAGCTTCTAGTGCAGTTATGATTTGTCCCAATATACCTGAAATCTACAGGAAAGAATTAAAAGAGAATCAAGGGAACAAGCAAAGCGGGGTGGGGTGTTCATTAAATGTCAAATTTTAAGAGAAGACAAGATAGATACATACCCTATATTGCCAGAAGTTTTGGGACTCCGGCCTTTACGTGCACATGAACTTCAATGACATCCCATTCTTAATCTGTAAGGTTTAATATGGAGTTGGACCACCCGTTTGCAGGGAAGTCTTTCTACAAGGTTTAGGAGTGTGTTAATGGGGATTTTTGACCATTCTTCTAGAAGCGCATTTGTGAGGTCAGGCAGTGATGTTGGCGAGAAGGCCTGGCTCACATCTAATTCATCCCAAAGGTGTTCTATCAGGATGAGGTCAGGACTCTGTGCAGGCCAGTCAAGTTCTTCCACAACAAACTCGCTCATCCATGTCTTTATGGACCTTGCTTCGGTATACTGTATTAGTCATTGTAAATTAGCTCATAAGGAAGAACCTTGTGTTTTAGTGACTTAGAGGCCAACCTCATGATGAAGATATGGTGGATGAGGGGCTACAATCATTATTTTACACCAGACTACAGTTTAGTTTTCAGACAAATGGTCTATATGGTCTTTGTTTATCTCTGGTTATAATGGAGTCAAAATAATTTCAACAAAGTTAAAAGTTCAAGCCTTATCATACAGAGGACACTCAGTGTCGACAAACACCTGAAAACAGGAACTTTAAACAAAGAGACAGAACTGCAATCTTTGACTTTCCGGGACATTTTAAGAACAGAAATGATGAGCTACAAAAGATATGTAAGAAACAAGACAGGCTACATTATTATATATATATAAAAAAAGTTAGACTGACATCAACTGTTTTCAATTTTTGTTTTGGTTTTTAACATTCATGCAGGGGTGTTTTTTAAATCACATACTTGTTCTGCACATTTTAAATCAGGCCAATCAATGGATGGTTTTTAATTATGCTGAAAGATGTGATCAGAAATTACATGATGTGGATTCAATGATTATCATTGGCTAGAAGGTCATAGTGATGCCACTCTGTCTTTGACTTTACACATATGCCAAGGCTCTAAAAGTTCACAAATTGGCAGTTGTTTGCACATTCATTACCCATATCTGATTTGATCTCTATAACTTGACAAACAACATGGGCAAATGTGTAATTTAGTCAACAATCTAGCTAAAGTTCTTCAGGAACAAGTTGTTAAACTCAATGAAATTTTCCCCTTCATCTGAAATAGAAAGTCTAAGTGAGATACTTGGAATCATTTGAAGCATTTTAGCAGCTGTAATTTCAAGGTTGTTTATCATATTGCTCCTGTACATTACATCTCATTGTTGATTTGCTTTGTCAGATCACTTAACTGCTATAAAACAACAGTCTATGACACATTCCCCCAAACTGACGCCAGTGCGCGGTATGACAGAAGAGACCTGTTCTTTTCTTTAAAAGGACATGTAGAAGGGAAGAGTACGGTCAGATCACCTGAGCTTTTTAAAGTATGTTTGATAATGATTATGAAAGTTTGCTTGCATTCAATCAGTTTGTGTTTGCATATATGATTGTGGGGGGGGGGGCACAATCGCTTCGGCCGATTGCGTTCTCACGGACATAAATTCATAAACTGGCGAATTTATGTCCGTGAGAACGCAATCGGCCGAAGCGAAATTCTCTAAGCGATAATGGGTCCGTAATGAAAGAATAATTGAAAATAAGAGATACCCAGAATAATCAAATATATAAATTAATACAAATGATTAATTTCTAATTGGAGACACAACCCTTAGAATAAGAATCATTTGAAATTGGAGTCAGATTAAACGAGTGAAATTAAGTGAACTTAATAGAGACGCTGAAAAGGCATACACGCGTTAACCTTCGCCCGGGGGCGTCGGACTTTGGGCCGATGCAGGGTTCCTTACAATGGTGTTTTAACTATGAGGTGGATTGCTATCCTGGCTCTCAAAACCAGGTTGCTGAATATCTTTCACACTTACCCTTGCCCACTTCTGATGAGGATCTTTCCAATACCTAACCCGAGTTTGTTGCATTTTTGTCTTCTGAAATGTCTGCTGTATCTCTAATTGAGTTTGCTTCTACTTCTGCATTGTGCGCAGAAATGGCTGCATTACATGTTCAGATGTTTCGTGGATGTTGCTCTACATCCATATTTCCAAGAATGTGATGAACTTACACATCAAAAGGACTACATGTTTAGAGGGTCACGTCTTCTTGTTCCTGCTTCACTGCGACATGTCTGGGTGAATCCCACAAAAGTCACCAAGGAATAGTTTGCATGTCTTCTGATAAGTCTACAGCTGTCCTTGCTGCACCTTTACAAACTGTACCTTTTCCATCTTTGCCATGAGAAGTGGCTTCTGAATAATAATAATAAAGCCCTTCTGAAGTGAAACGATGTATTTGTGTAAAAAAAAAAAAAAAAATCCATATTTTACCAATGGATTTACGAAAAAAAAAAAAAAAAAATCGAACAATCATTATGTCAGTTGCAACAGTTGTTGTGAGTAAGAGAGAAAGCGTGACAAGTCATCAAATATTATAGTGCAATAGATTATAGATTAGGGCAACAAAACAGAACAGGCTAAAAAAGTTTGGCCAAATGCTGTGAGGACACTGGGCTCACTGGGGTAAAGGCCCTACCAGTAGTCTACCCTACCAATAATGTATATATAAGAATGAGGAAGAGACCCAAAATCAATTAAAGCGTTTTTTGAGATATTGTTTGGAAGAGCCCCATTTATGGCAATGAAAGGGGCTAAACAACGAGTGCCATCAACCAAATTGTGTGAAATGTGTGTTGACCTATGTAAGGAAATGTCTTCCCTCCTGTCTAACATTTGTGTGGAGGTGAAAGCAGCTCAAGGAAATGGAAATGGATCTGTGTTGAAAAAAAAAGCTTAACAAAAGGGTAATTAAGTCTTAGTGGAAATAACGATTGAACGGATAATGTGAATTTGTTTTCTTTATTTCTATTTTTAAAAGAGTTTAGAAGAAAGTAAGTAAGAAATAGTAAGGAGTGTAATGACAATCACTCTTGTTTTCAATAAAGGATTAGAAATTAGAAAAAAAAAAAAAAAAAGTGTAAATTTTCTGTTATTTGTGAGGCAATGTCTGTGTTTACCATCTGAGAAGTGACTGGGGGTCTGGGCCATGCCATTTGTTTTTTTAGCCCGGCTTCCAGAGAATATGTTTTGTAATTCAATTTATGATAAAAAACAAATTAGTCCAGAAAAATATCTGTACAAGACATGAAAAGATGAACAATGTGTTTTACTGATTGCTTATACTTAAGGGGAAAATAGCAATAAAAACAGTCTCTTCTTTCACAAATTTAAGAGAATGATCATTTATATGAAAATCAGGAATGAAGAGTATAAATGTGATGAAATGACTTTAAATTATGTTTTATTATTAATTAGTTATCAATAAATGATAAAAGGGGAATGTGAAAGAAATTGTATTTATTCTAATATGGAATTGTAATGGAATTGTAAAAGGGTGTTGTTACGTGACAGGAGGGCCTCCACTCTGTCTAGAATTAGAATGAGAATTCTAAGAATAAGAATTCTAGACCTCTGTCTTGAAGTCTAAGAATGTTCCAGATGTGGTTGAAATACCATCATTGGCCTGGAGAGATAACATTCTGAGAGATGAGACTATAAGAGAGGAAGGATGCCCTTACCCTCCCTTCACACTCTGCAGCCACTCTGAGTGACTGCATGACATGAAATTAAAACTCATTAAAGACAATTGGTATATTTGTCTCTTATTCAGAATTGTTTGTTCTTTATTTGCAACAACATAGCGAAAGTGTTTTGAACTTTTTTTTTACACAAACACATCACTTCTCTTCAGAAGGCCTGTATTAACCCTCTGGAGCCGCGTGAAGTATGTTTATGATGGATGGATGTGGATGGAGATATTTTCTTCAGCTCATACTTGTTCACTGCCATTATAAAGCTCAGATGTGTCAGGATATTTATTAATATAACTCTGTGTTCATCAGAAAGAGGAAAGTCATGTACACCTAGGATGGCTCGAGGGTTAGTGAAGCTTGGGCTAATTGTCATTTCAAAGTGAACTAATCCTTTATTCAGAAATTAAAGTAATAAAAGCTTCATGTAAGTAAATACAGATAATAAAAACAAAGCATTCATTCATTAATTATTTGACTTTAGATTTTTAGACTTTCAGAAATATCATAGAAAGGTTTTATTCTTCGGTTTTTCAATTAGTTTTAGTTCTTTTCTATTCCTTTTCTTCTTTTTTATTTACACATTTTATCCAGTGACTTATGCTATTTTTGACGTTCTTTAAGCATCTCTGTGAGCTCCAGAACATGCTTCAGCTTTCTTTCTGTCGACTCATGAAATTCCTCTGCTTGTTTTCTGGCTTCATCTTGATGTTTCTTCATCATGTCTTTTATTTCTTTTTCTTTTTTTCTATATTGATTCTGCATTTTCTTTCTCTCCTCATCTGCTCTTTGTTTCTCTTCCTCTAGTCTCTTCGTCATGTTTTTCATTTCTCGTAACTCGTATTTCTGTTTCTGTATTTCCCTCTCTTTCTCTTTCATTATTTTCTCCATTCTTTTTTTAATGCTCATCTCTGCCTCCTCGAACATGCTGTTAGTGAAGTATCGACCCTTATTAGTATTTTTCACCTTTTCTATCATGTTTAACAATTGAGTCACTTGAGATCTGTCTCGTTTTTCTCTGTTATTGAAAGCCAGGAATCTGTTTCCACAATCTCTGATCAGTTTCTTCAGTTCTGCACAGTTACTTCTCTCCACATAATCTTCTATAGATTCATCCTCGAGATCATCTCCTCTGGTGAACAGAACGATGCTGAACTGAGCAGCTTTTGGACCAAAGATCTTCTTTATCAGATCCATAGTGTCCATCTTCTCTTTGGTGAATCTTCCCACAGTCAACACAATGACAAACACATGAGGTCCAGGTGACGACAGTGAAACACATTTCATTATTTCTTCCACCAGCTGATCAGTTTGCAGTGATGTGTCAAAGAGTCCTGGAGTATCAACAACAGCTACTGATCGACCTTCAACTTCACCAACTCTCTTCTCACAAACAATCGTCACTGAATCTGAGCTTGATTGGCTCTGAAACTGATTTCTTCCCAGAATAGTGTTTCCCGTTGCACTCTTTCCATTTCCTGTTCTTCCAATCAGCACAATCCTCAGACACTCCTGATCATCTGCTTCACCTTCAGCACCTGAAAATAAAGTTAATAGCATACATGTATTAATATCATGCAGGAGTTTACAATACATTTTTCAAATTAAAAAAAAAACAAAAAAACAGTCTGTTTTTGTTTCTAAACCTAATCCAAAGAACATCACTGATTGTCTTTGTTTTTTACTCACTGAATGAGAATAACAATCTCTGTCAACACATCTATCATAGATTTTTAGCTCTGGAAATGTCAAAGTTTCAACAACATGATTTCTAGGCTAGAACACAAGTATTCAATGAATCTACTGCTGCAAGGATGCATGTGTTGTTGAGATCTGATGGAGGGAGGTCAATCACAGAATTCATGCCAATGTGGGAACAAGGTCAACATTGAGTCATAAGGAAAGGATGAAGCTTGACAGAAGGGAGAGAATTTTTAACTTTGGAGACATGTCAGTGTCAGTGCACCTCTGCAAGACTGATATGCAGAGGGAATGTGAATGCACTTGTCACTGGAGGAACTCTCAAAGGTACTGCCTTGACAGGACATGGAGAGGTAGCACTGGTCCATTACAGAAATGGAGACGATCATCCACTTGAATGACTAGTCCAGTGGTTCCCAAACTTTTACAGTCGCGTACTCCCTCGGGCAGTTAACATCATCCCATGTACCCCCTCTCTTCCACACAACAGTCACAAAGTATTTTGAAAACATGCACATGTAACACATTTAACTTTGTAAAATCTTTTATCAAACACATCGTTTTTACACAAGTTACGACATATCGTATCGTACATATCGCAGAGGGTAAAACTTTTTTTTTTTATTTACTCACAGTTTAATTGTATGGGTGTGCTTGGTATGACATGCATAACTCTGCGATGTTTGGCTGTATCGGCAAGAGCCTGAGTATTAAATTGTCCTATATACACTCTCTGTGTCGATATTTGTTCTTTATGCTGGTAAGTGCTGAGAAATCACTTTTGCAAAGGCACGTTGTCGCGAAGGGCATTAAAGTCTTTACGGCACGATTTGCCAAAGCAGGATACTCTGCACGCAGGGCTATACAGAAATCTGTCAGTGATTTTTGTGTGAAGTCTATTTTCAAAGAGCCACTTGTTGCGATCATAAATGAGACCCTCTTGCTCAGAAATGGGCAGGTGTGCTATGGGGTTGTTAGAGAATGGATGGTGAATCCAGTTGTTTGTGTTGTCTGTCTCTGGGAAGTACCTGCGCAATTGTATAGCTAGCTCAGAAAGGTGTTTCATTATGTCACACTTTACTCCATTTGTAAGGCTGAGCTTGTTCGCTTACAAAAAATCATGCAATACCAAAAAAGGTTTCAGTGTTTTTTTCGTTAATGCAGTTTTTGACCAGAGAGCAAACTTCCTGACCATGGCCTAAACTTTGTCTTGCGCGTTCAAAATGGTTCAGGAAATTCCTTCAGTTCAGTGGGTTCAGTTCATTCAGACGGGAAAAAAACATCACCCAGATAGACCAGTATTGTGAGTCACTCTTCATCGTGTAAACAATGACACAATTCAAAAAGGATGGTCAAGAAAAAAAGCTTTAAGTTCGTCCCTCATTTCAAACAGTTGCGTCAGTACCTTTCCCCTGGACAGCCAGCGTACATTTGTATGGAGTAACAATGTGATGTGGTTGCTGCCCATTTTGGTGCACAATGCAGAAAACAAACAGGAATTCAAAGGCCTTGCTTTAACAAAATTCTCACAGCATCGATCAAAACTTCATTCAAATGGCCCAGCATTCCCTTGGTGGCTAACGCCTCTCTGTGGCTGCTGCAGTGTACCCAGGCTGCACAGGGCGCAACTGCTTGCACGTGTGTAACCACTCCACTATGCTTTCCTGTCGTGGCTTTCGCTCCGTCAGTACAGATGCCAACACATTTTGTCCACAATAGCCCATGTAACGTTACAAAGCTGTCTAAAACTTTGAAAATCTCCTCTCCAATTGCCCTACCATCCAACGGTTTGCAGAAAAGTACATCTTCCATAATTGTACCTTTGTAAATGTACCAGCAGTTGAGCTCATCAATTTGTAAAGCTAAGAATTTGCTAGCTTTTATCAAGTTCTCCACAATAGTGTGGGGTTTGCCCATCTTAGCCACTCTGTAACTCACCATGTAGGATGCTTCCAGACCCTTCCTATTAAGGTTGTCTGGAGCTGTTAAAAGGGACTTACAACTCCCGAGTTGTCTTAATTGTCTTTCAAAAAATTCTTGTGGCTCTTGTGGTTTCAAAGTGGGATGCTTTGTTTCTAAATGCCTGCGCAAAAATGCTGGTTTCATGCAACTATGAGACAGTACATTTGCACATATAACGCACTGTGGCTGGGGATTTTCTTCACTACCACTGTATGTGAAGCCAAATGAAATGTATTTCTCATCATATTTACACTTCTTCAATGGTCGTTCTGCAATTTGCTGTTCATGGTGAGATGGCGTTTTAGCTTTGATGTCAACCATAGCATGCAGTGCACTCACGCTTGAAGCGCTGTCAAGGGGATCAGGATTGTTGATCAGCCGAGCTGCTGGGAGTAGACCTTTTATCTGTAACTGCTGGCCGTGTTCTTTGTAGCCACTTATCCAATTTAAATCTTAGCTAATTCTAGTGCAGTTGATAAATTACATGCGGTAAGTCAAGATGTGCATTTACACAATACACTTGTGTGGATGCATTATTTGAGTGCAAAATACGGGGTAATTTGATTGGATGTCATGGATTTGACCTTTTATGGCACTACCATTTTGTCATTTGTACACTAGAGGGGGCACACGCCAATATATTTTGCCACGCTCAGTTGAATGTTATTGAAGAATGTGGTATAATTAAATTAACGGTGCATTTCAGTAGCTTGTTCACGTACCCCCTCCGTCACTTCGCGTAGTTTGGGAACCACTGGACTAGTTGAATCTCCTCTTCCAGACCTATGTTGTCCTCTCTTCCAACCAGCAACCAGCTGGAGCTGTAACTTCATCTGTAATCTCAGACAAAAGTGGTAAGGAGAGCAGGTTTTTTCCACTTGCGTGCAACTACCAGGATCCAAAATCACAGGGTCCACAGAATGATCATCCTGGAAGAGCCGCGACATCTGCTCACAGGATTGGTCCATTCTATGGTGGAGCTGATTATCTCACAGAAATTATTCATAAAGACTCCAGACTTGAGTTGAGGACTGGTCCGTGTAATTGTTGTAGGCTAGTAAGAGCTGTGTGTCACAGTGCATGGTTGTAGATAAAGCACACAACGAGGGAGAATCCAATAAACAAACTTTCATCATAGGAACCGGGAGAAAACATATATCAAATGCAAAGGAGAACCAACCAAGACTGAGGGAGAACACAGGGAATATATACATGGCAATCAGAGGAGCAAATTAGATTAATTAACAAGACACACCTGAACTAAGCACACTGATCAATAACCAAGGATACTAAGAAGTGGCAGGAAACTGAACAAAGGAAGACATGTGAGAACATAGTGCAGAACGGACAAACATGTGACATTACTCTCCCCTCCCAGAAGGCGCACCACAGGTATATGCCCCCCTGTCCAAAATTTTATTGGGAGGAGTTATGGGTTTCTGGGCTGGAGCGGAGTCTGGAGCGGCCTCGCAGACTGGAGCAGAGTCTGGAGCTGACTCAGGGACTGGAGCGGAGTCTGGACTTGGGTCATGAGCTAAAGCCATTAATGCACTCTGGTCACAGGCTAAAGCCATCACTGGACTCAGGTCACAGGCTGAAGCAGACACTGGAGCAGATTCAGGGGCTGGAGAAGATACTGGAATCTGGTCAGGGACAGACTTTGGCTCTGACTAGAAGTCGATCAGTCGATCAGATCATGAGCTCTGGGGAGGACTTAGGCATGGCGGCCATTTTGGCTGAGGGCTCATTTTTGGCAGTGGCAATCTTGACCGGGGGCTAAGGTGTGGCGATGGCTCTATGAATCTACACAGACATGAACATACTCTGTCCATGAGTAGCTACCCAGATCACCCTGAGCACCAACCCAATAGATGGGTTTAAGGCTGGTGTCATCCAGGGGCCGGTTGCATAAACCACTTAGACTAGTCTTAAAAGTTAAGACACTATTTTTTTTTTCTTGAAGAGTTGTCCTAATTTTTTAAAGTCCATTACATAAAAAGGTAGATTGGTGTAATTGGAACTGGAAAAATAACACTGATTACCCCTTGGTTAACTACAAGTTGGTCAAACAAGTTCATAAGTCACAGTCTTAATATAGTGACTAAGTTTATGCAACTGGCCCCTGTCTGATTTTTAAAAATTCTGCCAATTCCCAGAATCTGAGGGAGTATTCCCTGAAGGGAAGTCCCCGGTGGTGGAGATCAACAAAAGCTGCTGCTAGATCCATCTTTCTTAGGTCGGTTTTTCTGTCACTGTGCATGGTTGTAGATAAAGCGCACAATGAGGGAGAATCCAATAAACAAACTTTAATTATAGGAACCGGGAGAAAACAACATATACCAAACACAAACGAGAACTGACCAAGACATGACAGAACAGAAAATTTCAGACAGCACTTAGAGGCTTTTGACCTGAGTATATATACTTCTGTCATGTCAACTCTCAGAGAGATTGGCATGGTAATGGATATGGCAATATTAATGTATTTGGTCTTGGCAGAATGGATCTTCTACGCTACTGTAGCTAAGTTCCAATGCAGTAGAACAGCAAGCCTTAGTTTCTGTGTCATACACAAAAACAAAAAATACACTCACCTTCTGACTGAAACTTTCCTTGTGACTCTTTGATTTCATTCTCCATTTCACTCATTTCTTTCTTATTTTGTTCCTCCAGTTCATGTCTGACTCTGTTCTCTTGAGCTTTCACATACATCTGGAGTGAATATGGTTCAATCTTCATGTTCTTTATATAATCCAGCAGTTCTGGGATCTGTCTTGAGTTTTCAGGTTCATTTAACCCAATCACTCTGTACTGGCCTCCACAACGAGTAATTAACCTCTGAGATTCTGGGCTGGATTGGACAAAGGTGGTTACTCTTTTAATGACAATCGGCTCTGTTGTAAAAAGTATCATGAAGTGCTCTCTGGAGTCAAATATCTTCTGGATCTTTTCTATTTCTGATCTCTCATCATTATTAAGTGTAGCAGCAGGAATAATGAGGAGGAAAACATGAACTCCAGGATCACAGAGAGACACACATTGGAGAGTCTGACGCCTTACTTCCTCATCCGAGAGCCGACTGAGAGCTGGAAGCTCCACCAGACTGATCAGATGTCCATGAATCTTCACCTCTCTCTTCACACACTCTTCACTGCTCACTCTCTCATAAGAAGGTTTTAACTTTTTCCCTTGTAAAAGTCTGGACACTGAGATCTTAAATGTGCTATCAGATCCACACAGCACAAGATTCAGCTTCTGTTTTCCAGAGAAATTCAGTGACACTGAAAAACAAGAGACATTAGACACAGTTCAAGATATAGTTAACACTTTCAAACTATAGGCAAGGCAAGGCAATTTTGTTTGTATATCACATTTCATACACAATGGTATTTCAAAGTCCTTTACATAAAGAAGAAACAAATACAAAAAAATAAAAATAAAAATAATAATAAAAAAATAAATAAAATTGGAATGCTTAAGTAATAAAAATAACAGTAAAACCATAGAATACCACTATCTGGATAGAGGAGTAAGGGAGTTTTTTGTTGCCCTTCAGAGCAGATCTAAACAGATCTATCCATCAGGGCAGATCTAAATGGATCCTCACGCAGAGGGATAACTGTAAAAATATGTATATTTGTCAGGTAGCTGTGCGTTTAAACAGTACCCTTACAGACAAATCTTCCTGGACCAACTCTGTCCAGAGCTCCATCCAGGGATAACAAATGCTTTCTTCGTAATTCTTCCAGCTCTTCCAACCAGACAGCAAGATTTAAAATGCATTACAAGTCAGAAATAAAAAGATGATACATAAAAGATTTATATAAAATGCATTTAAAGGTGCCCTAGAATATTTTTTTACAAGATGTAATATAAGTCTAAGGTGTCCCCTGAATGTGTCTGTGAAGTTTCAGCTCAAAATACCCCATCGATTTTTTTAAATAAATTTTTTAAACTGCCTATTTTGGGGCATCATTAACTATGCACCGTTTCAGAGTGCGCGGCTCCTTTAAATCTCGTGCTCACTGCCCACCGAGCTTGCGACTGTAATACAGTGCAAAAAACAAAGTTCACACAGCTAATATAACCCTCAAATGGATCTTTACAAGATGTTCGTCATGCATGCTGCGTGCATACATCGAATCATGTGAGTATAGTATTTATTTGGATGTATTACATTTGATTCTGAATGAGTTTGATAGTGCTCCGTGGCTAAAGCTAACATTACACACTGTTGGAGAGATTTATAAAGAATGAAGTTGTGTTTATGAATTATACAGACTGCAAGTGTTTAATAATGAAAATAGTGACGGCTCTCTTATCTTCGTGAATACAGTAAGAAACGATGGTAACTTTAACCACCTTTAACAGTACATTAGCAACATGCTAACGAAACATTTAGAAAGATAGTTCACAAATATCACTAAAAATATCATGATATCATGGATCATGTCAGTTATTATTGCTACATCTGCCATTTTTCGCTATTGTCCTTGCTTGCTGACCTAGTCTGATGATTCAGCTCTGCACAGATCCAGACGTTAATATTGGCTGCCCTTGTGTAATGCTTCGGTCATGGGCTGGCATATGCAAATATTGGGGGCGTACATATTAATGATCCCAACTGTTACGTAACAGTCGGTGTTATGTTGAGATTCGCTTTTTTTCCGGAGGTCTTTTAAACAAATGAGATTTACATAAGAAGGAGGAAACAATGTATGTCTTTTCCATGTACTGAACTCTTGTTATTCAACTATGCAGAGGTAAATTCAATTTTTGATTCTAGGGCACCTTTAAAATGAAATAAAACAAGAAAAGGAATTAAAAGAATAAAAAGATAATACATATCAAATAAAATGCAAACAGTTCGGACATAACACAGTGCTCAATCAGCAAATGCATAGATAAAAAGATGTGTTTTGAGTCTGGATTTGAATGTGGGTACTGTTGGAGCACACCTGATCTCTTCTGGAAGCTGGTTCCAGCTGCGGCTGGCGTAACATCTAAAAGCAGACTCTCCTTGCTTTGAGTGAACCCTTGGTATTTCTAAGTGACTTGATCCTGATGATCTGAGTAATCTGTTAGGTTTATATTCTATGAGCATATCTGCAATGTATTGAGATCCTAGGCCATTGAGTGATTTATAAACAACAGTACTTTAAAATCAATTCTAAATGTAACTGGAAGCCAGTGCAAGAACCTGTGGACTGGTGTGATGTGTTCATGTTTTCTGGTTCTGCTCAGAATCCTGGCAGCAGCGTTCTGTACGAGCTGCAGCTGTCTTATGGTCTTTTGGGAAGGCCAGTGAGGAGCCCATTACAATTATATAATAATTCTTGCAATATTTTTTAGATGCTGATTTAGTTATTGTTTTTACATGGCTTCTGAAACACACCAAGATTCCTGACCTGATTTTTAGTTGTTTGACCCCTAGTGTGAAGATATGTGTTCACTTTGAGAACTTCATCTTTGTTTCCAAACACAATGACTTCAGTTTTGTCTTTATTTAACTGAAGGAAGTTTAGGCACATCCAATTTTTAATTTCATCAATGCATTGGCACAGGGAGTCAATGGTACAGGGAGTGTATATATATATATATATAGACACCATCCTTTGGCATATAAAAAAAACACAACAATGGTGACATACATCATGCCAGCATCCCAAACACATTCATAGGTTTGCGGCATTAATAAATTATGCAGCTGAATTATTATTAGTAGTATTGTTAGTATTATTATTGCCACCATTGTTGAGGTTTGTATGATAAGTGTTGATATCTAAGTGTGTTATATTTAACTTTTAAATAGTTTTAGATAATAAGCAGCAACAAAAGTCAAGGGTCAAGAGCTCAACTAAAGCAAACACTGATCATCATTGTGGTGATTTTGAATGAAACATTTTCAACCAAACATCAACATCTAAAACTCTGTTAATTCTCAAACATGTTCCACTAACAAGAAAACTGGACATTTTTTTTTTTTTTTTTTTTTTTTTACATTTGCTGAACCAACACTGAATATTTGGAGAATGTACTTATAACAAAAATCTGTTAGCTGGGATTATATGAATATACCATTATTCTGTATGGTTCTCTGTAGGAATGTTGTTAATCAAAAATCAGCACAAAAAATATTATTATTATTATTGTTATTATTATTATTATTATTTTGCATTGTTGAAATTATTCCTTTCATATTCACTTCGTGTTGGGTTCATCCTACGTGTCCATCTACGAAAACTGGAACGTAGACCTTCAGAGAAGAAAAATAGATATCCACAATCACATAAGCCATTTGTCACTGTATTAGTACAATATTTTATAGAGTTGAGAAATTTTACAAATTTTCATTAACTATTAATTAGGCATAAATTTTCTTAATTAGAAGGTAAAGTTTACCCGGAGGTGGATTGTTTCTTGTTTGGCTTAATTCTTCAGGAGTCTTCAGGTTAGGGATTCTGTTTTCCTCCATCTTCTCAATGCCCTTCAGAAGAGACTGATATTTTTTCCTCTGTAGATGATGGTCCACTGAGTCTTCAGCATCAGAGTCTTTAATGCTCACGTACACTATTATCAAGTCTCTTGCTTGGTCACAGAATCTGGAATTATAGAAACAACATTTGTAACCAGGTGCGATTTATTAACTCATAGTGCTGTTTAATATATTCTTCAGTGTGATCACCCTCTGTCTGAATTGTAGTTATATACTATGAACACGTGTCAGAAATGTCACACTTCCTGCTGTTGGCCTCAAATGAAAGAGAAACTATTAATGTAATATGGGGGGGATTGAATTCAATGATTCCATATTTTCTTCAGACTCACAACTTCATATGGTTCTGTGTTTTATTCAATTCTGAAAGTTCAAATCATCAGGTGATTATTATAAACTGTTGTTTGGATTTAAATAGGCAAATACTTCAAGCTCTTTGAACCACACATTCACAATTTTAACCCTGATGAATCTTAACATTGTTATCCTGGAATATGGCCATGATGTGTTTTCCTACATGTTTGTTTAAGAAACGAAAAGCTATACACTCCATCAATTAGGTTTAGAACTGTTCTCAAACATATATCATGCTAGAAACATAATAATCACTGTAATAATGATCCATTCATAGACTCTAAAGAGTTTACCTATTCAAATTCAAACAGCAACCTTTTTTTTTCGGCCAGGCAGAGTATTTCAAAACTTTCATTAAGAATTTCATTAAGAAACTCTCAAAAGAACGGATGTAAAAATCTTGCCCAAAGATGTCTTTGTTTTAAATGAAAACATAATTTCTTATAACATCTTTAAGGTCTTGAATAGCATTGTTTACTCAAATGTAAAACAATCAAGAAAGTTCAGCAGAACTACCCAAAAGAGGAAGCGAAACACAGCGTCTGTGAGTCATCTACTGAACAAATTAAGAAATAAATCAATAAAACATCTTGCTAGTAAGAGCTAAGAGTAAGTTAAGCAAGTATATATAGCACAATATTCCCCCCTTGATTACAGTATTTATGAGTCCATAGTCCACGTGTATGCGTTATTTGAAAACTTATGAACAGCTTTTATGAACAGATACTCTGTGAATAGACTCACCAGATTGTTTCTGAATGATCTGTCCAGTCCAGTCATTTACCCAGTCACTTTCCACAGCAGTACACCTCACATAGTAAGAAACTTTGGTACAGCAGTCTCTGTACTGTTAAAACTCAGAAACGGGTTTGACTTGATGTGACACAACTTCCTGAATTCTGATCACCAGAGCTGTGTGAACTGTTAGAGGACTGCATGCCACAAAAATACTGTAAAATCCCGAGTCTTTTTTTAGAGACAGATCACATGACACTGAAAATGGGAATGTACACTGAAAAACATGTTTAGTCAGTTCAACTTAGAAAACTAGTACTTCTTGTGGTAACATCTATATTTGCATTTTAGATTTTAAAAGTTTAAAAGAAAAAAAAAACCTTAATGTGATTTATTGTGATAAAAGACAAAATTCGTTATATGTACAGTTAAGCAGATGAGCCCAGAATATTAACACAACATGCAAAAGTGTTTTTCTCCCATGGGACATATTAAAGAAAAGCCTGTTACATGATTTTTTTTTTATATATGGCAAAGCACTTTCTGGGCTCATCTGCTTCTTGTAAATAGTATAGTGTTGTGTTTATTGTAGATCAATAAGGTACAAGATGTATGTTTTCAGGTTAAGTGTTGTTAATGTGAATGTCTGTGATTGCTGATGCTGTATTATCCTCACGCTTCTCTTCATGTGTTTTTTGACCTCCCTAGCTGTTGTTTGTGCACCAATCTTATGCACCAAAAGCATGCTTTCATTTAATTTTAATATGTGTGGTATAAGATGAAAAAATAAATAAATAAATAAATAAATAAATGTAATAAATAGAGTCAAATCACAGATCCTGCAAAGACAATTTTAATGTCAGGCTCAGGTAGTAGTAAGGTACATGTCTAGATTTTTCTGCTCACTTATGCTAGTTTATTTTAAACAGCCACTTTTATAATCATGTGAAGTGCATAAATATATGCATATATAAAAAAGTGCATATATATATATAAACATTTTAGTATTAGTAGATTGAATTGAATTTAGTTGATTGAATTTAGTGGTACTAAATAAATGTGCTGATATCCTACTTTAAGTCAAATAACTGTTCATTTTGTTCATTCATTTTTTTAATTATTAACTTTTTTAAACCATAGATTGTGTTGAAGTCATTGTTATTTGGTACTGAAGAAAATCTTGATACCCTGTGAAATCATAAACTTCACAGAAATATGAAGCTGCAGTTCTCCAGTCTCACCACCAGAAGACAGTGTGCAGTTTACATGAAACAGGAACTGAAGCTTTTGTCATTGTCAAATTCCATCCATTAATTCTCCTGTAGGATCACAAGGATGTAGAATGAAGCCAGTCAATCACACAGTGAACACACACATCAACACTTAAGCAAGTTAGTTTCTCCATGTTTGTCAGGTAAACTGGAGAAGAACAAGTGTATTGACTGAACTTGTCACACAGACTGCCATTCTCAAGAGTGCTTTTTTGCTCAACCTCCGTTAACAAACAACATAAATCAACACAGCTAAATGACGCCCTCTGTTGGTTAACTGTTACTATAGTCAGTATCAGTACATCTCCCCTTTTTTTTTTTTTTTTTTTTTTTATAACAAAAAATAAACAAGGTCTGTCAACTTTAACAGCACTTAATCACAACAACAGCAAAAAAAAATGTTAGTTCAACACTATCTTGCTGCATATTTTTAACATTAAGTGCACAAAACTTTGTTGCATATGAGTCAATATTCCGTATATATTATGTTTCTTTTTCTTTTTCTTTTTTTTTTTAACCAACTTAACACTCTTCTATCAGTCTTTTAGGTTTCGTTGCGTGACGACGTGGTCTTCCCCCACCTATCTCAGTGGAAGGTGAGTTTTCTGTGATGTTTTCCATGACGGTTGTAGAGCTAGGTGAGTTTTTTTCTACTCGTGTTTGCTCCGTTAGTCCATCAGAGATAACTATGTCAGTACTTTCCATACAGGTGCTAGGTACCTTCAGCAGGTGACGGCGATTTCTTCGCAGTGTGTTACCATACTCTGTAAGTACCTCGTAGGATCTTGGTGTTGTCTCTTTGATGACCTTTGCAACCGGTCCCCACTTTCCATCACATCTGACACGTACCGTGTCCTTTTGTTCCAGTGGGCATAACTGTTTGGCATTCCTGTCATAGGCTCTGCTCTGGCTGTTTATCTTTGTATAATCTCCATATCCCTTCTGAAGCAGGTGCTCTGCTGAGGGTAGCCGTGTTCTCAGCTTTCTGTTCATGAGAATTTCACCTGGAGACCGTCCACTTTCAAGAGGGGATGCTCTGTAGTTTAGCAGTGCTAAATAAGGATCCTCTCCAGTCTCAGCAGCTTTCTTTAACAGACGCTTTGTAATCTGTACTCCTTTTTCAGCCAAGCCGTTTGACTGCGGGTACAGTGGACTTGATGTTATGTGTTCAAACCCATAAGTCTCTGCAAAGTCTCTGTAGTCCTGACTGCTGAACTGTGGTCCGTTGTCACTCACCATAGTGACCGGAATTCCATGTCTCGCGAAGATGGCTTTAGTGTGTTTTATCACCTGCTGTGCTGTTGTGTTCGTCAGCATCGCCAGCTCTGGATAGTTTGACTTATAATCCATGATGACCAGGTAGTCCCTCCCTGCTAGGTGAAATAAGTCTGTTCCGACTTTTCTCCATGGTTCCTCAGGTTTTTTGTGGGCCATAAGGGGTTCCTTAGGCTGCTGGTACCTGTGCCGCTGACATGTCTCGCAGTGCTGCACCAGTGCTTCAATGTCCCTATTCATGTGTGGCCAGTACATCAAAACTCTTGCACGTCTCTTGCATTTCTCAATGCCCAAGTGTCCTTCATGTGTGAGTTTCGCCATTTGTGAGCGCATGGAGGTAGGTATGACAATCCGTTCACCTCTCAGGAGCACCCCATGGACAACTGACAGCTCATCTTTAAAGCTCTGATAAGGATTTGACAACTTCTGGTCTTTTGGCAGGTGGATTTGTTCTATTACTGCTTGTAGCTCACGGTCTTCTGCCGTTGCTTCAGCAATCTGTCTCCATTTATCCTCAGACACTGGTAGGTGTTTTTTTATGCAGTCTACATGGACCTGCACATCATGTTCCGTGTTACTTGATCCTGTATGGCTCAAAGATGCTCTGCTGAGTGCATCTGCCATAACCAGGTGCTTCCCTGGAGTGAACTCGAATGTCAGACTGTATTTCTGGAGACGGAGCATTAACCGTTGGATGCGAGGAGGAGCATCTCCTAATGCCTTTGTCGAGATCGCTATCAGTGGTTTATGATCGGTTTCTAGTACCACTTCTCTTCCATAAATGTATTCATGGAACTTTTCACATCCGAAAACTGCTCCTAATGTCTCTTTTTCAATTTGTGCATAGTTTCTTTCTGCCTCTGTCATCGTACGTGAAGCATATGCCACTGGAAACCATGCCAAGTCGTGTTTTTGAAGCAGAACTGCTCCAAGTCCATCCTTTGAAGCATCTGTAGATACTTTCACTGGAAGCTCAGGATCAAAGAATTTTAGCACTGGTTCTTTAACTAGGCTGTTCTTGAGCATGTCCCATTCAGTCACATGTTCATGCTCCCATCGCCACTCAGTTCCGCTTTCTAGCAAACTGCGCAATGCCTTTGTGTTAGCCGACAGATTTGGAATAAATCTTCCCACATAATTGACTAAGCCTAATGCACGTTGCAGCTCAGTCTTTTCTTTGGGTTTTGGCATTTCTTTTATAGCCCTTATTTTTTCAGGGTCAGGCTGTATCCCTGCAGCAGAAAGTCTGTCTCCCAGGTAAGTAATGTCTCTCACCCCAAACTGACACTTTTGTTTGTTCAATTTCATTCCTGTTTTTCGTGCTCGTGCCATCACTTTCCTCAATCGCTCATCATGTTCTGTCCTTGTAGTACCCCATACGACTACATCATCCAGAAAGACTCCTACACCTTCCATGCCATCAAATATTTGTTGTACTGTCCTGTGAAAAACCTCTGGAGCTGAGGCAATCCCAAAAGGCATGCGTAGGAAGCAATGTCTACCAAAGGGAGTGTTAAATGTGCACAATGCTGCACTTTCCTCATCCAGTTTAACTTGGTAGAACCCTGATGATGCATCCAGCTTGGAAAAGAATTATGCTCCAGCCATTGCGCTTGTGATGTCTGATTTAGTTGGCAAACTATAGTGCTCTCTTTTGATCCATTTGTTCAGATCTCTTGGATCGATACAAAGTCTCAGATCACCGTTCTTTTTTTCAACAATGACGAGAGAATTAACCCAGTCCGTAGGTTCTTCTACTTTTCTCACCATCCCTTTGTCTATCAAGGATTTCAGTTCTTTTCTCAGTCTTTCTTTCAGAGCTAATGGCACTTTTCTTGCTGCATGGATAACTGGTTCTGCATTTTCTTTCAGCCGTATTTTGTACTGATTAGGCAAGCAACCGATACCCTGGAATACATCTTTGTACTCTCTCACTATCTCGGTGGTAGAATCTGCACATATGTCCATTCGTTTGCTATGTGCTGCGCCCCTAGTGGTCACTAGAGCGCTATCAATGACATGAACTCTCTTAATAAGCCCAAGTCCTTCACTTGCTTTCAGACCTAAAATCGGCTGTCTATCCTCCTCTACTAGAACAAACAGTGCACTTATGGTACGTCCTTCTCCTGAAAGACTCGCTCTGAAAACACCCATATGTGGAATCGGCTGATCGTTAAATGCCCTCAAGTCCAATTTCTTGGGTCTCACTTTTGGTTTATTGCTCATCTTATTATAGTATTTTCTGGGCAAGACATTTACTTGTGCACCTGTGTCAATTTTCATTGGCACTGTCACACCATCCACCATCAAAGGTGCTATCCATTCATCATTATTACCATCCATATTAGTCAGAATTGCTGCTTCGACATACAGTGGTTCTCCGTCCTCACTATCACATTCCTCCTGTTTCTGTCCGACGACATGTACCTTTTTCTTTGTGTGACAGGACCTGGCAAAATGATTTTTTCCTCCACACTTTCGACATTCTTTGCCATAAGCTGGACATTCTTTTGGAGCATGTTTACTTCCACATCTCCCGCAGTCTCTGCCCTGTGGTTTCCATTTGGATTTCTGTGGCTGTCGCCTATCAAATCTCTTGTTGTGTTTTTGCACCGTATCAACAGCAGCAGTTTCACTTTCATTTTCAAACGACTTCAATTGTATCTTCGTGCTTTCCGCAGCCTGACATATACCAACTGCTTTTTCAATGGTAAGTTCTGTTTCTTTTAATAACAGCATTCTTACTCTCTTGTCTTGCACACCTATTACTATCTGATCCCTTATCATAGAGTCGCACAGTGTGCCGAAATTGCAGGATTGACTCTTAAGACGCAAGTCTGTTACATACTGTTCGATTGATTCAGTCTCTTTTTGCATTCTGTTCCTGAAGACATACCGTTCATATGTTTCGTTCTTTCTCGGCGAGCAGTAATCCTCAAACTTGCTCAGTACTGCGGGCAGCGTGTCTCTTTCCTCTTCCGAAAAGACGAACGTATTGTATACGTCCAGTGCAGCCCGTCCAGCTACAGTTGCAACAGAGCTATCTTTCGTCGATCGTTTCTTTCGTCGAGTCCAATGGCTAACAAATAAAGTTCAAAACTTTGCCTAAAGGCTTTCCAGTTAGCGTGGACGTTACCCGTCAACTTTAACTCGTCCGGTGGGCGAATATTATTCATGACACTCATATTTTTTACGAGTTTACTCCTGGTACCATGTATTGACTGAACTTGTCACACAGACTGCCATTCTCAAGAGTGCTTTTTTGCTCAACCTCCGTTAACAAACAACATAAATCAACACAGCTAAATGACGCCCTCTGTTGGTTAACTGTTACTATAGTCAGTATCAGTACAACAAGCAAACTCACACTGGAAGTTAAAGGTCAGAATCAGGGACCTTCTCCTGATGTAAAATTCCCACCTGCAAATTTATTCACAAATTTAGAACTAAGACATTTTCGATTAACTTATCTTGAACACATGTGCTTGAGTTGATACAGAGGATTTTGATGTGTTGACACTGAATGTTCTCATACTAAAACTATAAAGGATTTGTGTGTGACACTTAATTGTGCTTTTTTTCAGGTTTAATGGACATTAATAAATCGTGATGAAGGATATCAGCATCATCTCCTCATGCTCTTATTGATATAAGAAACACTGCAGATGATCCGAGATAGTTTAGTGAGGATTCCTAAACACACACCATGATTATGATCAACAAAGAAAGAGGGCGTTTTACAGAAGTTAAGGGGAATGCATAAAAATTGGTCAGGAAGAATCATGGTAACATAGCAGGAATAGAAATGACAGAAATATAAATTATGTTAATATTATGATATGTCTGTGCTGAAAAGTGACCTCTGTTCTGGGAGAAAACGGAATTTATTTATTTATTTTATTTATTTATTTGATTTTTTTTAAAATAAAGCCTTAATGAGAAGCTCTTGTCTTTTATTCATATTATGCCTCATTCCCACAGGAATTGTATCTTGAACTTTCTCCTGTACTTGCTGTTCAAGAATCAAGACAATAAAGTAATTGACCTTTGTATCATGACTGACTCCACCTGCACATACAGATTTCTTCTTGCTCTCATATTGGCAATGAGGAAGGAATATTCCAGGCATGACCTCTAATCCTCCACATACAGGTATTACATTTCTGTATTAAATACATTTTTGTTTGTCATAAGAAATAGATCATGAGAGTAGCGTCATACTTAGTGTTTGACAAGAATGAAAATGAGGCTGTGACTGAAGTACAGTGTGTTGGCATTGTAAAGACTGTATGTTGATCTCTCAGAGCGAAGTTTTCACCTGCATAAACAATTCAAAATGGCGTCTAACCTGACTGAAGTCTATGTAGGTGTAGAATACAGTGATAAATGACTAATATGAGTGTAATTAATAACTGAACATAAATGAGCTGCAGTAATGCTATGAGTTTACCTTATGAAAAAGACGTTTATTCAAGTGTGCTATTAGTATACTTCTTTTAAAATAAAAATAAGAAAATATACTATCAGTCTACTTTTTATGTACTTTTCAGAAATATATGTTATGCACTTCTGAGAAATATACTCAAAATTGCACTTAGGTATACTTGACTTATTCTGACAGAGAAGTCTACAGTACATATATTTGGCTAATACTTACACTTAAAGGTATAATTAAGTAGTCTAAGTGTACTTGGCTTGTGGTTGTATTTACCCTGCAACTGTACAAATACTGATATTATACAAAGATCCTTATTAATAGTGATATTAAAACACTTTTTAGGCATATTATGAAGAAATGTACATTGTGCAATAAAGAAATACTCTAAATAATGTTTAATTATAACTTTATATCAGTAAGTCTTAAATGATATGTCACTTAATAAATGTGTTAACAGTTTTGAAGTATACTTAGTATGAAATAAATGTATTTTAAATAGATTTTGCTATAGTTATAGTTTTTTGTGTGTGTTTATTTATTTGTTTTACTAGGGTTACATTGTTTGAAAATATTGATTTATAAAGAAAGCGGATATGTTCCTAATTCTGAGTATCTGAATGTTTGTGTAGGTAGTCCACTGTTACTGTACATAGGAATTTACTTCAAATCTGCTTCCCTCTTTCCCTGCAACTAACTGAATTTCCTGCCTATCAGTGAAAAACCATCTGGACAAAGTCTTCGACAAAACTGCGATTTCTCAGCTTTTTGTTTAAAATGTTACTTTTTTATGAAACTTACCCACATTCAAATGTTAATAAAAAAGGATAAGCATGAGAATAAAATGTTTTTAAAATATAAAAGTACAGTTAAAGGTATATTTCATGTATAAATATTTTAATACTGAAATTGAAATATGAACATAGTAGTATGTGCAAAAATAATATATAATTAGTAAACTGTTAGTGTGATGTTATGTTCACTTAAAATAAACTTACAAGTATACTACCAGTATAAAACTACTAAACTAGTAGTTTACTGAGAGTATACTTCAAAGTGTACTTCCATAAACTAAAAAAATGTACTAATAGTAATAAAATAGTACACTCATAATACTCATAAGTTCACTGGCGGTACAAATGAGAAATGTAATTGAACTAGTTGTGCACTTAAAGTTTACTATTACACTTATAGTACACCTAAACATATACTTTTATATACTCAAAGTGGGCCAGTTTAGTCCCACGCAGTATTGAAATAATACACTTACAAGTATACTACTAGTACATATATTAGTATACTTACTACATAAAGTATACTTAAAAATATACTTAAACATTACTTAAGTACACATGATCTTGAAGTATCCTACTTTTCCTAAGGGTTGGCTTTATTTTATGTCACAGAACTGTATCAGAAAAAAATCAATGTAAAATACCGTGTTCAGTGTTTGCTAACGTGAAGTGCTCACATAATATCTGGTTTAAAATGATTGTGTAAGAACATGTTATCAGTAGTCAGTAGAAGGCAGAAGGTGATTTACCTCATTCATTTCAAATGATGTTGACCAAATGAGGGCAGCTAAATATATTAGATTGTATGTTTCTTCATTAATATTCAGAGGATATTGATAATAGCAAAATTTCCTCAACAACACAGAAGACTCTAAACTGACTCTATTTTCTAAACTCCTCGGCATCTCTAACTTTCACATTTCATATTGTAAAAATATTTCACAGATGTTTTTTTTTTTTTTTTTTTTTTTATTGGTTTGTTTCTGTGATGGGAGTCAAATATAAATGTCAGATTTTTGTTTCATACAGTAATTGCTGCTCATCGCAGGAAAAGATGGAGCAAAGACGAACCTCCTAAGAGTAAGTCTTTATAAAGATGAACAAATACTTGAATTGATGAATAGGGGAGAGCGAGGCACAACCTAACGCTTTTTGACTTTCTCAGTTTGTGTAAATCTACTTAGGGTTCAGAGAATTTATTTTCTTCCACATTAATTTCACACATGTCTGGTACAAATATGTGGCTTTGTTTCATTAATACAGTGTATACTTTTTTCTTTATTTATCCAGAAAGAAGGGAAGTGAAATGTGACAACATGCCCCATAGGTGGAGCACATTGTAACATGACCATATGACAGCTTAAAATGTTATCTGATTAAAAAATATACATGACAAACTAAAATATTTTATCAATAAAAGATAATAATTATTTTTTTCATATAAAATAAAAGCATTTTTTTTTTTATTCAAATTTAAATAATTTGACAAACAGCTCTCAAAGAACATGGACGAGCCAGAACAAATGCTGAACATTTCTTGAAATATTTTTTTCTGGATGTTCAGGTTCTTCCTCTCAGTCTTTATTCATTGTTTTTTCCATAGTTTATCAACATAAATTCTTAAAAGTTAATTATGCCAATTATATTGGTAACTGTATAGAATAGTTCTAGCAGGGCACATTGTAACGCAGTGTTCCCATTCAGTCGGTCACGTTCGACGTACGTCGGACAGACCGACGAATAGGAATCTCGCTAGAGAGGCCAATCTACTTCGAGTGTAACTAAAACGAGCCAATGCACATTGGCATGCAATCATATGCATCAGCTGCTCGCCTCGCAGCGCGGGTATATAATGAGCAGCAGGTGCGTTGCATCTTCAGCTTTTCGCTTCGGAGCCGAACGGTGTTTGTTCCTGTTCTCTGCAAGCGAGTGTCTGCTAGAAGACGAGTCAAGCTTTTTGGTCGAACTTCTCTTTTTTTCCGAGTGCGGGCGAACAGCACAGCAGCGGGGTCGAAGTCCTCTCTTTTTCTGTTTTTGTTTCGTTTGCCGTTTTTGAGCAAATAGCTGTTTGACAGCGTCAGAAGGCTGTTCTCACGGCCGGTACGTGCGCTTTTGAATGCTGAAAAGCCGTTTTTATGGCTGGTAAGAGTGAGCGCCTTCAAAGAGAGAGAGAGAGCACACGACAGGCTGCACACGATCCCTGTCTGTGTTGCGGTGGCCGTTCCCCTGCGTGCTTCAGCACTTCTAAAAGAGTAAAGTCCCTGAAAGAGCTTACACAAGTAGATTCGCGTCTTTTTAAAGATGACATCCTACTTTTGTTTCTGGATGCGGTCGTTCCTGTCCTCACTGACGGCCACGATCACCGTTTCACATGTCTGGGCGCGTGATGAAATGATGTTCGTGGGTGTTCATGTTTTCATACGAGAACATGATCACGTCGACACGCCGGTCGTGACTCTTCTTTCTCCGGGAAGCTTGAGTCCCCTCTGTTGTTGGCCAGCTGCCGCTTGTGTGTAAAAGCACAGCCGCGGGTCTGCCCGACACTCTGGGAGACCGTGGAGATCAACGAGAGCAAACCTCTCGCTCCTCTGCGTGTCGTGTGCCGTCGAGCTGCCGGGCTGCAGCGCGGGTTGTCACGGCAACCCAGTGCTCGCTTGGCGCTCTAGATGAGCGGTTCCCTTGCATAATCTCCATTGTAGCGCCCTCTCTGGTGCACCAGAAGAGGTCTACTTTGCTGATATGGCTTGGGTGACATGAGGTTGAGGGGTTCCTTCGGGGAACCAACCCCCTAGGGCCCCTCCCTCTCTAGCGCATTGCAAGCTGTGCAGTTTCTGGATTGGATTGCTGGTCCTTCTCATAGGGGAACCTAGTATTTCATTTAGAGCTCCAGCTGAGGGACAGACGTCGATTTCAGCATCGGAGAGAGTGCTGTTATGCTCTGGAAATGAGGGTGACGCTGCCCACTGTAATGGTGTGTGCTTATGCTGACTCAGATTCTGAGTTTACAGCCATGCTTTCCTGGGTCTTCCAGATGTGCATGGAAAACTTGGCAGTATGGGGGTATATTGGTGCCATAAATATGGAATGCCAAAGGTGCCAAAATCTGCATAAGTTTTTCCTCTCTCACTACCCTCTTGGATGGGGTGGCTGTACACAGACCACACCCACCCTGCATGTGAGGCCAAGGCACTCTTTTTGCATGAGGGTAGTTCTGTGCTGGGGTTGAGCTGCGCTTGTTGACTAACCGTGATCAAAGTCACAGCGCAGGCCCTCAGCCAGACGATGTCCACCTCAGTGGTCCAGAAGTGCCCCCTGGCTTACCTTGTGAGGTGTGAGAGGTTGTCAAGTTAAATGCTTTCTCAATGCTCCCATCTTACGAGGTGGCCTTTTCGGTGACGCTGTCGAGGACTGAGCCCAGCGGTTCTCCTCAGTTAGTAGCGGATCGGGGAGCTTCCCATGACAAACCATTGAGTTCCTCTTGGGCCGCCCCTCAGTCTGCTCGTCGCCAAGGGTGTCGTCCCCTGCAAGAAACTCCGGCCCAGCAGGCTCTGCTGTGTCCATTGCGGGGAGATGACGCCTCCCGTCTCTGCAGCTGTTTAAGTGGTTGGTGAGAATCACCCCTGAGACGGGTGACCCAGAGATGGGTGGGGCTGCTCTTTCTCCCCTGGAGGAAGGCCGGGTGGTAAATCCTTTTATTGGGTTTGTTTCTGTTCCGCCACTGACCCAAGAGGCAGCGGTACCCAAATTTAAAAGAGCAGTTCCTCCATTTCCAGGTCTGAAGAGGGTTTGGAGAGCAGTGGGAGGAGAAAAACCTCACCACTCTCATCCCCCTCTTCTGTCGCCAGCGGACAGCAGCGAGCAGCGGGCAGCCAAAGCCTCGACTGCTCCCTCTGTCCATCTGTGGAGGTGTCCCAGGTAAGTGTTGCCTAGCACACTCATTGTACCCAAGAAAAGCGGCGGGTTACGACCGATCTTGGACCTGCGAGTTTTGAATCGGAGCCTCCACAAGCTACCGTTCAAAATGCTCACGCAGAAACGCATTTTCGAGTGCATCCGTCCCAGAGATTGGTTTGCAGTGATCGACCTGAAGGACGCGTACTTCCACATTTCGATTCTTCCGCGACACAGGCCATTCCTGAGATTCGCGTTCGAAGGTCGAGCATATCAGTACAGAGTCCTACCCTTCGGGCTGGCCCTGTCTCCCCGCGTCTTCACGAAAGTCGTGGAGGGAGCCCTTGTTCCCATGAGAGAACAGGGTGTTCGCATTCTCAACCATCTAGACGACTGGCTCATTCTAGCACAGTCTCGGGATCAGTTGTGCGAACACAGGGACTTGGTGCTCAGTCACCTCAGCCAGTTGGGGCTTCGGGTCAACTGGGAAAAGAGCAAACTCGCCCCAGTGCAGAGGATCTCTTTTCTCGGTATGGAGTTGGATTCGGTCGAACAGATAGCACGCCTCACAGAGGAACGTGCTCGGTCGGTGTTGAACTGCCTGAATACGTTCAACGGCAGGACAGCGGTCCCACTGAAGTTCTTTCAGAGGCTCCTGGGGCATATGGTGGCTGCAGCGGCTGTAACACCGCTCGGTCTGCTTCATATGACACCGCTTCAGCACTGGCTTCACGGCCGAGTTCCGAGATGGGCGTGGCAGCGCGGCACGTTCCGGGTTCCAGTCACTCAGGAGTGCCGCCAAACCTTCAGTCCTTGGTCAGACCCTGCTCAGGTAGACCTGTTTGCCTCACCAGAAACCTCCCACTGCCAGTTGTTTTACTCTCTGACCGAGGGGACACTCGGGACAGATGCACTGGCTCACAGCTGGCCCCGGGGCCTGCGCAAATTTGCGTTTCCCCCAGTGAGCCTACTTGCACAGACCCTGTGCAAAGTCAGGGAGGACGAGGAGCAGGTCTTGTAAGTTGCGCCTTACTGGCCCAACTGGACCTGGTTCCCAGAACTCTCACTCCTCGCGACAGCCCCTCCCTGGCCCATCCCTCTGAGGAAAGACCTTCTTTCTCAGAGACGGGGCACTCTTTGGCACCCGCGTCCAGACCTCTGGAAACTCCATGTCTGGTCCCTTGGACGGGACGCGGAGGTTCTAGGTGACTTACCCCCTGAGGTACTTAACACCATCACTTCGGCACGTGCACTGTCTACGAGACGTGCTTACGCCTTGAAGTGGAACCTGTTCGTCGAGTGGTGCTCTTCTCGCCGGGAAGACCCCCGAAGATGTTCGATCAGAGTCATGCTTTCATTCTTGCAGCAAGGGTTGGAGCGTAGGCTGTCCCCCTCCACCCTCAAAGTCCATACTGCTGCTATATCCGCTTACCACGACCACATAGATGGCAAATCTGTTGGTCAGCACGACCTGGTCATCAGGTTCCTTAGGGGGGCGAGACGGTTAAATCCTCCTCGTCCCCCCTCCATACCCTCTTGGGACCTCACTCTGGTACTGAGAGCACTTCAGATTGCTCCCTTTGAGCCTTTGCTGTCAGCAGACTTAAAGATTCTGTCTATGAAGACTTTGCTGCTGGTGGCATTGGCCTGCGTCAAGAGGGTAGGGGACCTGCAGTCATATTCGGTCGACGAATCGTGCCTGGAGTTCGGGCCGGGTGATAGCCACGTGGTACTAAGACCCCGGCCTGGCTATGTGCCCAAGGTTCCTACCACTCCCTTCAGGGACCAGGTGGTGAGCCTGCAAGCGCTGCCCTCGGAGGAGGCAGACCCAGCCCTGGCTTTACTCTGTCCAGTTCGCGCTTTGCGACTGTACATAGACTGAACCCAAAGCCTCAGGACCTCAGAACAGCTCTTTGTCTGTTATGGAGGCCAGCAGAAGGGAAAGGCTGTCTCCAAGCAGAGGATGGCCCACTGGATAGTGGATGCCATCGCCATGGCTTACCAAGCTCAGGGCGTGCCCTGCCCACTCAGGTTGCATGCTCACTCCACGAGAGGTGTCGCATCCTCCTGGGCGCTGGCTCATGGCGCCTCGCTGACAGACATTTGTAGAGCTGCGGGCTGGGCGACACTTAACACGTTCGCTAG
The DNA here is from genome assembly GCA_036281575.1 of Ancherythroculter nigrocauda. Lineage (NCBI taxonomy): Eukaryota > Metazoa > Chordata > Actinopteri > Cypriniformes > Xenocyprididae > Ancherythroculter > Ancherythroculter nigrocauda. The sequence goes on along the minus strand of VTFQ01000001.1, from coordinate 72,305,098 downwards.
ATACTATAGCCTTCGTGTCGAGCCGGTCTCCTCCCGTGTTCTCGCCACAGGTCAGAGGCACGGAGAGGCCCCGGCTTAGTGTCAGCTTGCTGCGCTACATGCGCTTCTTTTCTCCAGAGAGTCCCTACAAGGCAGACCCTGTCGAGTCCTCCGATATCCCTTCGGCAGCCGACGTGGCGGAGCGTCTGGCGCCAGGCCTATACTCCGTTATATCCTTGAGAACCGGGTTTAGGCTGGGTTCCATATGTGTGACCCTACGGGGATCCCATATGGTTGGTTCCACGGTTGCTCCTAAACGAAGCCCGTGTCTTTCCCTCTTGGAGAACCTACCCTTCATCGGGTTGGAGTCAACCCAGCTCTTCCATATGTAGCACAGCCCTACAGGGTTAGTCCATATGTACTTCTCCACATAACTCCTTCGGGGAAGGATGTGGCTTCCGCAGCGTTCCTTTCCCAGCAAAAGGGTACGCTTTCCCAGCGTTATCCAATAGTCTCACTGAATGGGTTTTGGGGAACAGCAGTGATAGACTCTCTCTGTGTTAGCCCTGTCCCACCATCCTCAGGCAAGGGGGTTCAGGTGGCTTACAACAGAGCGCTGGAAGGGGGCAGCTCCTGTGGCGCTTTGGTAGGGATTCCTATTCGTCGGTCTGTCCGACGTACGTCGAACGTGACCGACTGAATGGGAACGTCTCGGTTACAAAGGTAACCCTCGTTTCCTGAAGGAGGGAATGGAGACGTACGTCCCGTCGCCACAGTCGCTGTACCCCGCTGATGCTGCCGCCTATCTGGTTCGGCTCCTCAGCGAAAACCTGAAGATGCAACGCACCTGCTGCTCATTATATACCCGTGCTGCGAGGCGAGCAGCTGATGCATATGATTGCATGCCAATGTGCATTGGCTCGTTTTAGTTACACTCGAAGTAGATTGGCCTCTCTAGGGAGATTCCTATTCGTCGGTCTGTCCGACGTACGTCTCCGTTCCCTCCTTCAGGGAACGAGGGTTACCTTTGTAACCGAGACGTTACAACAAACCCTATCTGTGCAACTGGACTTTAAACCTGGTTAGTGTCTTCTGATAGTTAGTGAAGCATTAAAGAACTACCCTAACTGCTAAACAACAGATTGGAGATTAAAATAATATCAGTTTTGTCTCATTTTAAATATATATATATATGCTAGCATGTGTGGAATATATAAGCCATGTGTGTTACAACTAACCCCACTTTAGTTTGTGCCCCGCACATCCCCTAATGTATGGAAATTTTGAGCAAAAAGCAGAAGTGATACATTCAACTTATGTTTTTTTGGTCATATATGTTTACATGTTACACTCTCTGTGCTCTGAATGTCTGATTTGACTCTTTGCAGTGAGGATCATCCTTCTGGGGAAGAGTGTGTCAGAAAACAGTGGAGTGGGAAACTTCCTGTTGGGACGAGCAGCATTTGACAGTGAAGCTCCTCCAGATGTTGTAGAGAGAGTCGGAGGAAGATTGAAGGACAGACATGTGATGGTCATCAACAGTCCTCAGCTGCTCCAGACAAACATCTCAGATCATCAGATCACACAGACGGTGAGAGAGTGTGTGTCTCTGTCTGATCCAGGACCTCATGTGATCGTTCTGTTCCTCAAACATGATCAGTGTTCAGCAGAAGATCAGGAGTGTGTGGAGAAGGTGCTGGACTCTTTCTCTGAGCGGGTTTATCAACACACCATGGTGCTCACCACACAAGAGCCCACTGAAACCAATGACATCCTACAGAAGATCATTCAGAAATGCTTCTACAGACACTTCAGTCTTCAGAGAAGCAGCTCTTCTGATGATCTTCTGCAGACGTTTGAGGACATTGTGAAAATAAATGATGGACGACATCTGGATTGTGCTAAAGAAGAAGCTTCACAGTATTTCACAATGAAGAAACAAGCCACAGAAGGATGTGAGTGTGAAAATAGTTGATGTTTCTAATGATAAATGAACAGTTATTCAGTCTGGTGAGAGTGATGGGACAATAATAAGGTTTTTACGTGTTCTTTTATTATCAGTTTCAGAGGGTGTGAAGCTGAATCTGTTTGTGTGCGGGAGTGACGGGACATTAAAATCCTCCATATCAGAGCTGATCCTGAGAGACATGGAGCTTCATGGACGTCAGATCAGTCTGGTGGATCTTCCAGCTCTGTTCAACACTCGTCTCTCAGAGGAGGAAGTGATGCGTCAGACTCTTCGCTGTGTGTCTCTCTGTGATCCTGGAGTTCATGTTTTCCTCCTCATTATTCCTGATGCTCCTCTCAATAATGAAGACAAAGCAGGAATGGAGGAGATCCAGAGGATCTTCAGCTCCAGAATCAACAAACACATGATGATCCTCATAATGCAGAATTCAGAGCATCAGACAGCAGAACTCAATGAAGAAACACAATCTGTCATTGAGAGTTTTGGAGGTCGACATCATTTCTTCGGTCTCAACACACAAGTGTCCACATTGATGGAGAACATTGAGAAGATGCTGGAAGAAAACAGAGGAGAGTTTTTCTCCACAGAGACATTTCTGGAGGCACAGATGAAAAAACTGATGAAATATGAGGAGATGAAGAAGAAAATTTATTCACTAGAAACGCATTTACTGTCACAAGGTAATCAGAAAATCAGTTTATGTCTTAATCATTAGAGCTAGAAAAATGACAAAACAAATTGAATTATACATTTAAATTCTACAGCAGTTTTTTATTTTTATTTTATAGTAGTGTTTTATTTGTATTTTGTAGTGTGCAATAGACAGCAATAGCAAGCAAGCACATTTTATTTATATAGCACTTTTCTAAACAAATTAATGCAATTCAAAGTGCTTAACAAGGAATACAAGGATAAGAACAAGGATACAGCAATTAATACAATTAAAAAGAACAATTAAAAAGTAAAATAGACCATTAAGATACATAAAAATAATAAAATGTATAAAAATCAAAATATGAAAAATAGAATATAACATTATAAATAAAGTAAACACAAAATATAAAAAGGTTTATAAGATTTTACAGGAAGGCCAGACTAAAAAGATATGTTTTTAATTTAGATTTAAAGCTATTAATGTTTTCAGCACATCTTATGTTCTCTGGAAGGTTATTCCAGAGGTGAGGAGCATAACAGCTAAAAGCAGCATCACCAATTTTTTTAGTTCTACCATGAGGTACCTTTAGAAGAAAAGAATCAGAAGATCTAAGAGTCCTTCTCGGTTCATATACTGTAATCAAGCCAACAATAGAGCAACAATATGCTGTGACTAGTCCCAATTAGTCTAGCATAGCACACACCGCCAGTTTTTTTTTTTTTTTTTTTTTTAAAGAAAGAAAAAAAAGAAAAGAAAATAGTATTGTATGTTAGTATTAATGGGTCAAGTGTTGACAAAAAAAATGCGTCTTCAGCAGTTACTAAATAACTAAATAACTAAAGATTCAGCAGCTCAGGTTGAGATAGGCAGGTCATTCCAACAGCTTGAAACAGTCCAGGTAAAGGTCCATGAAAGTGATTTTGTGCCTCTTTGGGATGGCTCCACAAGTCACCATTCACTTCCAAGCGTCTTGAGGGCATGTATGTCTGAAGTAATGAACACAGGTATAGGGGTGCCCAGCCAGTGGTTGTTTTGTAGGCAAACATCAGTGCCTTAAATGAGCGAGTGACAATTAGCAACCAAAGCAAGTTTATGAAGAGAGGTGTGACATATACGCTTTCTTCGGCTCATTAAAGACCAGTCTTACTGCGGCGTTCTGGATCAGATGCAGAGGTTTGACAGTGCATGCTAGAAGGCCTGCCAAGAGAGCATTACAATAGTCCAGTCTGGATAGAACAAGGAGCGGACAAGGAGTTGTGTGGCCTGCTCTGATAGGAAGGGTCTAATCTGCCCAATGTTGAATAAGTTAAATCTGCAGGATTAGACATTTTTAGATCTGTGAAATTTAAGTGATCATCAATCACAACTACAAAGTTCCTGGCTGACCTGGAAGGAGTTATGGCAGAAAAATCTAGCTGAATGGAGAAATTGTAATGAAATGTTGGGTTGGCTGAGACCACAAGCAGTTCTGTCTTAGGAAGGTTGAGTTGAAGGTGATGGTCCTTCATCCAGCCAGAAATGTCTGTCAGGGAGACTGAGATGCAAGCAGCTCCCATCGGATCATCTAGTTGAAATAAAAGGAAGAGTTGTGTTATGTTATGACATGTAGATTGAGAAGAGAAGTGGCCCAAGCACTGAGCTCTGAGGCACCCCGTTAGCTAGATGTTGTAACTTAGACAACCTTGAGGGTTGACATATCCAGTGAGATGAGTACTGATGATTTGGATGTTGCTTGTGCCAGTCTCAGAGCTTTAGTAACTGAGAGCAGGGCAGTCTCAGTTGAGTGGCAGCTTTTGAAGCCAGACTGGTTGTTGTTCAGGAGGTTGTTCTGTGTAAGAAAGGTAGGGACTTGGTTGTTCATGACTTGTTTTTGCAATGAATAGAAGAAGATATACCAGCCTGTAATTTTCTAGAAGTGCTGGATTTACAGTGGGTTTCTTAGAGGGGTTATCTAAGTCTGCTTAAATGCTGTGGAAAAGGTACCAGTGTGAAGAGAGGTGTTGATAATGTGAGTGATTGCAGGTACAATTGAAGAAGAGATGGCCTGAAGAAGATGACTGTGGTATTTGCGAAGTAGATTACTAGCCGTAGTCAGAGACATTCAAGCCATAGTCAGAGACCTCCAGTGGAGGTGGAGACAAGGTGCTCTCTTGCGATCATATAAAGGGGCTATCATAGGAAAGGAGAGCGGGTAATACCGTCCACTTGTATCCTGCTTCTTCATCTGTTGGCCTCTCCCAGTACAGGAGGTACAGAGGTAGTAGTGATGTGGCACCACTCACATCTCACACCTCCATTGGTCACCTCCCTTTAGTACTGACAGTTTAGAGGTGCATAATTTTGAATTTTAAATTTGCTAGTACAGACAAGGTTGGTGGGTGATATTGCCACTTGCGTCCCACATCCTCATCTGTTGCCCTTGCAATACTTAGGAGTACGGAGGAAGTTTCACATTCCTATGGATATACATGGAGTTATTGCACTTCCGTTATGACAATGGTGAGGAGAATGGACTGTTCACAAAGGGGATGAGCATGACAGCTAGTTGTGTCCCGCTTTCCCATCTGTTGCCTCCTCCGATATGAAGGTTGCAACAGTTTCCACATGTATTCACATATGAATGGGCAGAACAGAAGAGGAGAATGGGCAATACCACAACTTGTGTCTTATTCCTTTATCTGTCGATCCTTCAGTTTGGACCTGCAGGTGATGGTGTGGACAAAGGGAACTATGTTAACACATTTGCTAATGTTTGCTAGGATTAATGGAATGTCAGAGCATAAAAAGTGGACATAGTTCCCATTAGTGGCCCACTCTCACTCTCTCTGCACTTCTTGCTAGAGCTGTAATAATGGCAACCAACTGATAAGGTCCATTTGGTAGAAAATAGTTGAGGGAGGCGATATGGCACCCTTCTCTCTCAGTGGCCCCAAAAGATTACTCTGGATAATCCATAGAGGTTTGGCAGTGAAAGTCTTTCAGTAATACAATTGTAATCTATCTTGCTGAAGGGGGAACAAAGCTGAGTCATGATTCACACAGCATGCCTGTGTGTCTTCCTTCAGACAATCTGAAGGTGATGATGTTTTCTTCAGACACATTTTATAGCCTGCCTGTGTGTCTGTGACATCATCCGACTGCTTTAGCCAATCAGGATGGCATGTAATTACACATATTTCAGACATGGTTCACAAGGTGCATTCCCATTTTGTCAAAACCATGGCACAGCATGTTGTTCTTCTTCTCAGGGAACCGTGTTACATAACCTGTGATGTTAGGATTAATTAATTTGATAATTTATAAAATGTCTTTAATATCTGGCTGAACCCGACTATCATCTTACTAGAGGCTTGAGGTAAGTTGTGCTAAAATGTATTAAGCTGTTTTAGGTACGGAAAAGGAAATAAGCTACAATTTAGTGTTGGATTTGCCCAATCGGCCCAATCGCGGTTTTCCTATTGGACAGGAAAGTTTTCTTGCGCGTTCAGTCTTTTCAGTGTGGCAAAGTAGTTTAATTCCAAGTAAACTTTTATCTGGCTTAATTTTATTATGACCTCGAATTTAGTTTATAATGTCAACTGATTATATGATAATTTATCTAGACATTTGATTATTCTAATTAACTCTTTACTCTTATTGTACTCATTTATTTGGATTCCTATAATGCTATGAGTCTCGTACCGGAAGGGTATACAATCTCATATACACAATCTCGTCAGTCTTGGTCATTAGACAGAGGCGATATTCTAGAGGCCGTACCGACTTCTCATTCTAGAATACGTTTATTTTGTCCCCATAGATCTCGACATACCGAATTAAGGTAAGATTACTTTTAACTATAAGCCATGACCATTACCATAAAATCAGGCTGACCATTTTAGCTTCTTCTAGTGGTAACTTTACATAATCATGCAATGGTTTACCCACAGACACATGATACCAAACATGTATAATGTTGTATGATAACTGTTCACATTAAACCATATAGATTTTGGGTGAATTTCAGGTCATCTCTGCATGTAGAGAGAGGAAATGGGGGAAAAGGGGGAGAAGGAAAGGAAATGTAGATTAAGGCAATACTCAGGTGTGATCGACTCAGTGTGATTGTGTCACGGATGGGGATGCTAATTGCGCAAGAGAGAGTCCAAATGTCAAAGGTGCCCTAGAATCAAAAATTGAATTTTCCTTGGCATAGTTGAATAACAAGAGTTCAGTACATGGAAATGACATACATTGAGTTTCAAACACCATTGTTTCCTCCTTCTTATGTAAACCTCATTTGTTTAAAAGACCTCTGGAAAACAATCTCAACATAACATCATTAATATGTACGCCCCCAATATTTGCATATGCCAGCCCATGTTCAACGCATTAGACAAGGGCAGGCAGTATTAATGTCTGGATCTGTGCACAGCTGAATCATCAGACTAGGTAAGCAAGCAAGAACAATAGCAAAAAATGGCAGATGGAGCAATAATAACTGACATGATCCATGATATCATGATATTTTTACTGATATTTGTAAATTGTCTTTCTAAATGTTTCGTTAGCATGTTGCTAATGTACTGTTAAATGTGGTTAAAGTTACCATTGTTTCTTACTGTATTCACGGAGACAAGAGCCGTCGCTATTTTCATTATTAAACACTTGCAGTCTGTATAATTCATAAACACAACTTCATTCTTTATAAATCTCTCCAACAGTGTGTAATGTTAGCTTTAGCCACAGAGCACTATCAAACTCATTCAGAATCAAATGTAAACATCCAAATAAATGCTATACTCACATGATTTGATGCATGCATGCAGTATGCATGACAAACATCTTGTAAAGATCCATTTGAGGGTTATATTAGCTGTGTGAACTTTGTTTTTTGCACTGTATTACAGTCGCAAGCTCGATGGGCAGGGAGCGTGAGATTTAAAGGGGCCGCAGCGCCTGAATTGGTGCATAGTTAATGATGCCCCAAAATAGACAGTTAAAAAAATTAATTAAAAAAAATCTATGGGGTATTTTGAGCTGAAACTTCACAGACACATTCAGGGGACAACTAGGACTTACATTACATCTTGTGAAAAAACATTCTAGGGCACCTTTCATTTCCTTTGTTTTCTCAAAGAATAGCCCTTTCTTTGTCCAGACAGTCCGGCAATCAGTCTTACAAATATAACAAAGATTATATTTTATTAATCAAAATAAGGAAACGGGTGAAAATTACGTATTGTACCCCAATCCCCCTGTTGGTTTCTGAGTCACTTGAATTAATAAAGATGTTTTCTTAAATTTCAGTTTGATTTGTCCTGTTTTTAATTTTCAGGTTCAAGAGAAAAAACAGATGAAGTGAGGATTGTGCTGCTGGGAAAAACTGGAGTTGGAAAAAGTGCAACTGGAAACACAATCTTAGGAAGAGACGCATTTACAGCAAAAACATCTCAAGAGTCAGTGACTAAAGAGAGTCAGAGAGAAACATCTGAAATCAACGGCCGACATGTTACTGTGATCGACACTCCAGGACTGTTTGACATTGAACTTTCTAATCAGGATATCCAGAGAGAAATCAGCAACTGCATCTCCATGATCCTGCCTGGACCACATGTGTTCATCATTGTGCTCAATTTAGGACAACGATTCACTCAAGAAGAAGCAACATCAGTGAAGATCATCCAAGAGACGTTCGGTAAGAAATCTCTAAAGTACACGATGGTGCTCTTCACCAGAGGAGATGATCTGAAGAACAAAACCATTGAACAGTGTTTGGGAAAACCTGGATCTCCTTTGATGAATCTGATTGAAGCGTGTGGAAACAGATTCCATGTGTTCAATAATAATCAGACTGGAGACCGAACACAGGTGTCTGATCTACTGGAGAAGATAGACAACATGGTGACAGCGAACGGAGGGAGTTTCTACTCTTGTAAGATGTTCAGAGAGATGGAGAGAGAGAAACAAGAACAACAGATGAAGATCCTGATGGACAGAGACAGAGAAAGAGAAGAACTGATAAACAGACTAGAAGAAGAGATGAAAAGAGAACAAGAGAAATATAAAAATAATATTGAGCAACTAAAGCAAGAAAAAGAGAAAGTAAAAACAGAAAAAGAAAAATGTCAGATCAAACACGACACAGAAATAGACAGACTGCTAAACAGAATAGAGAATGAGAGGAAGAAGAGAGAAGAATATATAGAAAAAGAAGAACAATATAAAACAAAAATACAAGAGAAAGAAAGAGAAATCCATGAAATTAAGAGAGAACAAGAGATATTTAAAAATGAAATAGAGGAAATGAGGCAAGAAAAAGAATAAGAAAATCTTCAGATCAAATATGAAACAGAAACAGACAGACTGATGAACAGAATAGAGAACGAGAGGAAGCAAATAGAAGAATATAATGAGAGAGAAAAACAATACAAAACACTAATGAAAGAGAAAGAAGAGAGTGAGGAAAAGATGTGTGAGGAGATGAAGAGAGAAAGAGAGGAATGGGAGAAACAGAAACTGGAGGAAAAGACAAGGAGAGAAGAAGAGGATGAGAAAAGAAGAGAGAAAGAACAGAGAGTTTGTGATGAATTTAATCAGAGACTGAAACAAGAGAGAGAGAGAATGGAAAGAGAGAAAGAAGATCTTCAATCTAAACATGAAGAAGAAGAAAACAAGATGAAGATCCTGATGGAGAGACTGAACAGAGAAAAAGAAGAACTGATGAAGAAAAATGTACAAGAACGACAAAATCAAGACAAGGAGAGAAAAAGAAGAGAAGAAGAATTCAAAAGAGAAAATGAGAAACATCAGACAGAGACACAAGATGAGATGAGACGCGAACGAGAGACATTTAAACATGAAAAAGAGGAAATGAGACAAGAAACAGAAAAAGTAAAAACAGAAAAAGATCATCTGAAGACAGAAAGAGACAATCTGCAAACAATGTTACAGAGTGTGTGTGTGGTGGTGTTTTGTATTGTTCTCTATTGGTTGTATTGTTGGTGCCATCCTCCACCTCCTCCACCTTGTCCACCTTGTCCACCTCCTCCACCTCCTCCTCCTCCACCTCCTCGCTGTTGGCTTTGGTGACTTTTTCAAAAGGAATACATTTGCGTAGCATATTTCGTGAACCCATACATTAGTGGATGTTTAGTTAACTATATTCTCAGCCTTGCTCATGACTTGCTTAAACTACAGTTGTTTACTTCTAGGTAACAGTTTATAATGTTTTCATTAGAATGCACATTTTGTGCAGTCGATTGTAACTGAATGACAGGCTCTTCGTGTAACAGCAGAACATCTTCAGCTATTGTCTACAATGAGTTCAGCGCGTTGTGCTCTTACTTTGTGATGATACATGTCTTAGCTTATACTTACCTGTTCTGACTAACATTCTCTGGTTTTCTGGTTGGTGACAAATGCTGAAATGTTGCTGAAACTATGGTCTATTGTCTTTTCATGGTTTCCTTGAAGAACGATACACACACCACAAGGTTTAATTTTTCAATTGCACAATAAAATCAACCATCCCATTTTATTATTCTGGGTGTCCTGTACTTTCAATTATTTGTTCATCAGGGACCCAGTGCTGCACAGAGATACTCGCCCTGGGATTTGCAGTAAACTCACGGACATAAACTCGCCAGTCTGATCTTCGTCAGAGGGTGTAATAAGTTGGCTAATACCTTTAGTCGGTTGCCTACTGCTCACTTGAACAAAAGTGTATTTTAATTTAGCCACTTCCATACATCTTACTAAATCAGCGGTAAACAGAAATCAAAAGGTCTTCAGATGAAGTGTCTACTGCTCCTTCAGTTTGTTCTACCCTGGACACAGATTTACGGTAGCATTAGCCTCCCATAATTTACTGGTAATAATGATTTCAGGAGAATCTAGAGTAAATCAAATATGTTTGTTTGTTTATTTATCCATGTCTTTTTAGATAACTGGTATCAATCTCAGACAAAATAATTTGCCAGATCTATGAAAACTCTACTTAGAGGTTGTTCCACATTATTAAGCAAGTCACAGTTCTCATGCAAAATGGGGAGGAAGAAAGATTTTTCTGAAGATGAAAAGCATGAAACGGTCCAATGTTGTGCAAAAGGCATGAAAACAACTAATATTGTGTGAAACTGAATGGAAATGATCAAATTATCATTAGATTTTTTCTAAAAACAGTTTCAAAAGTGTTTTTCAAACTTTCTCATGGCTTTCACTTTCATTCAGCAGCAAAAAAATTTAAGAACAAGTATACCAAAATAGATATTAATATCTATTTTGGTAAACTTGTTCTTAGTCCACAGACAATTTTTACAGGTTTCTTTCAGGTGTTACAGGCAGTGATGTATTTATAAAATAAATCCCAGCCGCTTGAGCCTTTTGTTGTGTTTCATTTCAGTAATTTTGGCAGTCAAAGCTGACAAGCTCTGTCAACTAATGAGAAACCCTATAGGATTCAGACTGGTGCTTTTCTTTTGGACCGCTCCAGATTTCCATCTGATCTGTGACATTTGGTCCGTCTGTTTGAGACTTCTGTCGTCAGTCCGCGTCTCTTCCATCCACCAGCCAGGGTGTTTTCCATCTTCTACCTGAGACACTCTAAATCGACTACTGAGCCAGTTCTGTACTGGACCTCCTTCAGGGATCGAACTGTTGCTACCCCTTCTGTTCTCCAGCTGCAGTGTGCCGAGATTCAACGCCTGGCAGTCTGTTTTTGTTCTGTTTTCTGTTTGGGACTCTAAATAAATATTGCTAACCTGCTCCTTTGCCTCTGGGTCTTCTGCAGTCGCATAACAGATGGTACATAATTAACAGGGGCGTAATGGTTTTTTATCCAACCTGATCTCACAGCAATTCATACATATTTTACGAGGTGGCTAATTTGTATGAATTCATACGAATGACCTACCCGAGGTTGTTCCATATTGTAAGACTTGATTTTCCTGCTCAGACAAAAACTGAGATCAAGTGCCCTGCAATAAAGCAATGAAACTCATCTGGAGAGAAGATCTCAAATAAATAGCATAGGACAACGCCTTGCCCTACAGGATATTCAAGATATATACAGGATTTCTGACTATCGCTGCCTTAAATAAGTTGCAGTTTTTGTAAAAATATATAAAAACTATGCTTTTTGTTATGAGTAAGCAGAGCGTGACCGACTTAAAGGTAGATATTTACCCTGCATCCAATGTTTAAGATCAGAACTGACGAGTTTGTGTCCGTGAAGAGCACTCAGTTGGCTGAAGTGACTTTTCTAAAGCGATACCAGGACTGCCAAGGCCGTCTGAATCCATTTTTTGGGCCGGTGGGGAGGTTCCTTACAACATTATTAAGAAAGTCACAGTTCTCATGCAATATGGGGAGGAAGAAAGATAATAATTAATAAACCTTAAATGAGAACTTTTGTATTTAATTTGTCTTGCTTTCATATAGCATTACAGTTCATAACATTAAAAAGTTCTGTTTTACTTCAGAAATGACTGGCACAATTTACCCCAACATATTCTCCCCAAAGGCACAACTTACCCCGCAGCAGGGGCAAGTTGTGCCACGAGACCACTTTTTTCCCAAAAGCTATATTTCTGAAACGATTTATTTCAGATCCAAAGTTATTGTTCTCAGGCATGCACCACATCCTGAAATATATGTACATTCTGAAGTTGAAGGCATTACTGCCATGGCCTCACTTTAAAGTCACTTTGAGTAAAAACTGGCACAACTCACCCCACTTTCCCCTATATAAAACCATTTGTTTATTTGTCTACAATTAAAGTTTCTTCTTGCATCTACAAATGAAACATCTATATATCGTCGCTGCCCGATGAAAATCACGTATGTCCAAAACGGTTACTTTTCAGGAAGTGAAAAAAACACCGTATTTCAAAAGCAGTTGAATGTAGCGTTGTCATACTTGGTACGGCATCTTTACATGTAACCATATTCTTGCCAGTGTAATGATATAATCCACATTTGACCAAAATTTAGTTTAAATGGACATACATGCATATTTTACAATAACGGTGGTCGATACGCGTTCTTCCGATCATTAATTAGAATGGCCAAGTCGCGTTTCATATTGACAGATGAATACGCTCAGTTTATTAAATAGCCTACGTCTTAGTTTATTAAATACGCTTATGAGGCGACCAGGGCGGGCGATAGCCGTGAGGGAACGGCGCGAGGCCGGTGACGCGAGTGATAATGAGCATTACCTGGGAGGCGCACCGGCCTTGAGTCCCTCACGGAGGAGCTCCGGGAGCATAAAAGGAGGAGCGACTACAGTGAAGGACGAGAGAGGACCAGGCCTGGACTTTATTTTATGTTTTATTATGTTTGTGTGGCCGGCAGACGTCCGCGAGGGTCTGCCGGCATTACTTTCGTTTTGTTTATTTTTAATTAAAGTTTTGTTTGAATGTTCGCCGGTTCCCGCCTCCTCCTTCCCATATATACGAACTACGTTACAGCTTAGTTTATTTAATATTAATTATAAATTTATTAAATGTCTCTTGCAAACTATGAAGGGACAATGAATCAATACACTGACATGGTAATGCTAGACAGATACTTTGTTTGCACAGTCCTACCATAATTTTGTCACAGGGGGGAAACGTTTACCTCGATAAAGGAAAGTCATTGTCTCACCAGGCTATGTTTATTTGGCAATGTAACCTCACAGTGTTATTCGGCTATCCAGTGCTGAGCTTCGATGAAAACTTCAGGAGACCGGCGAGATGCTTCCACAGGGCGGGAGATACGCGGCGTGATTGACAGCTTTGACACCAAGTCCAAAGTCCCATGTCTTTCCGGAGAAGTAGATGAATTTATGTGTTGTAACTTTCTTTCTTTCTTTCTTTCTTTCTTTTTTTTTTCTAAATTGATCCTTCAACAAAAGCCAACAATGAAATTGCCAAGGGTGTATATATATAAAAATCAAACCCCAAAAAATGTAACTATATAAACATAAAATTACAAAATAAATAAACAAAACAACAAATAAAACAAATATTTCAATATCTTTAATGTACTAAATAACTATATATATATATATATATATATATATATATATATATATATATATATATATATAATTGCTAACACCATTGAGATTTCAGCATTCTTTAAAACAAAATAAGTCAGTAAATATGCATATATTGTGTAAGCATATACTCACAAGCAATTAAAAACAAACAGCAGGGTCAGTTTTTAAATCGGTTGGTGAATTTGTCTTTTGAAGTACAAGAATTGAAAGAGAATTCAGGACTGTATGAGAAGTGGCTTTTCGTGAGCACATTTTGGATGAACGCACACAAGAATCCTTCCGCAGCATATGCGAGTTCACTTTCGAGTCTTGTGCCTGAATGTTTAAACTGGCAATGCTGAAATGAGTTTAGTTTAAACACAGATGGTAATGTGTGCTGCTCAGGTCTCATCTGAGGTTGTGCTCTATCAACACCTGGGTAATGACAGCACTCGCATTGAATAAAGTTTAGAAAAGTTATCGTTTTGTCCATGTTTTTTATTTTATTTTATTTTTTCATCATCACTGTTGTAACATACTGAGAAGCAAATATGCATATCCATCAGTTGAAACATACATAGCTGACCTTTGTCTGTCTGTTTTACACAATAATTTCAACAATTGTTTCCTGGCAAATGACAAATGTTTTATACATAAGCGCTGATATGAAACAAAGATAGATCCATAATTTTCTTGAAATATAAAGGTGCTCAGTGTTATTTCATCAGTCAGTCATGGAAGTCTGGTGTTTGTTTGAGTGGCGCATGTAATATCAGAACAAGAGAGAGTGAAAGGAATCTGTCATTTAAATAAATATAGAAACTGCCTCAAATGAACTATTAAAATAAGATTTAAGTTCTGTCTGAAAGCTGCAATAAATTTTTTATTGGTTAAAATGGATGGAGTTATGACTCCACCTGCTGAGCTAACTAACTTGTGGAACATGCAGATGAAAGGCAGCGGGACATGCAAAAGTTATGTTTAGCTTAACTAAAGTTTATTTTGAGCTAATATAGGTCAACTTAACTTACCAGTAATTGTTATCACCATTATGATAGCAATCCGGCCAACAGTCAGAAAAAAAGGCACCAAAACCTTTCCTAGGTGAAAAACGACATGATTATTTTGCTGTTAACATTACAAGTGAAAGCATTTGAAAAAATTTATTTTACATAAAAAAATTAATATAGGCCTACTAACCTTTTTGGTGAGTCATTTTTGTCTGTTCACCTCCACCCAGAGTTTAAAAATGGGATTTTCACGGGCAAGTTCACTACTGTAAATTGATTTACACTACAGAAAAATTACAGTAATGAACATATTTTCCCATAATGTATACTTTATAAAAATTTAACAGTATCTTACTGTACATATACAGTACAGTATACTGTTCAAATGACAGAAATCAGTTACAGTGTAAGTTTCTAGATCATTCATTCTTCTTTGCATCTGGTTAAATATTTGTTAAATTTGATCCACTCATCAATCTAGACACATTACCTTTGCAGTGATGAACTTTAGCTCAGATGTCACAGCATCCACTTTTTCATTCAAGTGGGAGATCTTTCACTCTTGTGTCAGAGCGACGGCTGACCTGCTGCATTATGTTGTCCAACTGAGATGAGATATCAATTTTCCATCATCACTGGCCTTTTTCTTAGCAGCTGGTGACTTGCTTGGAGTAACATGCAGAGCTGGGATCTCCTCTTCGGCCAGACTAAATGATTCCTCCTCGCTCATAGAGGCAATGTAATAATGCCCGCAAGTTAACTAACGTTAACCAGTGCACATGTGCTAGCGCTAGCATACTGTTTTTCTGAGTAAGCCAAAAGTCCTCGCTCATGAACCATGGTGAAGCAAAAAGTAGTTGCCCCCCCCAAACCCCCCATCTACACACATCATTTTTACACAGTCTTAAATCTCCAATGCAGCACCTACTCCAGCACCTATTGCAACACCTATAACACATATAAGAACACCAACATTAGAACCTGCAATAACAATAACTCCAGCAGCTGCTACGGCACCTATTGCAGCACCTCTAAAAAGACCAGGATGTACTCCAGCACTTTCTCCAGCACGTTTAAGAAGATCAGCAACTTTAAGAACAGCAGTAACTACTCCACCAGCTACTCCAATAAATATTCCCATTATTACTCCAGAACATATTCCAAAAATCACTCCTTCAACTATAGATTTCGCTACTACAACAACATATCCAGCCCATGCTACAGCTCCTACTCTAGCGCTTATTGCAGCACCTTGAAGAACAGCAGGACCTATTTCAGCACCTATTGTAGCAACTTTACGAACAGCACCACGTATTCCGGCACGTATTGTAGCAACTTTAGGTAAAGCAGCAACTATTTTAACAACATTTTTAACAACTACAAGAAATACTTGTCCAAAAACAGCTCCACCAACTAAACCAATTACTCCAAAAACTACTCCACATACCACTTTAGAACATTTTCCAAATCTTGCACCTGCTACATCACACACTTTAGCAAATTGTACATCATACATTTTTGCAGGTCCTTTCACACATACTGGAACTGATATAACAGCACACACTAAAGCAAACAGTCTTACAAATTTAGCAGCAATTATTTCATCGTCTATTGTAGGAACTATAGGATCATCATCATCTAATCTAGCAAATACTTTTGCACCTGCTACAGCACCCAATGCAACAGCATAAAGAACAGCAGGAACTATTCCAGAAATTACTCCAAATACTACTCCACGACCTACTCTGTCACCTACTACAGATCTTATTACATCATCTAATTTAGGACCTGCTAGAGCACCTATTGCAGTACCTATAAAAACAGCAGCAGCTACTCTAGCACCTACTCTAGCACCTGCTTCAGCACCTGTTTCAGGAACTTGAAGAACAGCAGCAGCTACTCCTCTAGCACCTGCTACAGCACCTATTGCAGCAAATTGAACAGCTGCAACTGCTCCAAAAACTATTCCAGAATTTACTCCAAAGACTACTCGACTACCTACACTATCATCTACTCCAGATCTTAATACAACATCTAATCCAGCACCTGCTACAGCACCTATTGCAGAACCTTGAAGAACAGCAGCAACTACTCTATCAATTATTTCATGAAGTACTGTATATGCAACCTCATAAAATGTAATTACAGCAGCAGATATGTTAGCAACTATTTTATCACCTATTGCAAGAATTTTAAGAATAGCAGCAACTACTCTAGCACCTACTCCAGTAGGAGCAGCAGCATCTAACAGCTTTTGAACTTGTGTAGTATCTCCCTCTATCTTGTTGTTGAACACATGGTATCTCTGATCATACTTCTGAATGAATTTCTTCAGTGCTTCATTGTCATCAATGAATTTTTTTATAGTCATGTTTTCTTCCTCCAGTTCGTCTCCTCCAGTGAAGAGAATCCAGGTTTTCTTCAAGCGTTTTTCTCCCAGCAGCTTCTCAATCTTTTTCACAGTTTTTCTCTGTTCTTCAGTGAATCGTTCAATTTTGATCACCAGCAGAAACACACAGCGACCTGATTCACATTTCTGAAGAACATTTTCATTTATCATCTGCTGAATCTCCTGTTCACTCATATCTGTATCATATAATCCTGGTGTGTCATAAACAGTGACTGGAATGACACCAACAGTTCCATATTGCACAGTTATATCTCGTGTGACAGATATGGGGCTTTTCTCAGACTTGAAAGCTTCTCGTCCCAGGATTGTGTTTCCTGATGCACTTTTCCCAGCTCCT
This sequence comes from Ancherythroculter nigrocauda, assembly GCA_036281575.1. Taxonomy (NCBI): domain Eukaryota; kingdom Metazoa; phylum Chordata; class Actinopteri; order Cypriniformes; family Xenocyprididae; genus Ancherythroculter; species Ancherythroculter nigrocauda. Next base: position 72,287,733 of record VTFQ01000001.1, on the reverse strand, counting down.
GTTTTACCCAGCAGGACCAAATTCAAACCGACTATCATGTCCACCATTTTCAAGATGTACTCTAAAAAATAAAAAGTGATGCACACATTAAAAGTGAAAATCTCCCAAATGACATCCTACATATTAGAAAATGTATTAAAGGTTATTAACCTCGACTTTTCCTTCAGTGGACATAGGTTATAAAAGAGAACAATTGCATGATGAAGATGTTGAAAATCTCAATGAAGAAGTTTATCACAGTGGTATTTGTTTAAAAAAAAAGAAAAAAAGAAATCATGACGGTATCACAGTCACAAACCCTTTACAAGATGATTCTCTACTCTCCTATTAGGGATTTAATGATTCACAATATGATTTTCTACGTTTTTAACAAAATTATTTTTAAGACAAATTATAAATGAAAAAGAGTGCTTCTATTGTTTCTCAGGCTAAATATTGTACATTTCTTTGTGAAACTTAAAAAAAAATCTCTTCATAAAAAAACTAAAGCTTTGCTTGTGCTCTTTCTTTTTATGTTTATCAGTATCCACATTTTCCCACAAAAGCTGAGCATTGACATCTGATCTTGCAAAATGTGCACTCAGTGCATCAGTTCCTTACACAGATTGTGAGTGACTGTGAATAGCGGCTTTATACACAATATCATTATATTATAAATGATTATATTACACCAATTTGAATGAGGATGGGCATCCTGAACATTGCTATGCTTGCTACCGCCGGGATTGTTACTGTTTAACACTACAACTTACTTGCTGCTAACATGTACAGTTAGCACACAGAATATGCTATAGCTTCAGCACCCCTTGAGAAAAGTGTATCGCGATACAACTGACTTCCCAACAAACAGAAAGTCCCCCATGAGAGACTCACACACACTCATGCGCACAGAAACCTGCATCAGACAGTGCATGGCCACATTGACTTCTCTTTCACGCTTGAACGGACATAAACACACAAAAGTATGCCAAAATGTCTGCTTTGTTAAGTATCCTCATTGCACAGTCTTAAATAAGTTGAAAAAAGTCTTAAATGACCATGTATTAACTAACATGAACTAAGCATGAGCAATACATTTGTTACTGTATTTACTAATGTTCGTTAACGTTAATGAAAATACAGTTGTTCATTGTTTGTTCATGTTCACAGTGCATTAGTAAATGTTGAAATTATGTATAATATATTCATAATGTATTAGTAAATGTTGAAATTAACATTAACAAAGATTAATAAAGGCATTAGAAGTGCAATGCATTATTAGTTCATGCTAACTAATTTAATTAACTATGTTAAATAATGAACCAATAAAATATTTAAAATATACGGTCTGTATGTTGTTTCTACATTCAGATTAAAAGTGAAATTATAAAAATATAAAAATATACTAGCACTAGTTGAAGATTGCCAACTATTAAAATGCTATTTCTTGTTGTGATTTTAAATCTGTATTTAACATCAGAACAATCTCACAGTAAAAAGAGATTCAAAAGTCTGATTTTGTGTTGGCTGTGCTTTAATTTAAATTATTATAATCTTATTTCAAGTGATGAAGGATTCTGACAGGCTGACAGTAATCAGGGTCGAGTGCTACTTTAAGGTTAACCCTGCCTGGTTTATATGTTTGAAAATTATTAAAAGTTGAAAACATTAGAAATTGAAAAAAGTAATCAAAAAGTAAATTTGAAATTGACCAAAAGTCTTTTTTTTTTTTGTAAGGACAAAACATATTCTCACCGATTACAATTACAATAATAAGACGTTATATATATTAAATTATATATTAAATGAATTGAATTATTAACAGTAAAATTCATCGTTGCACTGCAGAGGTGGAACAGAAGCTGCATCTGAATTGGTAAAATTACAAATGCCTAAACAATGTTTTGTTTATTGAAAGTATGTATAAAATCAATAACACATTTGCAATTGTTCTCAAATTTGTGAAAACAGCTCTCTTGCACTTGTTATATTGCTTTTTAAATAATTATATGTTTTAATTAAAAAAAGTACTTTTTTTTTGCAACAGTATCTTGAATTATGTGGATTTACATTTACATTTGTATTAATCCCTCATTAATTTCTGACCTGGCACAACAATAACAATCATATTAGAAATAAGTTTTTGATTGTATCTGAATCAAGAAGTTTTATATCCAATCACATTAATGATGTTAATAAATCAGACAATGCACTTGCAATTTAGTGATATCCTCACAATTGTGGTCTTGACCGGTTGAAATAAAATCAAGAGTTCTCTTAGTCTGAGACAGAGACAAGTCCGAGACCTTCAAAAAATGGTCTTAAGACCGGTCTCGAGTACTACAACACTAGTATATATACCTTTATCTTAACTGAAGATCTTAGTAACATTTTGTCTCAGCAGTTTTGTGAATAGGAAATGGCGCACTTTCACATATTAATTAAATATAATAAACTGCCTCTCTGATATAATTAAGCCATTTTGGGAATCAATTTTTCCTAACAGCTCTCTTGGTTGATGCAGTCTGTATTTCTTACAGTGCCATCCATCCTGCTTTTCCTCTACTATAGGGTCGTCATGTGAAAACTGGCTTTAATTCTGAGATATAAAGTCGCAATTGCGTGATATAAAGTCAGAATTCTGAGATATAAAGTCGCAATTGCGTGATATAAAGTCAGAATTCTGAGATATAAAGTCGCAATTGCGTGATATAAAGTCAGAATTGCGAGAGATATTTTTATCACGCAATTGCGACTTTATATCTCAGAATTCTGACTTTATATCACGCAATTGCGACTTTATATCTCAGAATTCTGACTTTATATCACGCAATTGCGACTTTATATCTCAGAATTCTGACTTTTTATCACGCAATTGCAACTTTATATCTCAGAATTCTGACTTTATATCACGCAATTGCGACTTTATATCTCAGAATTCTGACTTTTTATCACGCAATTGCGACTTTATATCTCAGAATTCTGACTTTATATCACGCAATTGCGACTTTATATCTCAGAATTCTGACTTTTTATCAGGCAATTGCGACTTTATATCTCAGAATTCTGACTTTTTATCACGCAATTGCGACTTTTTATCTCAGAATTCTGACTTTTTATCACGCAATACGACTTTATATCTCAGAATTCTGACTTTATATCACGCAATTGCGACTTTATATCTCAGAATTCTGACTTTATATCACGCAATTGCGACTTTATATCTCAGAATTCTGACTTTATATCACGCAATTGCGACTTTTTATCTCAGAATTCTGACTTTTTATCACGCAATTGCGACTTTTTATCTCAGAATTCTGACTTTTTATCACGCAATTGCGACTTTACATCTCAGAATTCTGACTTTATATCACGCAATTGCGACTTTACATCTCAGAATTCTGACTTTATATCACGCAATTGCGACTTTACATCTCAGAATTCTGACTTTATAACTCGCAATTGCGACTTTATATCTCAGAATTCTGACTTTATATCACGCAATTGCGACTTTATATCTCAGAATTCTGACTTTATATCACGCAATTGCGACTTTATATCTCAGAATTCTGACTTTATAACTCGCAATTGTGAGATATAAAGTCGCAATTGCGAGTTAAAAAGTCAGAATTCTGAGATAAAAAGTCGCAATTCATCTTTTTTTTTTTTTTTTGTGGAGTTTTTTTTTTTTTTTTTTAGTGGCGGAAACGGGCTTCCATAAGAATATGTCCCATGCAAAAGGAATGCAGTTTATTTCTGTTGCTGAAACTGTTGCAAATAGAAAGTAAAGTGTTAACTTTAACTCAGTTCATGTAGTAGTTTGGTTTATATTGAAGATACTACTCAGAGTAAAAAAAAAAGTTTGAGCATAAATTCACTATAAGTGCTCGAGTTGTTGGAGTTATCACTGCTACATGTAAGTTTATATTTTTTATATTTAACATCAAAGTTCAAACGACAAACTTTGATTGCAAAATGTAATTATCCTGTTTCACTATAGTGATAAATAGTAACTTTTCCAAATCATCCGTCTCATATAGGCATTGATCCTGTGCTTCAGCCCACACAATTGACGATTCAATTTTCAAGAAGGAAAATACATACATAGAAATATATTAAAATTAAATAAAATAAAAAAATAAACAAAATGATGTGACGATTAGATGATGCTATCAGGGAATCAAATTGAGAGATTCTTGAGGAGATTTAAAAAATGCATACTTCCTGTTGTCAAAATACTGTAATGCAGAAATGCAAGAAATTTAAACTAAATATAACTAACTTTTACCTTCATTGTAAATCTTGTCTCAGACAACAACATAGTGTGGCCCAGAACCGGTCCACATCTGGTCCATGGATTACACACGGACCAGATCTGGGCCGACACTATGTTGCTGTCAATCTAGCCTAAACAGAATTCGAAATTCAAAGAATCTGAACAACTAGGCAATTTTTAATGATTTAGGTCACTGAAAATAAACATTTATTTAAATTTAAAAGAAACATAAGTACAATTGGAAATTCAACATAATAAATATTAAACAATAAATACTAAATACAAGAAGACTATTTCAACGTCTAGCCTACATTACATGTGATGCACTTCAGATTAATAATCAGCGTTTACACATTTCCCAAAAGTATTAGATTTTTAGAAAAGCAAATCATATTCAGATTTCTTCAGACTTACCCTGCAGAAAAATAAACCATGGCATTTTTCCTCTGACCTTGAGCTTCGAATTGTCTGTCTAACTGTGTCTGAAAGCTTAAAATGGGCTATTCTTTCGTTTTCAGCCACGTGGTGAAAGGCGGAGCGCCACACATTCAAAATGGAGTCGGAAAAGAGATTTATAGGACAGGATGTGTCCAGCTGAAACACTGTTTGCTTATTACGTTACTTTTTTCTCACGTGCAGCGGGTATAGTTGACAACTCGCATGTTCATTTAAATTGTACGATAAACTAGAAAGACAGCATGTTGAAATATCTTTGTTGAGAACAGATTAAACATATCAGGGCTCTGTTTTACACTCATAAAAGAACAAGCACTTAAATTGAGTTAAAAGGACACAAAACTGATATGACAATGAGAAAAACGACAAATGTTTATTGGAATATTTCAATCATTTTACAAAAATATATTGTTTATACACAGCATAAGTTTTATAAATATGAACTAAACTGCTCATAAAACCTAATCAGGAGATGATTACATATGGAGTGTTTGTAACTTTTTGAAGATCTCCATCATTTTTCTCTCATTAATATGAGTGAGTTGTGCCTCCAGTCTGACCTCTCTGAGCTTTTCTTCATAATATCGCTTGTACTCATTCAGTTCATACATGTTCCTCTGATTCAGTCGTTCCAGCTCTTTGATCTTCTCTTCTTTCTCTTGTTCAGATGCTGTTAGTGTCTCTATTTTCTCCTGTAGTTTCCTATTCTCTTCAGTGAATCTGGACTCCAGTTCCCTTTGTGTGTCTTGTAGTTTCTTCTCATATTCTCGTCTCAGCTCATCTTCTTTGTTCTTCAGCTCGATGTCCACACCTCGGTAAGAGTCACTAGTGTAATATTCACATCCATTAGCAGTGATCATGTCATCCACTTTCTCCAGGAGATCCAGAACCTGTTTACGACCCTCCATGTCTTTATTGTTGAAGACGTGATATCTTCCTCCACAGCGATTCAGGATTTTTTGGAGATCCTTACCAGCTTTACTGACATATTCTTCAATAGTGCCACTCAGTTCATCACCGTGAGTGAAGAGGATGATTGTGTGTTTATCTGCTTCTTCTCCAAATATGGCTCTGATCTTCTCCACTGACATCTTCTCTTCTTCAGTAAATGGACCCACTTTAATGACCAGGATGATGGCGTGAGGTCCAGGTGCCGTCATGTTTATACACTTACTGATCTCCTGTTTCAGATACTTTTCTGGAACATCTGTGTCAAACAGTCCAGGTGTATCTACCACTGTAATTTCTCTTCCAGCCACTTCTCTGGTCTTTTTCCAGCACTCTTTGGTCACAGATGAAGAACTTTTGGTGGCTCTGAAGACTCTCCTGCCCAGGATTGTGTTTCCAGAAGAGCTTTTACCTGCTCCTGTTTTCCCCACAAGCACCATCCTTCTCATGGACACTGAACAAAAGTGAGAGAATTAAAAGCCTATTTGCATGAATTAATAGATTGTAAATTAAGTAAAAAAACAATTCAAACAAATGTGTGACCAGATGAACACTGAATATACTTACTATTTGGATGATCAAAATCAAAGCTTCGCCTTTTACCTGCAAAAAAAGAGATTTTTAAAAAAAAAAATTTACTAACTAAAATACTCCAAATATTTTCGATTGAAAACAAAGACCAAGTTATTTATTATCCCTTTTTAAAATAAACTTTTAATAGTCTTTAAATATTACTAAACAATTTACAAATCCATATTTAAAGCTATAACTACTCATTCATTTCACAACATGTATTGTTCTCATTCATCCATACATTTGGATGAAATCAGATGTAAATTCGGTCCTCTGACGTAAATTAAAATTAAAATAATTAACAATATGAAATGGACTCAATGATGAAGAAAGCTCAAATTAAAGTAGCACATTTTCAGATGTGGAGGTTACGTGTGCAAATTCGAAAGTAAAACAATACAGGAACCTTAGAGAAAACATAAATCTATGTATATGAGCGAACAAATATTCTGATCAAAGTTAACCTCAAATCATTCCTAAAGGCAAAAAGTTACCTTCTGGCTCTGTTTTGGCACTTGTTGAGGCCATAGATAAGATTTAGAGCAGATCCGCCTGGCCTGCGCAGATAACGGCGAATCACTCCACGGCGAACACAGGAAGCAGGAAACAGACTGTAGACTCAAACAATAACAGTCTTTTTTGACTTGTACAGTGCCATCTGCAGGAGCCTCTGAATGTATGATTAAAAGAACAGTAAAGTAAAAGATGGTGGATTTGTGCTAAGTGATATGATTTCATGTCAATACACTTTTTTCAGTCAGTTTTGGAACTGATGTCTGGGGCGTCCACTGATAAAGATGCGTGAGCATTCTCAAAATACCACATGGTCAATAGAAGCTGGTGCACTGAATTAAAGCTCAAAGCATGAATACAAAGAAAGACAGCTTGTTTTAAAGTCACTTCATGTAGAACTAACTCTTTTATAGCCTAGTTCTCTGTCAAGTATTAAAACGACAAATGGACTCCACATAAAATAGCTATAATTACAGTAATGTTTTGATGAAGATATCTTAAAGAGAGAAATACAACAGAAGATCTAATATCACTTATATCTGGATATTTGAAGCTTACCTTTATCATTGGTTAAATCTGTCTATACAATGAAGTCTAATTAATCACCTCAAACCCTTTTACAATGTCATACACACTCACACACAAAACTGAACTTGAACTTGAAAAAAAAAAAAGAAAGAAAAAAAAAGAGAGACTGTATTCGAGCAGTTTATGTTGTTGAATTTAAAAAAGTACCAAAACCTTCCCTCGTGGGTCAATTTGACCCCCACTAGAATAAATGGAACTGATGTTTACTATTAAGCATCCTTGTTAGTTGATCGGGTTCAATACCGACTTGGAGCATTGTTGTTAGGATTGGAGGGTGAGTTTTGGAGGAGGAGGAGCAATGAATTGAGGGGTTTGTCTATTTGGGTTGATTTCAAATAACAATGTTCAGCATTAAGAAAAAAAGCATAATCTTTAATAGGCTATTCAACACCAGACTGCAAAGTACTGCATAAGTAAAACTAATTTACTGTGTAGCCTACCTTTCGATAATTATAGTGCAGCCTACCTACACTGTAAAACAAAACCTAATTTTACAGAAAAATACTTTTTTTCAGGTTGTTTCTGTTATTTTAAATTATAGTCTAAGCTCTGTAACCTTGGCTGTTATTTTAAAGGGCTAATTCCCCTAAAAAGGAAAATAATGTCATTTATTACGCATACTCATGTCGTTCCACACCCGTAAGACCCTCGTTAATCTTTGAAACAGAAATTAAGCTTCAGGGCATTATGAATCTTTTGTGTCGAATCATGATTCGGATCGCATGTCAAACCGCCAAACTGCTGATATCACATGACTTTGGTGCTCCGAACAGCTGATTTGATACGCTGATTCATAATGCTCCGAAGCTTCATCTAGCAGTGTTTTGAAATCGGCCATCACTATATAAGTCGTTATTTTCTGTGAACTAACCCTTTTGGGTGAACTAACCTTTTAAATATAATGACAAATTACAGTATTTCAATATACAATTGCAAAAATAAACAATTTTTTTTTCTTCCTCTGGCTGCTCTGTAAATATTTTTCTAAAGCACATTTGTTATAGCAAAAACTGCTTGAGAAATTCTGATCAGATGTGATCACTTATCATGAAGGCTGAGTTTTATTAATTTTTTTAGTATTATTTTTTATTTTATTTAAATGGCACATTTTTGGGGTTTCTGGTCTCTATATGGTTCACTGAAGGCTGAGATTGAGTAGCGTGATGCTCATATCTGTAGTCCAGACCTGTGCCATACAAGGGTCGTAATTCTTTGCTGCATGTGGGCCGATAAACAAGAAGAAATGGTCAGGATCCAAGTAAAATTTTATTCATTTCCTTCAGGAGACTAAAGCCTGAATTACTTGACGCATCCGTAACTTCACTTGGGTACGCAACAAAAGTGATGTCATCGCAGCATTAGCGAAAGTATGCGTTGAGTGCGTGCAAACCCATTTCGCTTGGCAGTGTTGTAACTTTCCGTGCGGCTCTGCATCTACAGATCCACGAATGCAAGGCGGATCGGGCCAAGCCTGTACATCTCATCACATCAGCATCCAGTTTGGGCATCTAAATTAGTTGCTTATATTTACAAAATGCATCAACAATACCAGAAATAATTCATTTTAATGAAAATAAATGTCCATGTTTAATAAAAATGTTCTCAAAACTAAATTAAAATGTTTAGTCAAATTAGAAAATATTTAAGAGATAATTTAATTTAGTTGAATACATGTTCTCATATATTATAATGTCACAAGTATTCTCAATGTTTACTGGGTTTTACACGATTCTGTTTACAGTGTGGTTTTGGTGAAGTGTAAGTTAGTAGAATAAACATCATCAAGACATTGCATTTTTGTGTAATAGTGTTGATTGTAGCCAAATTTTACCAACACAAATGCAGATTTGTTTAAAGCTTCATCATGTTTTGAGGCATTTAAAAATTACTTTAAAATTGTATTTAAAAAGCTCTCTAAATTATTGGCAATATAAATTGATTTTTTTGTGTATTAAAATGTAAATGTCTGTACATTGTTGTATATTTATCTGGATTTTTTAAATGTTTCATCAGGCACAGCGCTCTACTGAAATGAACATTTAGTGCAGCAGCAGCGAGCATGTGAGGAAAATATATATTGAATTCATTCAGACCTGAGCGATTGTGTGCTGTTGTGTCGAGAAGTATATAATACTTGACGTTCTATTCGTAGTAATTGCTTACTATAATACATGTAATTTGGAACTGCACTACTAAGGGGCTTTAGTGATAAATTGTGTTGAGTAATGTAGAGAACAAGAATAAACGAGTTAAAGTTTAGCAGTACACCGCATGGCAACCCTGTATCACATGAAATACGTTCTGAGGAAACTATTTTGCAAATCGCAATTACGTTACATGCCAACATATAAGCAGTGCTATTACGTTGGTCCTTAACCTAATAAAGCCAATTTATTGCAGTGCTATTACGTTTGTCCTGAACATAATACATCCAAAGCAGGTTTCTTTTCACACGTAGCAGCTAATGCTGTTCATTTTGTTTTAATTATTTACTCCCTTTTTTCTGATCGGGCTACAAAATATTATTTATGCCAGGGGGAGTCAAATGGCGGCACCCAGATAATTTTTATCTGGCCCTCCAACTGGTTTTTGATGTTTAAAACCGCTCGCAATCTGATATCAAAGTCCCCGCAAAGGTTTTCATAAGGTTTTCATAATATTCACTCAGTGGATGTCAACCCGTTCTCACTCCTGACCGTTCTCACGCTGAAGAAGTCTCCTTCAGAACACATCGCGATATTTGGCATCAGTTCGCGTGTGCTGGATGTTGGTAAGTAGTCGTAAATACGCTGTTCTAATGTTTGATATAATGTCTTTTCTGTTTGCAGATATTAATCAGATTAACGTTAGCTCCCTCATGTTCAGTCACTGCATTATATCTGTCACCTCCGCTGAGGTTTTGCTTTTCATTGCTTTCTATATTAAATACTAAACTAGGGTGATTAAACACTGTCACGTGACGTGCAATATATTGCACAATATATATAACATATTCATATCAGGTTCAAAGTAGTACAAGTGTAGTTTCAAAATGGTATTTGTTGTAGAAGCACGGTAAAAAACAACACTTACCATGCTTTTTACCACAGTATTGGTAGTTTTAATGTGATTTTTGTTGTAAATACAGAGTAACCACAACACTTATCATGCTTTTAATGCCTAATAATGTTAAATCCAAAAACTGTAAGGTCAATAAGAACTTCTTTCCTATATATATTTATATATAAACCTATATATTATAAATAATGATATTTTCTTTTCTCTTGTTTTAGCTGAAAAGACAAAAAGGGCCTTTTGGAAATGGATGAAGGAGACAGAAAGCTGCAAAGGCAAATAATTGCAATGGTATGTATGTGTTGCTTTTAACCCTTTATCAAACATTTTATCAAGCATTTGTTAAATAGTCTCACAGTAAATTAAAATTAAAGTCAAATCCTGTACATATTTATCACCTTATTTGTAAATCAGTTGTGCCCCTTCTTGGACAGTTGGACGTCCCACACATAAAAGTTTATATTAATTCCATTGAATTCTTTAAAATGATTACAGATTGGGCCCAAAATGTTCCAATGATACATGATGTCTCTCCGCACCTCATAACTACCTCTGTTTGCAAGAGTGGAAATTATCATTTGACTTGTCACATGACATCAGATATTCAATTATTTTGTCATAATCAAAATAATTGAATATCTGATGTCTATTCAATATCTAATCAGTTACACTGCTGATAATGTCCTGCTTGCATGTGAAACATGTTATTTTTTTATTTATTCTTTTAAATATAAATATAGCTTGCTATTAAAGACATATGTTTAATCATGGAAATGCCCACATATCAGTGAACTTATTACATAAATGCATTTAACATTTAATTATGCAACACTCTTTACAGAAGGAAATCCTACAGTTATGTGTAAATTGACAACTTGAATGTGATGTAATAAATTTACCTTCCTTTCTGTCTTGCAGGATTACTTGCAGATTACTTAGTCCTTCTTTTTAGGATCTCTACAACATCAAACTCAACAGCTCTTTTAAGAGCCGACCCTCACAAGAGCTACTAGTGAGTCGCTGCAAACCTGCCGTGATCAGCCCTTTCCAGGTAAAGTTTCTAGATATTTAAATCAGTATTTACTCATTAAATGCTCTCCTGGATGGTATGGTAAATTAACTTATTTATAACTGTCTCAATTTGTATGTTTTAAGAACAAGAGTAATTGCACACAGAGTAAGTAGAGACTTTCTTGTTTTTCTGTGCAGAGAAGGAAGACCAGTCCTTATATCAAAGCAAGCTCATCGAAGTCCTTTGTTTAGGGTGAGGAAGGAACATGACCATCTCATGCCCAAAGAAGACAGAAGTCCATTGGTATGTCTTGTGTTGAGGCAATGCTGTAATATGTAGTACAGAATTTAATGTTGTTCTCTCAAAGGACTATTAAGTTCTTAAAAAGTTCTTAAAAACTGTTCCTTCTGTTTTTTTTTTGTTTGTTTGTTTGTTTGTTTGTTTGTTTTTTTAGATAAAAGCAGACAGGGAAGCTTTGGAAGATAATGAGTTAATATAATATAATATAGTATAATAGGAATTAAATAGTAAATGTTCTTTAAATTATGTGTAATACCTAGTTTTTTTGGCTTGAAATAAGGCCTTATACTGCACAGACCTAAAACATTGTATTTGTGTTTTAAAACAGATAGCAAGTGAAGTCACTAACAGAAGATCCTAGAGGAAAAACGACTGATGTGCAGCTACGGAGGAACACAAGAGGCAGAAACTATGCATGGCCATGGCTTCTTCATGAGTACGGTAAGTCCTGTGCCTATTCTTAATTCTTGCCTTAAAGTTTTTATTGCAGTATTTTAACAATTTTACATTGTACAGGTTATCACTTGGTTTTTGACCAAATTATGCTCTTGAAACAAGAAACAGAAGAGTATGTTGTCCTGAAAGAAATCAAGGCTCAAAAGAGAGCATGCCTTTCTAAAAGATCTTTTAAAACAGGTTGCTGTTAATATGGGTAAAACAGTTTTTGTTCAGTACTTAGCTTACAGTCTGTGCTGCATTTTTATTATAATATATATATTATGTACTGCTGTTTTGTAAAGTTAAATCAGGAACAGGCAACTCTAGCCCTTTTGCTGTCTCCTTTTTGAGGTGGAGAGTTTACCTCCAACCATAATTGAGCACACCTGAAAATTTTAACCAAAGTCTTCAGGTGTACTTATAGACAGTTGGCAGTTGGGTTTGAGGTTGGAGCTGAATCTGCAGGACCGTGGACGCTGAGGGCCAGAGTAGCCCACCACTGTTTAAATCATGCAGAACATAAGCTGACCTGGCTGTCCATTAAACTACTTAACTTGAATTGTGTGTTTTTTTGTTTTACTTTTAGACCAGGACTGAAGAACGCCTGACAATGGGATGTTAAGACTTCTTCCTCTGGTTGAGAAAAAGCTACAGCACATCAGTGATCACATCTTCTGTTCATCAGTTGTACTGTAGAGTACAACTGAACAAACTGTTTAGAAGAAGAAGAACATGAACATGATAGAGACATGTACAGGGAAGAGCAAGAACCCAGTTCAGCTGTGATAATGAATCTTTATTTTAAACTCAATATCAAATCTGTTTTCTGGATCATAGTTGACTGGATGGGATTCTGTGGCGCTCATTTGTGCAATAGGAGTAAAGTCTGTGAATGGATTATTATGACGTTAACGTATTTTTGAAGACACGTTTTTATTTATCTTGAATCTCATTTGTCTTTATGCAAATTTCAACCTTATGCTGTATCCTCCAATAAAGTGTTGTGTAATAAATTATGGTGAACGTGGTGTTTGGTAGAGTAAATACAATTTAACTAAGCTGAGTTTATTTCATAATTTAAAAAAATGACATATAATTTCCATGATTGTTTTACTTATTAATACATAAATATATATTACATAAATATTTTCGATCTAATTCATGATATTTGGGACAACAATGCACCAAAAGTTGCATATACTTTCATGTTGTGACAAGGATGGCAGTTTCCAGATAAATAAAGGGAAGGAATGTGAATAAAGAGAGGCTGCAGTGGGTTATACTGATACAAACACTTCAAGCAGAACTGAAGAAGATCGATGTTGATCATTCTGGTACATCTACTACTGCATTCAAAATGACAGCTGGACATTACTGATGTCAGGCATGTGAGGAGCAAGAAGGGGTGATAATGACATTTTGGCACAGTTTCTTATTTTACTGAATAGTGCATTATCCTTGTGTAACAGTAATAGTGAAGTGTAAATATAAATAGTTTTTAGTTTACTGCCAACACTGGCAGCTGGATAATGGCAAGTTGTTGTGGGTTCATCCATTATATTTATTGGTGTTCATACAAAAAAAAAAAAAAGCAAAGAAATAATCAACTACTATTCAATTAATCAATTATTATTATTATTATTCTATTACAACATTTTGTTATAATATTCCCATATTTCATCAGATGGTCTCACAATACCCATCAAAAACCTATACAAGCATGATGTTAGAATGGAAAATGAGGAAATGATAAAATACTGCAATATTTAAATGTGATTCAACAAAGTTTGTTATCCATGATGAGGAGTACACACCTGTGTAGATTTTAATGCCCTTCCAAGAGCAAAAAAAATGCACATTTCAAATGGCTGTAACTCAAAGTCCGGTTAGCGTATCAAAGAGAAAATCAACAGGACAACTGCTTATGCTATGATTACTAAATAATGTTGGGCACAGTTTTCAGACATACATGGAAAGCTGGCATAAAGGTTTTTTAATAGTGATTACAGTAAAATATTAAATTTCAGCCTGTCCCTCATATATGTAATAAATGTTTGCACAATAAACATATTTAGATATCGAGTTGTCCATTAAAGATCTTATTATTTTAACATTTATCATTTCTTTACTAAACGTTTTAAACTACATTACCCATATGTCTCTGTCATTCTATCAATGAACGGGAAACATGGCGCTGTAGTTCATTGAGAAGCTAGGGTTAGGGTTGGGATCTCGGTAAAGGAGTAATTTCTCACAACATGGAAACACTTTATAGTTAACTTAATGTATGAGTAACGTAATATTCACACTAAAACAAACTTTGTAAGATAAAGCGCCGTTTTATATGGGTTGAAAGGTAGTCCAATCACAGCGAGTTCTGCGATAGAGTCACAGCCAATCACAACACAGCTAAACAGATGCGTCACGCTTACTTGTCCATTTATGGTAAATGACGACAGATCTCCTTCGGTTCCGGCTGACGAGAAAGATTCCTTAAATATATAATTAATCTAATTAAATATAATAAAAATCACATTTTACAACAAAAGACTCCTTTGTGTTTTAAACTGATGCATAAATATATTTGAAAGAGATATAATTGCATCTACTAAAGTGCTTCTAACATTTACAGTAGATATGTAGTATATTAAAGGTATACATTTAATCACTTATTTATACCATTCTTCACCATTTGAACTCTTGGAATTAAAATAAATATAAATAAAAGCATAATGAATGTACTCGATTTTGTAATCATATTCCAATATTTAGTGTCAAAGACAAATGTAGTCCCCAAACTACTGCACAACAGTATAAAAATCAGTTAATTGTGAGAAAAAAATATATCCAGTTACAGAGGCAATCTATTATAGTGAAATATAACTACACAAATCGATATGATGAAGTATTATTTTTACAAACCAAGAGATGAGATAAAATTCCATGTGAAAATATGTTTCTTTAAAGAATAGGGGGGAAAAAATAACATTTTACATTCTCAACTTTAATACAATACAATATTGTGTTTATTGTTCACTTTTACTGTAACTAAATGAAAGGCAAATTCAAATAGTTAATGCATTTTATAAATGTTAAATATTTTCAGCAATAAAATGCTTCTATAAAATACATTCATGGGTATGTTACATTTACATTATCCAGGTACTGATATAATGATACCATAGATGTAGTTAAGGTGGACATTTACTATAGTGACACTGTAATAAAAGGTTTAATGAAACAAAATGCAAGACATTTTCAAGTCCATCTAAATGAAGAGGTAACAAACTCACAGAATAATGTCCAGAATGTCAATGTGTCATTTCTGTAATACTCTATATCAGCACCAAACAGAATTAAATAAATATTGATTGTTCTCAGAGGGTTTTCCTGAACACTCTCACTAACTTCAATTGTTCGGACAAACACCTGCTATACACACATGCAGAAATACATATTTGACTATAGTCGCAGCATTACTAGAACTTTTACCAAAACTCCGGATGAGCACTGGTGCTTCTTTGATAAAGGCAAGAATATGGAAAAAGATAAATTACTATTTTCAATATTGGTTCTGCACGTTTCAAGGAGATCATAAGGAGGAGTCCACGTGAAGACTTTTAAAAACTGTGACAGAGTGAAGGGTGCACCTCCCCGGACACACCCTAAGCATGACCAAACAACAACACCCAAAGACAGATATGAAGTGGACACCACCAGGAGAATGCAGGGGAAGACATGGAAACGAAGGCCTGAAGAATGTCGGTGTCCCATGGGAAGATGTGGAGAATGTGGTCACAGATTGGATACGTTGGGAGGACACTTGTTACCCAATGTGCCCAGCACAGCACTTGATGATGATGTTGTGAGTTCATACATAACCGTAGGATTTCCTTCTGTAAAGAGTGTTGCACAATTAAATGTTAAATGCATTTATGTAATAAGTTCACTGATGTGTGGGCATTTCCATGATTAAAAGTATAGCAAGCTATATTCATATTTTAAAAAATAAAAATAAATAAATAACATGTTTCACATGCAAGCAGGACATTATCAGCAGTGTAAATGATCATGACAAAATAATTGAATATCTGATGTCATGTGACAAGTCAAATGATAATTTCCACTCTTGCAAACAGAGGTAGTTATGAGGTGCGGAGAGACATCATGTATCATTGGAACATTTTGGGCCCAATCTGTAATCATTTTAAAGAATTCAATGGAATTAATATAAACTTTTATGTGTGGGACGTCCAACTGTCCAAGAAGGGGCACAACTGATTTACAAATAAGGTGATAAATATGTACAGGATTTGACTTTAATTTTAATTTACTGTGAGACTATTTAACAAATGCTTGATAAAATGTTTGATAAAGGGTTAAAAGCAACACATACATACCATTGCAATTATTTGCCTGTGCAGCTTTCTGTCTCCTTCATCCATTTCCAAAAGGCCCTTTTTGTCTTTTCAGCTAAAACAAGAGAAAAGAAAATATCATTATTTATAATATATAGGTTTATATATAAATATATATAGGAAATAAGTTCTTATTGACCTTACAGTTTTTGGATTTAACATTATTAGGCATTAAAAGCATGATAAGTGTTGTGGTTACTCTGTATTTACAACAAAAATCACATTAAAACTACCAATACTGTGGTAAAAAGCATGGTAAGTGTTGTTTTTTACCGTGCTTCTACAACAAATACCATTTTGAAACTACACTTGTACTACTTTGAACCTGATATGAATATGTTATATATATTGTGCAATATATTGCACGTCACGTGACAGTGTTTAATCACCCTAGTTTAGTATTTAATATAGAAAGCAATGAAAAGCAAAACCTCAGCGGAGGTGACAGATATAATGCAGTGACTGAACATGAGGGAGCTAACGTTAATCTGATTAATATCTGCAAACAGTAAAGACATTATATCAAACATTAGAACAGCGTATTTACGACTACTTACCAACATCCAGCACACGCGAACTGATGCCAAATATCGCGATGTGTTCTGAAGGAGACTTCTTCAGCGTGAGAACGGTCAGGAGTGAGAACGGGTTGACATTCACTGAGTGAATATTATGAAAACCTTATGAAAACCTTTGCGGGGACTTTGATATCAGATTGCGAGCGGTTTTAAACATCAAAAACCAGTTGGAGGGCCAGATAAAAATTATCTGGGTGCCGCCATTTGACTCCCCCTGGCATAAATAATATTTTGTAGCCCGATCAGAAAAAAGGGAGTAAATAATTAAAACAAAATGAACAGCATTAGCTGCTACGTGTGAAAAGAAACCTGCTTTGGATGTATTATGTTCAGGACAAACGTAATAGCACTGCAATAAATTGGCTTTATTAGGTTAAGGACCAACGTAATAGCACTGCTTATATGTTGGCATGTAACGTAATTGCGATTTGCAAAATAGTTTCCTCAGAACGTATTTCATGTGATACAGGGTTGCGCATGGAGTGTGTTTTGTTGAATAGGTAAAAACACCACAAATTCGCGACGAGGATGAGCGCTTCTGTGCCGAGCCCGCCCCCGTTTCTTTCTGTCAGTGGGGAGCCACCGATTCCATTTGAAACGTGGCAGAAAATTTTTCATAATTACATGATAGTTATCCAGGCGACCGGGGACGCATGGCCGGAGACACGCAGACGAGCGGTCTTGCTGCATTGCTTGGGGACGGAGGGCCAGCGCTTGTTTTATACTCTGCCAGACCAAGGTACTACTTTTGATGAAGCGATGTCTGCACTTCAGAAACACTTTGTGCCTAAAGTTAATGTGGTGGCGTGCCGACACACGTTCAGACAACGTGTGCAAAGAGCGGATGAGACTATTACGTAATATGTTGCTGCTTTAAGAGCGTTAGCAGCCCCATGTGCGTTTGGCCAAATGGAGAGTGAAATGCTCCATGATCAGTTAATCGCAAATGCATCGTTGACTGTAGTAAAGGACAAATTACTATTAGAGGACGATCTCACTCTAGAGAAAGCGATTACAATCGCATTTCAAGTGGAAGCTGCAGTTAAAAATTTGTCATTATTCTGTAATTCCACTGCAACTGCCATGAAGTCGGTACAAGCCATTAGTATGGATACTAAGTATGGCAGAAGGGGAAAGGGCGCACGCTCAACTAAGCAGTCACATCCTGCTCAAAGACGATCGGAGGATCGAAAACAAACAACAACCAGCCAGCAACGTCAACAATGCTTCAGATGTGGATCAGAAAAACATCTGGCAAATGATAAAAACTGCCCTGCTGCAAAAGTAGCATGTAGACACTGTGGAAAAAAGGGTCATTTTGCTAAAGTGTGTAAAGCAGCGGTGAGTGAAGTAAGAGAGGTGGTAGTTCCAGATGTGACTGTGCTCTGCTTGGATAACATTAAACAATCTACTTCAGCCAATGACAAGATCACCTGTGAAGTGAATATTGAAGCACCAGGAGGTAATAAACATATGTTACAACTGGTTGTGGATACGGGCGCGTCAGTTTCGATACTTCCAGAAGCTGTGGATAAGAAACACTTCTCACAGTGCACATTGACTAAGCCCAAAATCAAACTTGTCACATATGCAAAAGAGAACCTACCAGTTGTTGGCTGCTTATCAGCATTAGTAGGTGTATCAGCAAATGACAACGTAGTCCCCACTACTTTTTATGTAGTGACTGCTGGATCTCCCTTGCTAGGGTTAGATTTGATTAGACTGCTGAACCTGGACATTGTAAGTGGAAAAGTAAAGCCCATAGACAATGAATGTGAAATCTCACCTGCACCTTCTCAGACAGTAGAACATTCCACAAGTCCTGTGTATACAGTGTCACCTGTATCTGCTACCCACTTCGGATGTGTGAAAGGATAATTCAACAGTGACACCAGTATGTCAAAAATTGAGACGCTGACCTCTCAGCATCCGCAAGGAAGTGTCCACTGAACTTAATCGTCTTCTTACAGTGGGCATAATTGAACCAGTTGATGCTTCAGAATGGGTTAGTCCGTTGGTGGTGGTGCGTAAACGTGATGGACACATTAGACTTTGTGTAGACCTCCGTGAGCCCAATAAGAGTGTGATTATGGATTGCTACCCATTACCTCACATGGAGGATTTGTTTACAGAACTTGTAGGTGCTTCACATTACAGTCAAATTGATCTGAGTTCTGCTTACCATCAGCTGCCTCTCCATCCTAACAGTCGTAATCTGACTGCGTTCACAACGCATGATGGCCTTTACGTTTTACTCGGGTTCCATGTGGGCTGGCTTCAGCGCCGTCAGCCTTCCAAAAAATGATGCAAATGGTCCTAAGGGAGCTGGACGGTGTTCAGAATTACTTAGATGACATTATAGTGTATGGTAATTCTCAGGAGGCCCATGATAAGAACCTTCAAGCTGTTTGTCAAAGGCTAGAGGAAGTTGGCTTGCAGATTAACTTTGACAAAAGCTCCTTCAGCCAAGCAAGCATTCTGTTCCTTGGCCACGTAATTTCTAAAGAAGGACTACGTCCCAGCCCAGACCACCTGACTGCCATTGCAGAGGCACCTCGACCTACAGACATGGTAGCTTTACAGTCATTCCTAGGACTCACTTCGTGGTTCAACAAATTTCTTCCGAATTACGCTACTGTGGTTGAGCCACTGAGGCAGATGCTCCGAGCTGATGCACAAACACCACTACAGTGGAGTAAAGAGACTGTCGATAGCTTTGATACACTTAAGAGAATGCTGCTGGAGAGCCCTGTTCTTGCTATTTATGACCCTTCTTTGAACACATTCATTACTACAGATGCCTCGGACTATGGCCTTGGTGCTGTTCTGTCACAGCTACATCCTGATGGTGTTGAACGTGTGATAGCTTTTGCATCCAGGACGCTATCGACGTCTAAGCGGAAATACTCTACTGTGGAGAAGGAGGCACTTGCGTGTGTTTGGGCGGTAGAAAAGTGGAGAACGTATGTGTGGGGGCATCGTTTCACTTTAAGAACTGATCATCATTATCTGCTTTCGACTCCCCTCAACCAGCACTGGCCTCAGCCAAGGCCGCTGTTGGAACAACAACTCCCCCGGAAGAGCACTGCAGTGAGACGCTCTTGTGTTCCTCCCCCCATTCCCACAGACACCTGCTGATTGTTGACTCTGTCTGGGACCTTATCAAGGTTGTCTCCATGGCAACTTGCTGTGTATCGCTATGACAATCCTGCGGACTGAGGCACCTAGATTTGATGCCAGGAGTAGCGACTCTCCAGGCCTACACATACAAGAACTTTACATACATACATACACACACATATGCACATATATAAAGATATGAATTCACCCCCCAACCCCCCATCCCTCGCCTTCGCCGCTTTGTACCGCTAGTCTGACAAGCGGGTCTGTGACCAGCATCTAGAATGGCTGCAGGATCGGATGGCTGCTTGCCTGTGCTGGGTTACCTCCAGCCCCCACTTCCCTCCCCTGTTGCAAGTCATGTGTTTTCATGTTGTACTGATTATGTGCTTATATTGCTGAGGTGTTTTTTTTCCTGTTCCCACACTGTACTCCCCACTAGGAGCATAGTCTGGGGGTTGGTTTTTTTCTCTCCTACCCTCCCTCATGTTATACTGTATTTCTTCCTTAATCCTCTGTCTTCCTGTCCTGTCTACCCCCCTTGTCATATTGTATGTATGGACAGGTTGATGGCTAATTTCGCTGGTACCTGTGACTAGTGACAATAAAGTACTACTACTACTACTACTACTACTTCTACTATCAGGCCCTTACCACTCTTCTCTCCACAAAAGGCATGAATAAAACAGACATGAGGGTAGCTCGTTGGTCTGCTAGGCTCCTGTGCTTCCAGTATGATGTTCAGTACCGTCCAGGTAGTAAAAACTGTGTGGCGGATTGTCTCTCACGTTTGCCGTTGAGCCATACAGACACCACTGTATCCACTGAACAGGATTTGATTTCTGAGATTGCAGAAATTCAGCTGTTTCTGACTGCATTGCCGCTAGTGAACTTTAAAGCTGAATGTGAGGACTCTCCAGAGCTGTCACAGTTACGCCAGACAATTCAGTCAGGTTGGCCTAAACTACAACAGTCTGTCTTCAGTGACTTGCGTCTATACTTCCCTGTTAGACATGAACTGGCTGTTGAATCTCCATTGATTTTCAGAGGAAATCGTTTGATTGTTCCTATTGCACTGCGGGAACGACTCATCCATCTGGCACATGAGGGACATCAGGGGCTGGTGCGAACCAAACAGCGTCTGAGAGAGTTGTATTGGTGGCCACGAATGGACGATCTTGTTCACACAATCCTGTCTATGTGTGTGACCTGCCAGGCCAGTGATAAATCGGCCAAAACGTTCACAGCTCCAATGCAGTCGGTGGAGTTCCCGAAAGGCCCATTTCAGCATGTTGCTATTGACATAGTAGGACCTTTTGAGAAGGGAGCTACTGACTGTAAGTTTGCAATAACACTGATTGACTATTTTAGCAAATGGCCAGAAGTTGGTTTTGCTTCATCAGTAACAACGGACACTGTTCTGAAATTTTTGACCATGATCTTTGCTCGAGAAGGAAACCCCTGCACCATCACGACAGACAATGGACCGCAGTTCACTTCGTCTGAATTTGCTGATTTTGTGAAAACACAGGGAATAAACCACATTAAGACAAGTGTTTATCACCCTAGGGTGAATGGGGCCATTGAACGGTTTAACAGGGTGCTTAAAGAATGTCTTCAGGCAGCTGAGATGGCTCGTAAGCCCTGGAAATCTGCAGTCCTAACCATGCTAAAGAGCTATCGAGCAACACCCCATGCTACAACGGGTGAGACCAATTTTCTGCTCTTGAGGGGCCGACCAATGAGAACAAAGTTGAATGTTCCTCTGCCTAAGGATAGCCCTGATCAATTCACTCAGGTCAGAGCACGTGTGACCCAAAGACAGAACAAAAGTAAACAATACACCGATAGATGATGCTAGATGTGCCTGATGATTTCATTATACTTCTTTGAAATGCCTTGTTTGAATGCATAAGAGTTCATTTGAATATACTTATTTGAAATAAGTTTTTGTTCGAGTAAATAAGACTTGAATAAGATAATGATGTTATAAAAGTAGTAATTCTGTTTGAGTAACAGGGGAGATGTTGTGTCGAGAAGTATATAATACTTGACGTTCTATTCGTAGTAATTGCTTACATGTACATGTAATACATGTAATTTGGAACTGCACCACTAAGGGGCTTTAGTGAGAAATTGTGTTGAGTAATGTAGAGAACAAGAATAAACGAGTTAAAGTTTAGCAGTACACCGCATGGAGTGTGTTTTGTTGAATAGGTAAAAACACCACATGTGCTTTTGTGTGCTTTGATTTTTTTTTTTAATGTTTGGAACTCTTAATATCAAGTCAAAAGTCAGAGTTTGAGATTTATGAGGGGAATTGATGGGAATCGATCAAGTGTTGCTGCTGCCATTTTATTTCTCTTTTCACATCTTTGGATAAAATTTGTTAGTTGCTTTACATTAATAAAGTACACTGGAACAGATACTGCTAAATACTTTACATTGAGCCTATAATGAGCCAGCTGAGATTTTAAATATATACATAAATGTTAATATAAATAATAAATATGAATAAAGTTTGAGACTGGAATATTGATAGTGCTCTTTATTTTTAAAGGTTTTAGGATTGTTGTTGGTTTCTGCACATACAAAACTGTAACATTTTAATGATCTAATTTGCTGTAATGAATAAAATCCAACTGTATTTAGATTCATATGGACATATTATTATGCTGCTGTAGTAATATAACTTTTTATATTATTGATGTTTTTGTCCGTGCCATATTTTGAGAAATATTTTTTTTTCTTATAACAGAGTATATATGCTTTCCCGACTGAAATAATGTGTTTCTAACAGCAAACACTCAGAATAAAGTGAGATGATCTGCTGATGATCCTGAATGGCTTGTTTAATGAGTGTTGATAGTCTGAGGATCATCAGCTGCTGAAAAGACTCTTTATTTCATGTCAATAGTTCCTGTTTTCACCTCATTTATTATGCTGATGTCTTCAGATCTGCTGTAAATTGACACTTAAAGGCACAATATGTAATTGTCACCATTAGAGGCCACTTATTCAAACAAAAGCATAGCTTGATGATGCCTTGATTTCATGAAATTATGGGAGGTGTTGTCTTCACATCTACAGCCGGTGGAAAAGAATCCAATGGGATTCAGGCAAAAGTCATATTTATGAATGAGTTAATGAATAATGATTTATTAACATTACTGTAGTATGAAGCAGGGTGTGGCTGAAAGACGTTGGAGCAGAACGAGGAGCGATTGCTAATGAGAGACGAGCGCAGAGCAGTGGAACTTTTATTATTCCCAGACGATCGCTTCCGCTTCTTCCGATGTGGAGTAACACAGCACTGTTTCATCATATTAAATACATCTGTGTGTTTGAAGTTGTTTTAATGTTGCTGTGTTGAGCTTCATAACATGATTCGCTTTCTGTCAATGAATGTTTCCAAACAGTTGCTCACCTGTCTAATAAAACACATAATATATTAAAGCGTCTTTGGTGTTTCCATGGATTCTACAAAATAAAACCAGAAATCAAGGTTTTGAGAAATCGAGAAACAGTCTTGGAAACATTTGGGATAAAGCAAATTCACAAGTCAACAATATAATATAAGCTCATTTCATTGGTGTCAGTAGACTGAGAAAGTTGTTGTTGGTTACAAATATCTACTTTTATTTCTTATTATGTTTTTATGCTTTCAACTGTTTTTCTGACCATTATTTATGAGAATTGACATTGCATTTATACATGTGTGTGTATATATAACTGATATAATTTTATTTTGGCAGATCAGCTCCTCCCACAACAATCGCATCATCAATGAAGCTCCTCCCATAACAAGCACATCATCAGGGAAGCTCCTCCCATAACAATCACATCATCAGTGAAGCTCCTCCCACATCAGTTCTCCAATAAATGCTGTAATATTCCCATCAGTTGAGCATCAGAGCATCAGGAGGAGCTGAAATCTGCAAAAACTGAGTTTATTAAAGAGGACAGTGAGAACATGAGTGATCCAGAACCCTGCAGAATGAAACACACTGAAGATACTGAAGAACAAAGAGGTTGGTGTTTATTCTTCATTCATGTTAGAAAGATTCAAGATTTAGATTATTAGAAATGGTATTTTTGTTGTTTTTATCAACCATAAACACCAAAATATATGCACTTTCCAGAATGTCTCACAGGGTTGTAAGCATAACATAATCAAAATCTGATTCATAGTTACTGATGAAGTTGATTAGTTTCTTTTCCTCCTATCATGCTGTAGAAAGAGCCCAAACAATGTCACTTCCTGGGTGTCACAATTTAAGAAATGAAAAATGCCCATTTTCCTTAAAATGAGGAAAATCATGTCATGTTTAACAGGATTACACAGGTTAAATATCTAAAAGTTGGTGTCAAAATATGAAAGTATCATTTATTTTAATGTAAATATCACATTAGAAAAGTGAGATTTGTCTATAATGTTTTAAAAAATAATAAATGGAAATCAGTGTACCTCATTCATGGAAACGTTCAGGCACGTAAAATTCATTTATATAAGCATTGAAGTGTTTGTAATATTTTATAGCAGCTGTCTGCTTTGTTACGTCAGGGTTCACTTTTATGTCCTTTCACTTCATATTTCTCTCTTTATGTGAATTATTTTGATGTACTGAAAAGGACATCAAACATTGAGGACATTTTCTCTTTTTTTCTTCCATTTTAGATATGATTGAAGAAGAGGAGGAGAGTGAAGAACTGAGTGAAGTGGAAGAGAAACATCATGTCAAACCTGGAGAAAAACATTTGAGTCGCTCAAAGACTAAAAAGACATTTTTAAAGAAAAGAAGAGCCAAGAAATCTTTCACCTGCACTCAGTGTGGAAAGAGTTTCACAACTAAACAACACCTTGAGAATCACATGAGAGTTCATACTGGAGAGAGACCGTTCACATGTGATCAGTGTGGGACGAGTTTCAAACGAAAATATCATCTTAATCAACACATGAATATCCACACTGGAGAAAAGCCATTTAAGTGTGATCAATGTGGGAAAGGTTTCACGCAATCAACTCTCCTTAAGATTCACACGAGGATCCACACCGGAGAGAAGCCGTTCATGTGTGAATGGTGTGAAAAGAGATTCTCACACAAGCGATATCTTCAGATTCACATGAGGATCCACACTGGAGAAAAGCCATTTGCATGTGATCAATGTGGGAAGAGTTTCAGTCAATCAGCACAACTTAAGAGTCACATGAAAATCCACACTGGAGAAAAGCCATTTATATGTGATCAGTGTGAAAAGAGTTTCCCATGCAAAAACAGTCTTGATGTTCACATGAGAGTTCACACTGGAGTGAAGCCATTCACATGTGATCAGTGCAGCAAAACATTTGTTACCTCATCACACCTGAAGAAACACCTGACTGTTCATACGAAGGAGAAACCACATTCATGTTCTGTGTGTGGAAAGAGTTTTTCACAGCTGTTATATTTACAGAGACATCAGAAAATTCATACTGTTGTAAGAGATTATATGTGCTTTGAGTGTGAGAAGACTTTTACTACAGTGAACTGTTTAAAACGGCACCAGATGATCCACACTGGAGAAAAACCTTACAAGTGCTCACACTGTGACAAGAGATTCAGTGATTCATCAAATCTGAAAAGACATGAGAGGATTCACACTGGGAAAAAACCTTACAAGTGTGATCAGTGTGGAAAGAGTTTCACTGTTAAAAGCGACCTGAAGCGACACATGAAGATCCATGCAGTGGAGAAACCACATCACCACAGTCTGAAATCACAGTAAGTAGTTCATCTTTATGTGTTGAGAAACAAAGTTAGTTTCCTAAGAGCCTCAATGAGTGACAGGACAGTCTGTTGGTTTAGAAATGTGTTCCCTTTCAAACGCTACACTCTATGCTGTGTGAACGTCTTTAGACGTGACCAGCTGTGAATATATGTGTAAAACAACGTCAATGAAATTGACCTGTATTTATAGCCTTGCGTGATGTCATTTGAATCTGTCGTAAACGAGGCTATAATTAGATGTGCTGCAGGAGCATCAGCAGGTCTTTTGTCTTCAGAGATCATACTGTGAAGTGTGTGTGTGAAGCAGCTCTGCTCAAACTCTTTTCTTCCTACTTCACTTTTTCATCACTCCGAAGAGTTCGAAGAGACGCTTGCAAGCTATCTGTTCTCTGGAGCTCATAGTCACTTAAAGAGACAGCACTCCCCACCAAGCTATGCATAGTATCATCCATACTGGTGGGAAGGCGTTTTGATCGGTGTGTCAGACTGGTACTGCTCAGCACACTATGTCGCCTCTCAAAACTGGGGACCAGCTTGTCACGCTCACGATTCCTGTAATACAGGGTTCTTCGTATCCGGTCCTAGAGGCCACTGCCCTGCAGAGTTTAGTTCCAACCCCTAATCAAACACACCCGAAAAAGTTAATCAAGGTCTTCAGAGTTACTAGAAAATTGCAGATATGTGAGTTTGATCAGGGTCTGAACTAAACTCTGCAGGACAGTGGCCCTTCAGGGCCAGATGTGAGGAACCCTACTGTAATACATCAGGACGAGGAACATCTAATATCCCCTCAAAGGGACGTATCAAAATTAGTGCCCATTTTAGAGAACTGTGCCCTCTATTGAACAGGCATGAATGTGTGTTTCCTTCAGTCCAGCACACATTTGTTTGACGTTCGGTTTGAAATGACCATCTGTCAACTAATTCTCTTTAGTTATTAAAACTAAGTCAGCTTGTGCCGTGTGTGATTGTTTAAAGATTACATGTCAAACCTGCGTCATTTAGAGTTTCATGACCAAACTAGTGATTTATAACACAAATCATCTTCATGACATTAAAATTGATCATAATCGAAATTAATCATAATTTCACATTTGTCTCTCACTTGAAATCTCACATGATTTAATGTTTCTTTTAGACCTGATGGACGTGAACAAGAAAGGAAAAACAGAAGAGAAAACATCTGTCACCTGCCCTCAGAGTAAAAAAACATTCACATGTAAATCAAGGCTGAAGATTCACATGAGATTCACACTGGGAAGAAGCGGTTCAGACTTTCTCTCTGAAAAAAACTTTGAAGGCAAAGCTGAAGAAGATGCCATAACACTCTTAAGGGAGACATGAATCTGACATTATTTTAACTCATTCATCATTGTTTTTCATAAGAACATCTTGTTTGTCTTCCACTTCTACTCTCCCATGCAAATGTAAGATATGCTTTCATGTAGCTTTGAAACTGAACACTTACTTCTCTTCTTCTCTTGATGTGATTTGACTCTCTTATATAAGCCATAAAGAGAGATATCTGTCTTATTCATTTCCACTTTTACTTGATCGATTAAACTCATTAATCCTTTTATCAACAACTCATTGTTATTGTCTGTTTTCATTCCTTCTGATTCTGCTTGAATAAGTAATAATTTTAGTTCGGAAAGCCACAAAGTAGCCTATTATGATTTCTTTTTCTTTCCATGTTTTTTAATCTTTCAGTAGAGCTTCAAAATGCCTGATAAATTATATTTCACCCAAGCTGCAACTTCCCCCAGATGCTCTTGAAGCCAATATGAAAGTGACTTAAACTGCAATTCATCAACTGACCGCTAGAGATAGGCTGTTAAAATGCCCAACTTTACAGCAGAAAAAACATGTTTACAGCCTGGTACAAATTGTGGTTTTGGTCTATACTGCTAATTTTGCCCTTCAACAACTCTGAGGGGGTGAATTGTTTTTTATAACTCATCCTGTAGGAGCAAAGTCTAATACTTTAAGCTACTAAGTTTTTTGTATGTAGTGTTATTAACAAGACTATTGAACACAGATGTCCGGATGTGTGAATATAAAACCAACTTTACCCAAGTCAAACAATCTAGGTAACATTATAATCACTAAAATAGCGGACTCACAGAAAAAAATCATCAGTTATCATCTTTTTTGTTGTTGTTATGACTAATTACTCAGCACCGTCAGCATTAAAGAGAAAATAATCACTTCATCTGATGTTTTTGAATAAAGTAGATGTTGAGAGATCCACAGAGAATGAATACTGCAAGGTTAATTAATCTTACATTTATTGTCCCGATTCGTGCCTCATTCTCAGTTTGTCTTTTTCACTCATTGAATGCATAGGCCTATGGGAAAGAGTCATGAACATGAAGCCAATCCGTTCACAAAACCTCCTCCCAGACTTACTTCAGTACAGGGCTTTTAAACATGTTCAGGGGGTGGTGTAACAATTGTCCAATGAGAATATACTTTCATGATATAGGAATGTGGTACATATAGAAAAAACAAGTCTAAATATGGTCAACATCTGGTCCAGTGCCCCTGCCTGCCTTGGGCTCCAGTAAGGCCTAAAAAGCAGGGACCCTTCTTGGCTGCTTTCTAAGAAACACACACATATACATTGTGTACATTAAAACCAGATGTGTGACGAAACCATAACAACCAGTCTCCGTTCTACCCTTGCACCCGTGAAGACCAGGTGAGGGAAAACAGGGAGAAACAGGGAAAGAAAAGTCAGGCTGATAAGAATATATATCAAATACAAATGTGTTTCATGCAATAAATGACTCAATTATGAAGCCTTTGTTTTTGGAGTTTGAGTTTTATTTTCCCCATAATTTTCACTTTAGGTAATATGTTACACCTACTCAAATCAGTCTCTGAAAATCATTTTTCTTTTATAAAATTTGGCATTAAAATCACTGCTGACCTCATTGTGGTTCAAACAGGCCTGCAATAGAGGCTTATCTGTACTAACCAAAGCATTGAAATCGGTAATACATTTTAGGAATAAAGATTGAATTGACAGATGGGAAAATCTTGCTCCTAAAAACAAAAACAAAACACCACCTTCAAGTTTTGGGGAAAAAAGACCGTTTGAACCTTTTGGGTTCCCGTACATCCATTTGTGCTTGTGTAAAATGTGATGGAAATATTTTATGTCAACATGAAATGTACAGAAAATGCAGACTAAGGATGCTCAGGTCAAAGACCAGTCACATGATTAGCTTAGATCATTACAAACCAATCACAAGAACAAATCACAGTGATGAAGACATTGATTTTTACTCAACTGTAAGACTTAAATGTGCATGTATCTTTCTATTCATTGAGACTCACTTGGTTGTTGTGACCAGTGATCTCCCGGCCGTAAATAAAACTTCATTTCTACAAAGAGCAACTTGGAAGTCGTGTCAAGTATATGCTGCGCAACTGAGAAATAGAAGATCCTACGCTCAAAAGACAACAAATGTAACAGCCAAGTGTGATTGAGGTAGTGATAGTAGCTTCTTGACGGGACGCCGTCACCATACTTCAGGGAAGTATTGGATTTTATTGTAAGTATTCAGGAATTCAGGGAATTACCTCGAGATACTGTAGTATTGTATTAACAACTAGGAGTTGTTTAAATTGTCAGTGGTGAAGTCAGATATGTATTGAGAATTTCCACGACAAGGGGAACACAGATTCCGAAGGGAACAGAATCAGATTTTGCAATAATAATGCTAAAAAATAAAAAGGCAGTAATATGAGGCATCAAGTTTGGACATGGACATAGGCTAATTTGTGTAGGCACAATTCAACTGAATAAATTCAGGCATAATAAACTAAATTCAGGCAAAATACACAAACTATGAACAAGTTCAAGATTAATTCAATTCACAGAAATAAAACTGGACTGTGAGAATCATTTTATTATGCTACAGTGCAAGACATTTAAATGTAGCGCCAATATTTTTGACCTTCTTCGCTTTCCGTTCATCCAGCGGTGTTTCATGACGCATGCGCTGTCAGCAGGGGGAACACACATTCCAAAGGTGATCCTGTTGCCTTAGTCAAAGAACATTTAAAAAGAATCAGTCAGATTGTATGCAGATATTCACTGATGATGGGTCTATGAATCCACTCAACAGGAAAGCAGCAATAGCATTAAGTGTCCCTCAAGTTCGTTTTAAGCTTGGATTACGTTTGCCAGATAATATGTCAGTCTTTTCGACTGAGCTAGTTGCAATTTTGTGGGCCGGGGAAATATGTGTTATGTTCAGATTCTGCACTAATGGCAATTAAGGGTAGGAGGAGTGAAGCCAGATCAGATCTAGTTTTAGAAATTCTTGTTACATTGTATCGGGTGATAAAAATGGGGTACACGGTGGGGTTTATGTGGGTTCCTTCCAGCACATAAAGGGATTCAGGGCAATGAAGAGGCTGATGAGATGGGGAAATTAGCTACACACAAGAGTGAAGTTGATTTGAATGTAATGTATGGAAGAGTTGAGTGCAAGAGTTTTATACAGAAAAAAAATATCACAAATATGGCAGAAAGAATGGGAGGAAGGGAATAAGGGCAGGCATTATTTTTCAATTCAGCCTACTTTAATGCACACATCATTCACACGATTAGAGAGGAGGGATAGTGTGATATTCACAAGATTACGATTGGGTCATTGTGCACTGAATTATGGGTTGGCAAGGGTTGGCAAGCATCCAGATGGCAGATGTTTGTGTGGAGAGCTGGAGTCTGTGAAACATGTAATTATGGAGTGTGTAATTCACAGGGTTGCAAGAAGCTGCATGTTTTCTGAGCTGTTGGAGTCTGGATTCCCATCTATATCTTTGAAGTTAATTCTTGTAAATAAGGACTTTGAGACCACAAAGATTGTTTTTAACTTTTTGCTTGTCTTTATAAGTGTCTTTATAAGAGGATTTAATATATAAGTTGAAGTTCATCAGATGACCTGAGGAGGGCAGCAATACGCCTTTGGAGCGTCTAAGCTGCCGAAAATTTCACAAGAAGAAAAAAAAAACACATTCCAAAGCGAACAGAATCGGCTGCTTCACCGGCGGGAGAGAACAGTTCTACAGACGGATGTTGAGAGGAGCTCCAGTAAGTTGGCTGTCAAGGCTATTTTATTCAAAGGCATCAGATGAAGTGATTATTTTCTCTTTAATGCTGACGGTGCTGAGTAATTAGTCATAACAACAACAACAACAACAACAAAAAGATGATAACTGATGATTTTTTTTTTCTCTGTGAGTCCGCTATGTTACCTAGCTTGTTGGATACTAAGTAACCCCCGCCAACAACAATTAACATTGTGATAAGAATATGTGAACTGTAATAAGGCTAATAGATTTACTGTTGTGTGTTGGGTTATGCTCTGTGTGTTCCAATCGTATTTTGGTGACTTGGTTGCAAACAAGTATATATATATACATACAGTGCCCTCCACAATTATTGGCACCCTTAGTAATTATGAGCAAAAGCAGCTGTGAAAATAAATCTTCATTGTTTATCCTTTTGATCTTTTATTCAAAAAATTCACAAAATTATAACCTTTCATTTAAGGAAAATAATTGAAAGTGGGGGGAAACTTACATTATGAAATAAATGTTTTTCTCCAAAACACGTTGGCCACAATCATTGGCACCCTTTTATTCAATACTTTTTGCAACCTCCTTTTGCCAAGATAAAAGCTCTGAGTCTTCACCTATAATGCCTGATGAGTTTGGAGAACACCTGACAAGAGATCAGAGACCATTCCTTCATGCAGAATCTCTCCAGATCCTTCAGATTCCAGCTCCATGCTGGTGCTTCTTCTCTTCAGTTCACTCCACTCATTTTCTTTAGGGTTCAGGTCAGGGGAATGAGATGGTCATGGCAGAAGCTTAATTTTGTGCTCAGTGACACATTTTTGTGTTGGTTTTGCACTGTTTCTGAAGTTTGTTTTGGATCATTGTCCTGATGGAAGATCTAACCATGGCCCATTATTGGATTTCTAGCAGAAGCGGTTAGGTTTAGATTTTTTTATCTGTTGGTATTTGATAGAATCCATGATACCATGTATCTGAACAAGATGTCCAGGACCTCCAGCAGAAAAATAGGCACACAACATTAAAGATCCAGCAGTATATTTAACCGTGGGCATGGGGTACTTTTTATCCATGTGTGCACCAAACCCATCTGGTGGGTTTGCTGCCAAAAAGCTCTTTTTTTTTAGTTTCATGTGACCACAGAAGCGGGTCATGTTTGAAGTTCCAGTCTTGTCTGACAACTGAGTATGCTGGAGATGTTTCTGGATGAGAGCAGATTTGGCCTTTGTGTTTCCTCATGTTTATACTCCTGTGGAACAGGGAGTCATGGCTGGACAACTTCATGTTGATCACCCTGGTGTGCTAAAAAATGTAAATATGAATGGGAATATACTTCAGAGATATTTTACTCATAAGAATTTCTAGGGGAGCCAATAATTGTGGCCAACGTGTATTGGAGAAAAACATTTATTTCATAATGCGCGTTTCCCCACACTTTCAACTGTTTTCCTTCAATGAAAGGTTAGAATTTTGTGAATTTTTTGAATGAAAGATCAAAAGGATAAACAATGCAGATTTATTTTCACAACTGCTTTTGCTCATAATTACTAAGGGTGCTAATAATTGTGGAGGGCACTGTATATATATATATATATATATATTGGCCAATTTAGTCAGTTTTTTTCATTGAACCAAAGAGAAACAATGAGCATAATGGCAGTCATGCTACACTAATAATAGTAGGTTTTCTTCTGTGTAACATTACATATATTCTTTATAAGTAAAATTTTGGCTCTATTATTTGTGTCCCCTTCAAAAATTGCTCTTAAGAAATTTTATGTTTATTTTCCCCACCTACTGTCAGATGAAATTTACGCCCCTGCTAGCGCATGCTGATGTTTGATTCTTCAATAGAAACTTGCAACGCAGCTCACGAGTCAACAGGTGTCATCATCGTACAGTCTACATGCTTGTCGTACCCAAGTTTAATAGATTCACATTGTGTGATTTGTTGTGAACTCATAGGATTGCTAAAATGGAGCAGTGTATCCCGGGCTTACGATCATCTACCGTTGGCGACCGATGACGTCACAACTCGCTCCTTAAGGCTGATTTATACTTCCGCGTCGAGTGTACGCCATAGCAACGGCGTAGGCTGTTCAACTTTCAACTTCACTATGAATGAAAAAACACTCTGTTTCAGAGGACACATTAAGTCAAACTGCAACAAAAGTCATTACCTATTTGCCGTTTCTGTTTGTAAGCTTCTCTGACAACACATGATGAGCGGCTTCTTCGGCTTTTGTTTTGATACTCAACATGACCGCGGACACTGCCTACTAGTGGTCTGCATGCACGTCGACGCGGACAATGAAGCAGAAGTATAAATTTGACCGATTGAATAATAAGGTAGGTGTACGGGGTGGGGCATATGTATTTAATTAAAAAACATTTCTGACGTTTTGACCTTTTCTGTTGCCTTCCGGTGCGGGTGTGTCTCATACGTCCTGAAAAGTGAAGCCGCGGGCTCTTTGATCGCCCCCTGGAGGCTGGATGCAGTACAGGTCATAAACCCCACCCTCTCAATGCAGTCGAATGAGACTTCAGTGAAAACTTAAAAATAAATTCTGTTTCAAATAAAACTTTCTGAAAGATTGTTTTGGTCATTTAAGGTAGTTGTTATCACGCTGATATATATTCAATTGTTCGTTTTTGTGATGATTTAGATTTTAGCTAGCAATTTGATGCTATAAAAACGGGGCGTGTCGTCATGATTCGAAGTTGATTGACAGCTTGTCTGAGGACTGTCGGAGCTTCGAGGGGAGATTGAAGATGTATTAACTAACTATTAATTTTCGATTTCTTTGTTATTTAACACCAACAAAATGAGTTGTTCAGCAGTAAACTGTACTAACCGACTTACAGGATCTGACGGATCACTGAACTTTTTCTGTAACATTAAATATGGGTGTTATAAGCTAATTAATAAATGTTATTAGTTAAGATAACACACCTAATGTTAACCATGTCGGGGAAAAGCAGGTGATCGTTATCTGGCAGTTACTTGTTATTTTTATGGGTATAAAATAATAATTAGCAGGACAAAACTAATGATAGCCTACTCTAATTACAGCAATCGATCTCCTGTAACGTTATTGAACTTGATTTAAAATGGCAGGACCGTTTCTGACGATTTAGAGTTGTTTCTAGTGGCATATTATATTGATTTTATCTACTGAATTTGCTGTTTCAAAAAATATTATTGCTCTAGAAACAGAATAGCCTATTATTTTATAGGTAGAATTTTAAATTGTATATAATTTTTATAGTCTATTTAAAATACATGATTGATGACGCAGTCGTCTGGGCGGAAGTTTGATACCGCGACTCCGCCTCCGGGCTCCACTGACGATTCCTTCTGCGCATGCCCAGGCTCCAAACTTTTTTTTTTTGACGTATTGCGTAACGTGTCAGCGCCCATTCAACGGCCCATTTTGGCTTCAGTTCAATACAATGGAAGGAAGCGGCGTCGCGTCGTCCATCTTTTTTTTACAGTCTATGCTTCCGGTGTTGTGACCCTGAAGCGCCATTGGAGAGAGTGAGCGCGTGGGCTGATAGTATCGCTGCGTTCAAAGAATATACACTGACAAGAAGCGACAGTCAATAGAACATTCTATTGAAACACCAGCGCCCAGCAGCTGCCCTGCGTTTCCGCCATTTTGGGGTGAAAACCATGCGGCAGTTCAATAGATTTCAATGGGAATATCAGCTGCTTTGTTAAAAAACGTACATTAAAGCTGAAATTAGCCGAAAACCTGAATGATGACAACAACGTACAAACACTAGACTAGTGATCATTTAAATTTTTTTAACAGTTTATTATGCAGACTTTGTTTATTTCTTTTTTTTCTCCACAAAACCTTTGCTCTCTAGAAACCCATGTCAGTTTTCGTTAAAATTCTTTAAAAGGCTTATAAACACTGAATTATTACCAACATATCAAATTAAATTAAGGACATGCATCAGAAAAATTGGGAATGTTTGACAATATGAATATAACAGCTTGATTTTGCAGTGTTGTCTAATGTCCGTTAAAACAAAAGTGTGAATTATGTGATAACGGACACAGCGTTGCATCATGTATTATAAGATCATTTATGTTTGTAGCATGATCCATTATGATCCGTTCAGACCTAGATATTATTACTATTGGGCCTACTCCACTAGGTCTGAAATATATTGTTTGCTGCAAACATGATGATTTTAAATTTATTTATTATTAATTTACTATTAATAAATGTGTAAAGTTGCATAAAATGGAAATACTCAATAAAGTAGGCTAACTACATTACCTTAGATCAGTGGTTCTCAACCTTTTTTGGGCCAACGCCCCCCTGTCCATTATCCAGGTCCTTTACCGCCCCCCAAACACCATTAGCCTACATCATGAATCCATTTTCCAAACCGTGTTTTTGTCTTATCCTGAATCACTATGACACACCTATAATAAGAGTTTGTATAGTATATTTATATTGGGACTATTAGACTGGTTGGAGTCAGCACCGCTGCGGAGTACAGAACAAGACGCCTGCGATTTTGATTATTTACCACTAGAGCTCCAAAAGTTAATGACTGCAGCTTTCATAATTAAAAAGCATGTCACTGAAAGCCAAATAACAGATTTGATTTGATTGAACAGTGGCAGGCAGCCGGGACAAGCTGGAACCGGAACCTCTGAAATCTGATCCGGCACCTCATTTGGGGGATCCCCCTCTCATATAACACCAAAAGTGGTCCATTTTTTTTTTTTTAATTGACGCGACCAAACCAAGTCAAGTCAAGCATAAGAATACTAAAATATACAATATACATAAACAGAACAAGAATAAAAACCTGTAAGTAGCTATAAACAAGCCCAACGAAATAATTTGAAGCGAAACTGAAAGTAAAAACCGGTGTTCTCAAGCAGCCTCTCTTGTTCGGCACGAATTCAAATGTTTCCATATTAGCAATGTATTTGGATGCTGAACATGTATTTATTGTGTCAAATAGTATTTGTACTTCACTCCCGTTTCAATATCAACGAAAAAAATCATCCTCTTCAAATGAGCAAAAATGTATTTGGCAGGATCAGTTTCAGCGGTGGTCACGCTGAACGGCACAGATAGGATATTACGGAGTATGTAAAATGAGCAGGGTATTTTATTTTGATAATGAACCGGCTGTGATGTCAAGTTCGCAATGAATATGTTGAGTGCGCACGCGAGGCGCCGGCGCGATCACTTCAACTGTTTCCTTATACCAGCAGAAACAACTTAAATACTCCATAATTTACAGATATGAGTAAGACAGTATTCGATACTGCGAAGTTTACTTTTATACACTCACACTAAAGTCAGAACATTATGCTTTTGCAAAATAAAGAAAACAGGATGCGCTTTTTGCCATCTCGGTTTCCTTTCCTTGAACTTGTTTGTGGAGCGCCACGCCTCGCAAAAATGAATCAAACTCAGCAGTATATAGGCTACTATTGGGCACAGTTTTTTATTTCGCTTTGTTAATCAATTAAGTCAAATATATTTTGTTTATTTATTCATTTTAGACTATGCTTTTATGAAAATGCCAACCCATTTTTTAAGTCTCGTGACACAGGGTTTGAAAACCTGTGATATAAAGAATACATATAAATTATATAATTACATATAAACTTCGATGACGATGTTTTCTGAAACTTAAGCGTGCAAGTTGCATGTTTTGCATTATGAAGGGAATTTGTGACTACAGAGAGAGCTATTTGTGTTGTTGGATATCGTGTTATTGAAATGCTGTGAGGAGACGCAGAAGAACTGATGAAATACTGGTTAAACGTGTATACGCCCATACACTGGCAGTCTCCACATGAACGCACTCGCGCACAAAATAACTACGAGTTTAAACATCTGATTTCTATGTGGAGGGCTGTTTGTCAGACTTTGTTGGGCCTAATACATAATGCCATGGTGTTTTACGCACAAATGGTCATTACACACCATGAGTAGCCTAGCCTATGCCAATGGTTTCCATCACCTTAACGCGCATTTGAACTAACGCAAAACTCAAGATAATCTGCGTCTGCCTATTGAATTTCTTTGATAATTCTGGACAGTAAAACGACCATAGGCTGCTATACGGTCATTTCAGCGCTAATGTGTGCCCTTGGGATTTATTACGCATTTAGGAGAGTATTGCAAGAAGCTGCTTACATTAATCTTACTTTGGAAAAAAAAAAATAAATGCAATCATGATTTTCATAACAAATTATGTTATAATTATAGGCTTAAATACCTTGGTATCAGCTTAATGTTATCATCAATAGTATAATTAATTCAATTCAAATTTATTTGGTTTGTCATGATTAATTTGTGTCCGTAATAAGTAAAATAAAAAAATAAAAATCTTCTAACAAGAATAAACGCATATGAACAATTATTAAATTATTAATGTATTATTAATTATTTTTAACTAGCCTATCTTGAAATTATCCAAGCAGCGTTTTGCGCTCAGATGTGATGGCGAAATTACCTAAATGTGATTACAGAATATATTTAAATTAATTATCCATCAAATTGTCATTTTATCCTTACAGTCTTGCGAGTTAACAATAATGCCCAGTAAATTACTTTGTGAACAAAGAAAACATTTTGGCATTAGGCATTAAAAATGTAAAAGTTTTACCTTACAAATAGAATTTAGTTTCATTCATTTTAAAATTCATCACCAGAGTGAATGGGAACATGATTTATTGAAAATATTTGAAAATATAAGTGGTTCTTAAGTCAGTACTTTTTTAATGGCTTGTCAACTTTCCATTCCTCCGCTGCGTGGTTCTAGTCAGCGCTGGATTCAAGCCACCACCAGATTGTTGTCAGCACGAAACACATTTTTGTGCACATGAATTCTTGTCAGCGCTTGAGCGCTGGTCTATGACTGGAAAAATAATCGTTGTAAAAGAAATGATACATAGCCTAGCTGACATGTTGCGTTAAACTGGCAGATTTTAGAATGTTGTAGGCAATTCTTTTGCAAGTAATTACACGTTTAATCTTGTCTTGCCTGGATCTTTGGTGTAAACTCGTGAACGCCCCCCAAGAACACCTGAACGCCCCCCTTTTAAAAATCTTGCTTCCAACGCCCCACGTTGTTCTCTGAACGCCCCCGTTGAGAAACACTACCTTAGATGGTTGAATGGTTGGTTCCACAACTGGTAAAATAAAACATAAGACAATACAACATTTACTGTAGCAGCCATACAATTTACTGGTGACTGAATTTACAAAACTGTTCTATTGCGCTTCTGATTTGGCAGTGAATTTCACAGATTTTGGGTGTGTAAGATGTGAAGGATTCAAAGGTCCAGTTAGTATTTTCACCCCATAATGGCGGTTGCGCTACCGGAGCGCCATCTAGTGGCTGTTAGCAAAAAAGTATCGAAGTGTCGCCTCTTGGGTTCTAATCTCTTTGCTGCATTCCAGGCAGGTTTTTGAGCCCGTAAGTCACGACTTCAAATCACGACTTTGTAGCGTCCCAGGAAAATCACGCCAAAATGCGTAAAAGTGTAAACAAGCCAATATGGCGGACTGTACGGGGCTTATGCTCATTTACAATTATTTCTAGCATCAAAGTTGCTTACTCCTTTCTTGTTTGAGGGAAACAGAGGAGTAAAACTGTGCATAAGGCAAGAGAAGCTGTTACACCTTTTATTTTGCCGTGCACTTGCATAAACACCGCATCCGTAGGGGCTGCCATTGTTGTTTCGCGGGCTATGTGACTTAAGAACCCGTAACTGGGAGTACATCGATCTAGTACGAGTTCACGGGTGGGAAGTCACAGCTTTGACTGTTGTTCCAGTGCACTTTCACGGGTTTAAGGTTGGAAAAACACGGGTTACGGGTTGCCTGGAACGCGGCATAAAATATGTAAGTTGTGACTGATGCCGTGTTTTGCCTATAGCAGAGTTTCTATTCCACTCTGTCACGCAGAAATTTCAGTCCACTCTTGGATTATGGCAGAGATCTTCCTTTCTATGGACCTCTGATGTCGCACTGCCGTTTTGCTTGTGATTTATTTTCTTCACATTAGTTTTTGGTCACATACTGATGTTGGTTTTGAAGTGATTTCCTATCTGTTATTGTTATTGACATCTTAAAATTGTGATTCTCTTTTTAGATGGTTATAAATGTGAAGTTGATGTATGGAATCATTTCCGTGGGTATAAAACCCTGGTGGCGAATCAAGTGTGATCTTTGGGTATCACTCGGTTACATGTACATCGATCCTATAATGAGCCACATGAAATTTTAAATTTATACATAAATGTTAATATAAATGAATAATGTATTTATTCATATCATTATGAATGTATTAATAAAGTTTGACACTGAAAAATATTGCTGGTGTTTTTTATTGTTAAAGGTTTTATGATGTTGGTTTCTGCACATACAAATCTGTAACATTTGAATGATCTAATTACTTTGTTGTAATGAATGTAGTTACAAAATCCAACTGTATTTAGATTCATATGGACGTATTATTATGCTGCTGTAGTTATTTCGCTGTAGTGGTTGATGAACAGTTTTATAGGCTTTTACCCTGACTGAAATAATGTGTTTCTAACAGCAAACACTCAGAATAAAGTGAGATGATCTGCTGATGATCCTGAATGGCTTGTTTAATGAGTGTTGATAGTCTGAGGATCATCAGCTGCTGAAAACACTCTTTATTTCATGTCAATAGTTCCTGTTTTCACCTCATTTATTATGCTGATGTCTTCAGATCTGCTGTAAATTGACACTTAAAGGCACAATATGTAATTGTCACCATTAGAGGCCACTTATTCAAACAAAAGCATAGCTTGATGATGCCTTGATTTCATGAAATTATGGGAGGTGTTGTCTTCACGTCTACAGCCGGTGGAAAAGAATCCAATGGGATTCAGGCAGAAGTCATAGTTATGGATGAGCTAATGAATAATGATTTATTAACATTACTGTAGTATGAAGCAGGGTGTGGCTGAAAGACGTTGGAGCAGAACGAGGAGCTGGAGCGATTGCTAATGAGAGATGAGTGCAGAGCAGTGGAGCTTTTATTATTCCCAGACGATCGTTTCCGCTTCTTCCGATGTGGAGTAACACAGCACTGTTTCATCATATTAAATACATCTGTGTGTTTGAAGTTGTTTTAATGTTGCTGTGTTGAGCTTCATAACATGATTCGCTTTCTGTTGATGAATGTTTCCAAACAGTTGCTCACCTGTCTAATAAAACACATAATATATTAAAGCGTCTTTGGTGTTTCCATGGTTTCTACAAAATAAAACCAGAAATCGAGGTTTTAAGAAATCGAGAAACAGTCTTGGAAACATTTGGGATAAAGCAAATACACAAGTCAACAATAAATATATATATATATATATTTATTGTTGACTTAAGCTTATATATATATATAAGCTTATTTCATTGGTGTCAATAGACTGAGAAAGTTGTTGTTGGTTACAAATATCTACATTTATTTCTTATTATCGTTTTAAGAATTGACATTGCATTTATACGTGTGTGTATATATAACTGATATACTTTTTTTTTAATTTTGGCAGATCAGCTCCTCCCACAACAATCACATTGTCAATGAAGCTCCTCCCACAACAATCACATCATCAGTGAAGCTCCTCCCACATCAGTTCTCCAATAAATGCTGGGATATTCCCATCAGACCAGCATCAGAGCATCAGGAAGAGCTGAAATCTGAAGACTGAGTTTATTAAAGAGGACAGTGAGAACATGAGTGATCCAGAACCCTGCAGAATGAAACACACTGAAGATACTGAAGAACAAAGAGGTTGGTGTTTATTCTTCATTCATGTTAGAAAGATTCAAGATTTAGATTAATAGAAGTGGGATTTTTGTTGTTTTTATCAATAAACCATAAACACCAAATTATATGAACTTTTCAGAATATCTGACAGGGTTGTAAGCATAACTTAAGCAAAATCTGATTCATATTTACTGATAAAGTTGATTAGTTTCTTGTTCTCCCATCATGCTGTAGAAAGAGCCCAAATGATGTCACTTCCTGGGTGTCACAATTTAAGAAATGAGAAATTCCCATTTTCCTTAAAATGAGGAAAATCATGTCATGTTTAACAGGGTTACACAGGTTAAATATCTAAAAGTTGGTGTCAAAATATGAAAGTATTATATATTTTAATGTAAATATCACATTAGAAAAGTGAGATTTGTCTATAATGTTTTAGAAAATAATAAAAGGAAGATCAGTGTACCTCATTCATGGAAACGTTCAGGCACGTATAATTCATTTATATAAGCATTAAAGTGTTCGTAATATTTTATAGCAGCTGTCCGCTTTGTTACGTCAGGGTTCACTTTTATGTCCTTTCACTTCATATTTCTCTCTTTAATTTATTTGAATTATTTTGATGTACTGAAAAGGACATCAAACATTGAGAAGATTTTCTCTTTTTTCTTCCATTTTAGATATGATTGAAGAAGAGGAGGAGAGTGAAGAACTGAGTGAAGTGGAGGAGAAACATCATGTCAAACCTGGAGAAAAACCTTTGAGTTGCTCAAAGACTAAAACGACATTTTTAAAGAAAAGAAGAACCAAGAAATCTTTCACCTGCACTCAGTGTGGAAAGAGTTCCTCAACCAAACAACATTTTGAGAGTCACATGAGAGTTCATACTGGAGAGAGACCGTTCACATGTGATCAGTGTGGAAAGAGTTTCACGCAATCAGCAAGCCTTAAGATGCACATGAGGATCCATACTGGAGAAAAGCCATTTAAGTGTGATCAATGTGGGAAAGGTTTCACACAATCAGCAAGCCTTAAAGGACACATGAAAATCCACACCGGACAGAAGCCATTCATGTGTGAATGGTGTGACAAGAGATTCTCACAAAAGCAATGTCTTCAGATACACATGAGGATCCATACTGGAGAAAAGCCATTTGCATGTGATCAATGTGGGAAGAGTTTCAGTCAATCAGCACAACTTAAGATTCACATGAAAATCCACACTGGAGAAAAACAGTTTATATGTGATCAGTGTGAAAAGAGTTTCTCAAGCAAAAATAGTCTTGATGTTCACATGATGATCCACACTGGAGTGAAGCCGTTCGCATGTGATCAGTGCAGCAAAACATTTGTTACCTCATCAAACCTGAAGGCTCACCTGACTGTTCATACGAAGGAGAAACCACATTCATGTTCTGTGTGTGGAAAGAGTTTTTCACAGCTGTTATATTTACAGAGACATCAGAAACTTCATACTGGTGTAAGAGATTATATGTGCTTTCAGTGTGAGAAAACTTTTACTACAGTGGGTGATTTAAAACGGCACCAGAGGATTCACACTGGAGAAAAACCTTACAAGTGCTCACACTGTGACAAGAGATTCAATGTGTCATCATCTCTGAAAAGACATGAGAGGATCCACAGCAGAGAGAAGCCGCACACATATGTAACAGTCTAAACGTTACCAGGTTTTTTTTTTTTATTGTATTTTTTTCTCTTTTTATTGAATTAAGAGGTATATCTGGGTCAAGGGTAATTCCACTAGGAGCCGCTTGAGGGCGCTAGTCACTATAGCTACCATATATATAAAAGCCCTAGTTACATACAAGCAAGTCAGGTTGTTTGGTAGAGGGAAACCGCATGGATGGTTGAACTGACGCTCCCTAATTCTACTCGTATTAATGTCCAGTTTTGAGAACTCATTGAGAATTTACGCTCAATGTGAGTATTTGCCAACGATGACTTGTATTTGTAAAAAAAAAAAACACATTTGAGTGATGTGAACTAGTGATGGGAAACCGAGGCTTTCTGAAGCGTTTGAGGCTTTCATCAAATTGTGCCGAAAAATGGTTCATTACTCGAAGCTTTTAACATAGTGCGCATTAGTGACATCTGGTGGTCAGACTTGTTTTCTTAACCATAGGTGTGTTCGACATCGGCTGCGGCTGGATGTAACCGATCGGCGAGATTAGCCGCGTGCAGGCGTGGAGGAGCTGAAAACGGAGACGTGAAGTCGGACACTTTCTGCTTCCCGTAGTGACGCTCGCACTGCGTTTGCATCGGTTTGCATACTTTATCACAGCTGAAGTGAAATAAATGCAATATTTGACTAATACACTGATGTTTCAGAGACTTTTTCATTCAAAACTTAATGTACTGCTTACAGCGTCTGTTTTTACAAGAATAAAGTTCAACATAAGCATATGTTATTTAAATAACAATGTAGTGAGGTCTACGTTTTTTATCTGTTTTATTTTGATAAACATGACACAATACAACAGTGCGACTA
This sequence comes from Ancherythroculter nigrocauda, assembly GCA_036281575.1. Classification (NCBI taxonomy): domain Eukaryota; kingdom Metazoa; phylum Chordata; class Actinopteri; order Cypriniformes; family Xenocyprididae; genus Ancherythroculter; species Ancherythroculter nigrocauda. The sequence continues at coordinate 72,244,320 of VTFQ01000001.1, read as the reverse complement.
CATGAAAAGAGCTTTAACTGTCATAAAAACAGATTTTTGAGCATTAGTGGAGCTGAAGGCGTGAAAATAAACACGAAACACACGTGATTGTTGTCATGCCGTGAATCCGGCCAATCATGAGCAGCTGTGTCGTCATCAGCGCTCGTGCAGCTCCTCTTGAGAAACTGCGCTGGCTAACTCAGGCGGCTGATCTCGAATCGCTCTCGCGGTACTTTAAAGCCATACGTCACAGTCACATGACGTCAGCGCTGTCTCAAGTCGGACAACATTTCTTACCGGCATGCACTGCTTCAAGTCAGCCGCCGATCGGTCTTTGCGGCGCTGCATCAAGTCGAACAAGCCTCATATCTAAATCATTGCAGAGCAGATTTACGGTTTGAAAAATCACGTGATCAAAGCTTCAAGTCTGTGACATACAGAATCACTCTTGTCTTGAATCTGTTTTTATCTAATCTGATGTAATCTCATTTAAATTAATTTGTGACAATGAGATCACCACTCGTGTCATGTGCAACCTGCATGGTCAAAGGATTCACATATTTGATCAATAATATAAAATACAATGATGTGATCATAACTGACATGATAAATATTTTAGATGAGCTGGTTCCGTTCGGGGTCTCTGAGACTACAGCAATAAAACATGATTAAACGCATTTTCCTTTCAGTGAAGCACCAATGTTTTCAAACCAGCTGTCTCGACTTTCCGATACTGCATGACGTTTGAAGCTTCAAACGTCATCAATCACGTGGTATTGTCATTTCGATACAAGCATCGGTACAATGTGTGATACAAGTGCTTTGAAAACTGCGTCGGAGCATCGGAGCTCCGGTATCAACCATCCCATCACTAATGTGAACTATTTTGCTTTCATTTGTAGAAAGGACATTTTGTTTATTCTAATGTTACCTCATGTTTTGTTGCATTGCTGTCACGATAATACTCGTGCACGTCTCCAGGGTAGCACGAGCAGGTGAAAGGTAAAAGACCACACGGTAGCAGCGCATATGGCTTAATTAACTCAGCATTCACCTCAACAATTCGTCAAACGCCATTGACCGTCTTCACTCCTCACTCACTGGATTATATCATTGCATCGCTCTCAAAATACATTGTGGATATACACTTGGCTCATCACTCATTATTCCAGCTCATCTAAAGTTTATCATTGATTTATCATTAGTTTCATTTATTGACTGCAGAGACAAAGACAAAGTTTTCTTATGTGTAACCGGGGGAAACATTACCTGAAATCTCTAATTAAGATCAACATCCTACATTATGAAGATTACATTTACAGTGTATACCCTGATAACACATTATGATACTGGCCCTTTAAGGTTTCAGTGAGTCAAGATCACGCCTGAGAGTTGGTTCTCGCGAGAGCGCGAGTGGAAGTAGCGCTTAGCCGAGTGTGTGTGTGAGAGATTAACGCCAAAAGGTTGTAAATGTTCACTTGTAATTGAGTATCATCGGGGAGTCATATACAGAAGCGGTTGCTTCGCGACAATTGATGAGGACTGATTGCGAGCTCACGTGGAAAGTTTGTTACTCAAGTTCATTTGTGAATCGTGAATCAAAAGCGTAAGTTGTATTTGCCCATAATATGTTATGGAATTTATATTGTGCATAAAATGGGAAAACTGTGTAAATCAGTTCAGTACTGCTTTTCTTGTCAAATTCAGAGGGGAGAAATAATGCTGAATAGACCCTCTGAGATTCGTATTGTGTTCAATAATTCAGGGTGAGTTATTTGTTTTATTGAATCATAAATGCATGTTTTGTACATTTTGTGCAAATATTTTGAAACTTGTGTAATCTGTGTTGCATTATTTGTTTAAAATTCAAGACTTTATCTATGATAAAGCTAATACTGTGACAATTCAGTGATAGTTTAATGATGCATGTGGCCTTATGCTACTGTTTTAATTTCAGGGGTATAAAGGCCACTACCGTTGTCTTTCTGTACCGTATTTTTTTTTTTTTTTTTTTTTTTTGTCTTTAAATGCCACATTGATTCTTATAATTTGTAAAGTGGAAACCAATTCTTATTTTATTTTTATTTCTAAACATTTTTGTCTGTTTTGTAAACTCATTCATCTCCAATCCCAAAAGCCAAAGCTATTTTTTTCATGCTGTGTCCCTACTTGGGTAAAGTTGGTTTTATATTCGCACATTCGGACTTCTGATAAATTCAGACTTTCCAGTAAATGTGCAATAAATGAATGTTTGCGAATTTTAAGCAGCGACATGATATTGACAACCAAGGATTGTCAACTTACAACATTTTTCACAGTCGATCAAAATAGGCAAGTATTGTTTTAATGGCATATTTACTTGTGAATGTCCACTGAATGTCCAATGTAATGTGATTGACAAGGCTATTGAATACGGATGTCCGAATGTGCGAATATAAAACCAACTTTACCCAAGTTGTGTCCCTTTGGTCACAGTTGAGAATAAAAGACCCTAAGTTCAAGTGTTTTGCCTGTGTTTTGGCCCTTTATTTCTTACAGTAGGCTATTGGCTGGCGACACCAATGGTTTATTTTTGTGGCAATTATGCACTGGTGTAAATAAAAAAAGTAAAATGTATATTTGTTTGATGAGGTGGTTTTAAATTTCAGTACTGATTGAATTTCTGTTGAACCCCCGTATCTTTTAAAAGGGGAGGTATTACACGCATGATCAGTGTGATAGTCTGAGGATCATCAGCTGCTGAAAAGACTTATTTCATGTCAATAGTTCCTGTTTTCACCTCATTTATTATGCTGATGTCTTCAGATCTGCTGTAAATTGACACTTAAAGACACAATATGTAATTGTCACCATTAGAGGCCACTTATCCAAAACAAAAGCATAGCTTGATGACGCCTTGATTTCACAGAATTATGAGAGGTGTCTTCACGTCTACAGCCGATGGAAAAGAATCCAATGGGATTCAAGCAGAAGTCATATTTATGGAGCAAATGAATAATGATTTATTAACATTACTGTAGTATGAAGCAGGGTGTGGCTGAAAGACGTTGGAGCAGAATGAGGAGCTGGAGCGATTGCTAATGACAGACGAACGCAGAGCAGTGGAGCTTTTATTATTCCCAGACTCGCTTCCGCTTCTTCCAATGTGGAGTAACGCTGCGTTCCAGGCAGGTTTTTGAGCCCGTAAGTCACAATTTCAAATCACGACTCACGACTTTGTAGCGTTCCAGGAAAGTCATGCCAAACTGCGTAAAAGTGTAAACAAACCAACATGGCGGACCATATGGGGCTTATTGAGTTCATGCTTCGGGCACAGTAGGACCGGGTTCTGTGTTTGGCATTGATCATCACTGCTGGATTTCAGCTTTGACTAATTTGAAATTTAGGGAAAAAATACCGAGGACATGACTTCGGTGTCCTCAATGGTAGATACGGCCATGGTGGTGGGCCGTTAACGGCGTTAACATGCCGTGTTAACGCGAGACTCTTATCGGGCGATAAAAAAAATATATTGTTTGAACATTTATGGCATCAAATAAATATGAATGAACATGAGAATCAATGTTGTTTCAAACGCAGAAAGATGTCAATATACACAATTTTTCAAGTTTAACTCCACCGAGGTTAATCTTCTAACTCCTGACTGCTTTGTTGGACAAAATGGCAGATTACTTTTAGTCATTATTTGGGTAGCACACATATTCTGAATGCCTTAGGCAGAATTCAAATTAGCCATTTTAATCTAGATTAATCTAAATTAATTCCAAAATTACAGTGAGATTAATCTAGATTAAAAAATTAATCTATGCCCACCACTAATATATATATATATATATATATATATATATATATATATATATATATATATATATATATAAAATGGTCCATTAGTATAAAAAACAAACTCAGTAACTGATATACTTTTTTATTTTGGCAGATCAGCTCCTCCCACAACAATCACATCATCAGTGAAGCTCCTCCCACATCAGTTCTCCAATAAATGCTAGGATATTCCCATCAGACGAGCATCAGAGCATCAGGAAGAGCTGAAATCTGAAGACTGAGTTTATTAAAGAGGACAGTGAGAACATGAGTGATCCAGAACCCTGCAGAATTAAACACACTGAAGATACTGAAGAACAAAGAGGTTGGTGTTTATTCTTCATTCATGTTAGAAAGATTCAAGATTTAGATTAATAGAAATGGGATTTTTGTTGTTTTTATCATTAAACCATAAACACCAAACTGTATCAAGTAAATGAACTTTCCAGAATATCTGACAGGGTTGTAAGCATAACTTAAGCAAAATCTAACTCATATTTAATGATAAAGTTGAATTTACCATAAATTATAGAAGTGATTTATTATTATAGAGATTATTATTCTTACAAAAACTTTGGTAACAGGGTTGATGAATGCAATCAGCACTGTACAGTTTGGGTAAAAACTGAGACAATGGGTTGAGATTATTTTCTTGTCCTCCCATCATGTGGATAAGAAAGTATACTTTCAGTGTATTTTTTTATATACTTTAAAGAAACATACTTAAAATTGCACTAAAGAATGCTCGACTTGTTCTCACAGAAAAGTGTACATTTATTTGGCGTATACTTGTACATGTAGTCTTTTGATTGAGATAGCATAATGCACTTACCACAAAAAGTATACTTGAACATTACTTAAGTATACTTAATTAAATTAACTTGAAGTATATTTCTTTTTCGTATGGTAATTATTTTTTTCTCTTTTTTTTTTCATTTCAGACCTGATGGAAGAATGTGAGGAGAGTGAAGTTGAGGAACATCATGAAAAACCTTTGAGTTGCTCAAAGACTAAAAATACATTTTTAAAGAAAACAAGAGCCAAGAAATCTACAACCTGCACTCAGTGTGGAAATAGTTTCACAACCAAACAACATCTTGAGAGTCACATGAGGATCCACACTGGAGAGAAGCCATTCACATGTGATCAATGTGGAAAGAGCTTCACACAAAAAGGAATTCTTAATGAACATATGAAAATCCACACTGGAGAAAAGCCATATAAGTGTGATCAGTGTGGAAACAGTTTCTCGTACAAAAATTATCTACATGTTCACATGAGAGTTCATACTGGAGAGAGACCGTTCACATGTGATCAGTGCGGGACGAGTTTCACGCAATCAACACCCCTTAAGATGCACATGAGGATCCACACCGGAGAGAAGCCGTTCATGTGTGAACGGTGTGAAAAGAGATTCTCACGCAAGCAACATCTTGAACTTCACATGAGGATCCACACTGGAGAAAAGCCATTTCCATGTGATCAGTGTGGGAAGAGTTTCACTCAATCAGCACAACTTAAGAGTCACATGAAAATCCACGCTGAAGAAAAACATTACAAGTGTTCACACTGTGACAAGAGATTCAATCAATTAATATATCTGAAAGCACATGAGATGACCCACACCGGAGAAAAACCTTACATGTGTTCATATTGTGACAAGAGATTTAGTCATTTAAAAGATCTGAAAGTACATGACAGGATTCACACTGGAGAAAAACCTTACAAGTGTACACACTGTGACAAGACATTCAGTGTGTCATCAAATCTGAAAAGACATGAGATGATTCACACTGGAGAGAAGCCGCACACATGTGATCAGTGTGGAAAGAGTTTCTCTATTAAAAGTAATATGAAGATACACATGAAGATCCATGCAGTGAAGAAACCACATCACCACAGTCTGAAATCACAGTAAGTAGTTCATCTTTATGTGTTGAGAAACAAAGTTAGTTTCCTAACAGCCTCATTGTCTGTTGGTTTAGAAATGTGTTTTTCACTGCTGTAAATCAACACAATCGGTGAACACATGATTAAAATATAATCAGATTGGTTCTTGTTTTCATGATCAATTTCATCAATTAGTTCCTGCTGCCCCAGTTCATTTAGGTTTTGTTTTTGATCATAAAAAAAGAATAGAAAATCTTGAAAAACAAATTACATGTCAAACCTGCGTCATCTAGAGTTTCATGACTAAATTAGTGATTTGTAACACAAATCATCTTCATGACATTAAAATAGATCATAATCATACACAGCAGTTGTCGATGAGATTTGATGGGATTAAAATGACTATTGAACTCATCAGTGATCTTGACTTCGAGCTTCACTTTTCATTTCACATTTGTCTCTCATTTGAAATCTCACATGATTTAATGTTTCTTTTAGACCTGATGGACGTGAACAAGAAAGGCAAAACAGAAGGGAAAAACATCTGTCACCTGCCCTCAGAGTAAAAAAACATTCACATGTAAATCAAGGCTGAAGATTCACATGAGATTCACACTGGGAAGAAGTGGATCAGATTTTCTCTCTGAAAAACTTTGAAGGCAAAGTTCTGGAGCTGAAGAAGAGGCCATAACACTCTTAAGAGAGACATGATTCTGATATTATTTTAACTCATTCTTCATAGTTTTTCATAAGAACATCTTGTTTCTCTTCTACTTCTACTCTTCCATGCAAGAATGTAAGATATGCTTTCATGTAGCTTTGAAACTGAATACTTGATTCTCTTCTTCTCTTGATATGCTTTGACTCTCTTATATAAGCCATAAAGAGAGAGATCTGTCTTATTCATTTCCACTTTTACTTGATTTATTAAACTCATTAATCATTTTACCAACAACTCATTGTTATTGTCTGTTTTCATTTTCATCTTATTCTGTTTGAATAGTAATAATTTTTGTTCAGAAAGCTACAAAGTACCCTATTATGATTTCTTTTTCTTTCCATGTTTTTATCTCTCAGTAGAGCTTTAAAATGGCTAATTTTGCCAGTTTCTCTTGAAGCCAATTTGGAGGTGACTTAAACTGCAGTTCATTGACATTAAAGTAAAACTTACTGATATACCCATCTATTGATTGGAAATAAATAACAACTACTTTGGAGGGCAAGCAGTAAAAAATAGAATGAAAGAGATGGGGAAAATTACTTTCTGTGCTGGTTTAGAAAAGAATAAACAGAAAATCACAACATATGTTGGACGTGATTCATATGTTATGAAGATAAGCGACTTTTCCACTGAACTGAAAGACTTGATTGCCATCGAGGAGACGGATATAGAGTAGGCTATGTGAAGCTGCCATCACGCCGCGTTCAGTGCTAGTCTGCGTTTGTTTATATCGCGCTGCCTTTCTACTAGTGAAGTTAGGGCAGTATTTAGATTTTCTGTCGTGATTGTGAAAAATATCGCCATTTTAGGTCATTTATGCTGAATCGAGAATTGCAACAGGTGCTCACATCATCGTTAAGGGAAAAAGGACGGTGTAATACAATTTTCGTATTTTCTACGTGTAAAAACAAACTAAGGGAAGCAGGCTGAGGAGGTGACGGGGAGATGCCGTATATCAAATCTAATAATGTCACTGATTTAACACACTCCCTGTTACTTAATAAAATAATCCCATAGCTGAGTGTTTTTGAAAGTGTTGTATTTTGTTTTGATGTAATAATTAACATTTGATAGTATGACTCTCATTCGGCTTGTGAATGAGTAACCTGCACGCAGCCACTTCAAAACTGTTCACGAGCTTGATTTTGGTTGTCATTTATTTAAAAAAAAAAACAAAAAAAACAGTGTCGGTGTCTGTCTGCGAATGCCTCTGATTCTCCTCCATGGTCATATGAGAAAGTGAAAAAAGACCACATTAAAAATACACTTCCCTGATAGCACACGTACATCTCGGAGACGTCTATTTGATGTGCGTGTTTACGTCTGGAAGACGTATTATTTAGGGTGTTTGCTCATCTGGAATACGTCTATAGGACGTATCCTGTCAGATGTCAAATAGACGTTTAGAAGACGTCTTTAAGATGTTTATGATTTAGAATGTATGTAAAACTGACATCTTAAAGACGTCTATTAGATGTTTGTAAACAGCAGATGCTTTCCAGATGAAGTGATCTTTAACAGACGTCTTGCAGACGTACGTGTGCTATCTGGTACCCTTCCAACTAATAAACAGATCGACTGTCAGCTTGTTAAACATTTATTTATTTGGACATTTTCTACCTGAAGCAGCAGCGTGACACTTTTCACGGTAAACCAGATCAACATTAAACAGAATTCTACAAAACTGAAGTGAAAAATTCAAATTACCATTGAAATGGCTTCTCTTGCTTGCAAACAATACCATGAAGAAAGTGAATATTTAACCAAGTCAAAAACGAGTAAGGTAAGCAGGTATCCATATTTACTTCTGTATCTGCAGACGCAAAACGCTATACAAAGTGACAACTTTTAAAGTTGTTTAAAAAAAAAACTTTTAAAGTTGTTTTTAAAAAAACTATGTAAGTTATGTAAATGATAAAAGCTCCTTGTGGGTTCTCGGTTTGATCGATCTGAGCAACCATACATGACGCAAAATATGACTTTTGAGATTTTGATAGGAATCCTATATAGAAAAGTCAGTCCCTGCCCTCCAGCCGCATTTCGCGTGCAGCAGTGACATCATGTGCAAACAACCTATAGAGTGCATCGACGTCACTTTCCCGCTGGAACGCGCTCCCTCTGCTGGACTGAGTAATAAAAGAACCTGCTGCGTGACTGAATTTAATAGAGGAGACTGCGAAAACACGAGCAAAACTAACAAATTACACTAAATGTTGGGCTCAATAGTGTTCCTTACAGCTTGTCAAATAAACCTAATTCATGGATATTGACATGCAGCCAGGAATCGTGTTTCCTGACATTTATATGTGCCTGATTTAGATGCTGGGTAACATATAATGCAAATCTGCCTGTGAACGCTATAAATACAATATAATCACTTATATCAGTGTTATATCGTCATATTGTCCGGCACTAAAACTTGTATAGTTTTTGTCAGTGTTTATTTAAAAACACCCAATTATGCAGAATATAAGATGGAAAATATTGAATTGATGATTTGTCAACACAATATATAGCTACGGTATGATTTTACCTCAAAATCCAACAATTTGACACAAAATGATAACTGCAAATCCATGCAGTCAATCACAAAGCTCTTTCCCATTTTGGATGTGTTTTGTGTGTTTTTCGCAACATTCATGCTGAAAACCAATGCTGCCGCTCTGTCTTTGTGCCACTCAGTGGGGGCGTGACCGCAGTCATAACGGTCGACGGTGACGTCACGATTTGCTTTATGTAGCCGGTGTCGAAATCAGACTCCTGGCTGCATGTCAATATCCATGGATTAGGTTTATTTGACAAGTTGTAAGGAACACTTTCGAGTCCAACATTTAGTGTAATCATTTGTTTTTTCTCTATCTCTAATGTTTACAGTGCCACTCAGTGGTCAAAATTAAAATGACATATCACCTTTTTAAACACAAAATGGCTCCTACAAAATCCTGAACGATTTGTTCTTTTGTGTGTTTATTTGCATGATTTTTTTTTTTGATGTTTGGAGTGAGAACTGTTAATAACTGTTAAAGGTTGAGATCTAAGAGGAGAATTGGCGGGAATCTTTCTGGGAATCAAAGTGTTGCTGCTGCCATTTTATTTCTACCATACATCTAACTATAGCTACATGAATGTTATAAAGAATTATTTATTAATAAATACATAATAATATTATAGTTTTATACTGGAATAGTGATAGTGCTCTTTATTTTGAAAGGTTTTATGATTGTTGTCAGTTCACATACAAAACTAACATTTGAATGATCTAATTACTTGTTGTAATGAATGTAGTTATATTATTATGCTGCTGTAGTAATATAACTGCAGTGGTTGATGAAGATGGATGTCATTAGTATTTGTTTTTGTATTATTGTTGTATTTGTCTGTCATATTTCAATAGAGCAGTTTTATAGTCTTTTATCCTGACTGAAATAATGTGTTTCTAACAGCAAACACTCAGAATAAAGTGAGATGGTCTGCTGATGATCCTGAATGGCTTGTTTAATGAGTGTTGATAGTCTGAGGATCATCAGCTGCTGAAAACACTCTTTATTTCATGTCAATAGTTCCTGTTTTCACCTCATTTATTATGCTGATGTCTTCAGATCTGCTGTAAATTGACACTTAAAGGCACAATATGTAATTGTCACCATTAGAGGCCACTTACTCAAACAAAAGCATAGCTTGATGATGCCTTGATTTCATGAAATCATGGGAGGTGTTGTCTTCATATCTACAGCCGGTGGAAAAGATTCCAATGGGATTCAGGCAGAAGTCATATTTATGAATGAGTTAATGAATAATGATTTATTAACTTTACTGTAGTATGAAGCAGGGTGTGGCTGAAAGATGTTGGAGTAGAACGAGGAGCGATTGCTAATGAGAGACGAGCGCAGAGCAGTGGAGCTTTTATTATGCCTCATAATAAAATATATTATGTTGAAAGTTGTTTTAATGCTACCCTGCGTTCCCTTGGTGGCTGAGACACATGGTAAAACGTGGTACACGCTGTATATCTAGAAAACGAGATTTAAACAATAATTCTTACTGTGTTGAGCTACATAACATGATTAATTGTTTCCAAACAGTTGCTCACCTGTCTAATAAAACACATAATATATTAAAGCGTCTTTGGCGTTTCCATGGCTTCTATAAAATAAAACCAGAAATCGATAGGTGTCTTGGAAACATTTGGGATAAAGCGAGTGCACAAGTCAACAAAATATATAACACTATTAGTGTTTTTTTGGATATTTGAATCCAAGTCAACACAAGTCAACTATATATATATATATATATATATATATATATATAAAGCTTAGAAAGTTGTTGTTGGTTACAAATATCTACATTTATTTCTTATTATGTTTTTATGATTTTAACTATTTTTCTGACCATTATTTATAAGAATTGGCATTGCATTTTATATATATATATATATATATATATTTATACAACAGTTCTGTCTGGTTCTCGAATCTGATTGGCTGATAGCCATGCGATATTTCAGTGATAACAGCACTCCTACTGCCTTTTCACCGTTTGTATCACTCCGCTTGAAGTGACCGTCATGGCGGCCGATCAAATCAACCGTAATTTTTACAAATACTACTTCTTGTACCACGAACTGTAGTTTTAATAGTTTTTTAGGCGAGAATGTAGTTGTTTAGACCTGAAATATGTGACTCATATTTAATAACAGCGCCTATTTTACAATTTGTTTTGACGTTTTCGGAGATGCGATCTCGAGTGCGTCAGCGGCCGTTCAGTGCTTCTGTGACCGCCGAGAACAGCTTCATCTCGGCCAGTGCCTCGGGGATTTGCCGCTGGCTCTTATAGTGGTTAAACACGAGACATAATTCAATTTGAGTACATAGAACGGGCAATCTTTGGTCTTATTAATCTATTATTTGTTACAGAGCAAGTCGAATTGTGCTATATTAAATTTGATAATAATAAACGTTACGTTACATTCTTATATAGCATATTGGCTACAACTAGACGGGACATATCAGACTCTTCTCCGCTTCAAATATGTAAAACATTAAACTTTATAAACACATGTTTTTTTGAGTAAAGAAAACGCTTTACAAGTTTTTTTTTCAAACATCAGATCTTTATTTACCTTTGCATTGCACAGAGATGTCCAAACTGCGTGCGCACTTCATTCACGAGGTGAGGCAGATTAATGAGGTTTGATTGACAGTTTGAGGATCCAATGGAGTTAGGAGGTTTTGTCACAAGCTCTTTAAAATCCTTTTCATTTGTTAAATATTTGTAAAACCCACGTACCAACGTAAATGGTGAGCTATTTCTTTTTTTAATAACTAGTGCTTTATGTTTGACTGAACTGTACAAATGTGCTTATATGTTGTTCAATAAATATTATTTTATATAAATATGTCCATTAAGTAATATGGATTGAGTGAACATTACATTAATACGCCATTAGATGGCGGCAACACTTTACAGGAGAATTAGTCAGTGAGACTTTTAAATTGAAAGGAACTTTTGCAAAAGGAAGTTGTTTTAGCGCTGTGGTGTTGGATGGAAAATTCCCAAAGCTGAAAAAAAGACAAATACAAAGATCGCTTACCTCAGCGGACATTCAAACGGACTTGTATAAAGGATGTAATATTATGGACATCGACTTGATGAATGAATGTAATGCAATTTACCAGACACAGGTAATAGCCTACTCTCTCTCTCTCGCGCTCTCTCTCTCTCTCTCTAATACTGTAGAAAATTCAATGTGTTTCAATGAAGCGACCCAACGTTCCTTCGTTACTAGTTCTAAAGTGACATTTTAGAGTTAGCAACGGAGGCTTGGTTCAACTGACAACTTGAGTTTTGAAACGTTCCTTCGTTACTAGTTCTGAAGTGACGTTTTAGAATTAGTAACGGAGGCTTAGTCCAACTGTCAAATTGAGATTTGAATCCGTGGCGGAAGGAAGTAGTGCTGCACAAAAGAGGGTTTTAAAGACACTCCGTTGTTGTTCTTATTTATTTACACACTCGTGCCGTCGAGAAACCACATCACCACAGTCTGAAATCACAGTAAGTACTTATCTTTATGTGCTGAGAAACAAAGTTATTACAGCCTCATTGAGCGACAGGACAGTCTGTTGGTTTAGAAATGTGTTCCCTTTCAAACGCTACACTCTAAGCTGTGTGAACGTCTTTAGACGTGACCAGCTGTGAATATAAAACACCGTCAGTGAAATTAACCTATATTTAGCCTTGCGTGACATGTACACTATGTCCCCTCGTATAACTGGGGACCGACTCGTCACGCTCAGCAGCCTCATAATATCTAACACCAGCCCCATGGTTCAGTGAAATGTTTGCTGTTCTGTTGATTCCCGTCAAACTCAGTTCTAACCGAACAAGTTAATCAAGAATGTTTGACGTTCGGTTTGAAATTACCATCTGTCAACTAATTCTTTTTAGTTATTAAAACTAAGTCAGCTTGTGCCGTATGTGATTGTTTAAAGATTACATGTTGAACCTGCGTCGTCTAGAGTTTTGTGACCAAACTAGTGATTTATAACACAAATCTTCTTCATGATATTAAAATAGATCATAATCGAAATTAATCATAATTTCACATTTGTCTCTCATTTGAAATCTCACGTGATTTAATGTTTCTTTTAGAACTGATGGACATGAACAAGAAAGGAAAAACAGAAGGGAAAACATCTGTCACCTGCCCTCAGAGTAAAAAACATTCACATGTAAATCAAGACTGAAGATTCACATGAGATTCACACTGGGAAGTCAAGTCAAGTCAAATTTATTTATATAGCGCTTTTACAATTGGTAATTGTTTCAAAGCAGCTTTACATATTAGAAGCACATAAAAAAGGGAAGTGGTTAAAAATAAGCTGTACAAACAAGCGTGGTAATATGTAACATATACAAGATGGTGCTACATTAAGCCAATGTCGGCTGACTCCCAGGGGTGGAAAAAACCCCCTAGGAGAAAAACCCAGCGTGCTAACACTGGGAAAAAAGTCCTAGGAGGGAAAAAACCCCTTGGAAGATATATATAATATATGTAAATGGATATGGAGATCAAAATCTAAATTATACATTTTATTATAGAGATTAAAAATAGATTATATATAAATATATGTAAGCGGATACGGGGATTAAAAATCAGAATTATAGATGCAGCCAGAACTGGATCTGTAGGCCCATTGTCTCCTGGGCTACATTGTAGGCAGGTCCAGATACAGGTTCTCCATCTGATCTGGATACGGCCTGGATCCAGTACCCGGCAAACCTCAGGATAAGCAGAGAGACAGATATTAGCGTAGATGCCATTCTTATTCTGATGTACAGGTATATCTAGTGTTATAGGAAATGTTCTCAGTTCCGGCCGACCTAATTATTGCAGCGTAACAATCCTTTAACGGATTTGAAAAATGTTAATGTATTGATAATGTGTTATGTGTATGCAAGAGCAAAGAGATGTGTTTTTAGTCTAGATTTAAACTGACAGAGTGTGTCTGCTTCCCGAACAATGCTAGGAAGATTGTTCCAGAGTTTAGGTGCTAAATAGGAAAAGGATCTGCCGCCTTCAGTTGATTTTGATATTCTGGGTATTATCAACTGGCCTGAATTCTGAGATCGCAATAGACGTGAAGGACTATAATGCATTAAGAGCTCACTTAGGTACTGGGGAGCTAAACCATTTAGAGCTTTATAAGTAAGTAGCAAGATTTTAAAATCTATACGATGTTTAATAGGGAGCCAATGTAATGTTGACAGAACTGGGCTAATATGGTCATACTTTCTGGTTCTAGTAAGAACTCTAGCTGCCGCATTTTGGACCAACTGTAGTCTGTTTAAAAGCCGAGCAGAACAACCACCCAGTAGAGCGTTACAATAATCTAGTCTTGAGGTCATGAATGCATGAACCAACTGTTCCGCATTTGTCATTGAGAGCATATGTCGTAATTTAGATATATTTTTTAGATGGAAGAATGCGGTTTTACAGATACTAGAAACATGACTTTCAAATGAAAGATTGGTATCAAAGAGCACACCCAGGTTCCTAACTGAGGACGAAGGTTTAATGGAGCACCCGTCAAGTGTTAGAGAGTATTCAAGGTTTTTTCGTGAGGAAGTTTTTGGTCCAAAGATTAGGATATCAGTTTTTTCTGAATTTAATAATAAGACATTTCTTGTCATCCAGTTTTTAATGTCAGCTATGCATTCTGTTAGTTTTGTGAATTTGTAGGTTTCGTCAGGGCGCGAGGAAATATAGAGCTGAGTATCGTCAGCGTAGCAGTGAAAACTAACACCATGCTTCCTAATTATCTGTCCTAAGGGTAGCATGTACAGAGTGAAAAGCAACGGTCCTAGTACTGAGCCTTGTGGTACTCCATATTGAACCTGTGATCGATACGACATCTCTTCATTTACTACTACAGACTGATAACGGTCAGATAAGTACGATTTGAACCATGCCAAAGCAGTTCCACTAATGCCAATATAGTTTTCAAGTCTTTTTAAAAGAATGTTGTGATCGATAGTGTCAAAAGCAGCACTGAGATCTAATAACACTAATAGAGAAATACAGCCACGATCGGATGATAGGAGTAGATCGTTTGTAACTCTAACGAGAGCAGTCTCAGTACTATGGTATGGTCTAAATCCTGACTGGAAATCCTCACAGATTCCATTTCTTTCTAAAAAGGAGCACAGTTGTGTTGAAACTGCCTTTTCTAGTATCTTTGACAGAAAAGGTAGATTCGAGATTGGCCTGTAATTTACTAAATCTCTCGGATCTAGTTGAGCTTTTTTAATAAGAGGTTTAATAATAGCCTGCTTAAAGGTTTTTGGCACGTATCCTAGTGTTAACGATGAATTAATTATATCAAGAAGTGGACCTACGACCTCTGGAAGCATTTCTTTCAGTAGTTTAGTCGGAATTGGGTCTAACATACATGTCGTTGATTTTGATGATTTGATAAGTTTAGATAATTCTTCCTCTCCTATAGCGGCGAATGATTCTAGTTTTACCTCAGGGACACTACAGTGCACTGTCTGAAGCGAAACTGTAGACGGTTGCATGTTTTTAATTTTCTCTCTAATATTATCAATCTTGCAAGTAAAGAAGTTCATAAAGTCATTACTGCTGTGCTCTATGGAAACGTCAGCAGTTGAATCTCTGTTTCTAGTTAATTTAGCCACTGTGTCAAATAAATACCTAGGATTATGTTTGTTTTCTATTAAGAGATTTGAAAAATAAGTAGATCTAGCATTTCTTATAGCCGTTCTATACTCAATCATTTTTTCTTTCCACGAAAGGCGAAAAACTTCTAGTTTTGTTTTCTTCCAACTACGTTCAGCTTTTCTCACAGCTCGTTTTAGAGCCCGAGTGTGCTCGTCATACCACGGCGTTGGATTAGTTTCCTTAATCTTCTTTAGACGTAAAGGAGCGACTGCATCTAATGTGCTGGAAAAGAGAGAGCCAATAGTTTCTGTTGCAGCATCGAGTTCTTCTAAGTTATCAGGTATACTAAGGCGATGAAACTGCTCGGGGAGATTATTTACAAAGTAATCTTTAGTGGTAGACGTGATGGTTCTACAATATTTATGGCTGGGTGGTGGTTTTGTAGCCTTGGCTAATTGTATTATACACAAGACTAAATAATGATCTGATATATCATCGCTCTGCTGTAGAATTTCAACAGCATCAATATCAATTCCATGCGACAGTATTAGATCTAGGGTATGATTACGATAATGAATGGGTCCTGACACGTGTTGTCTAACTCCAATAGAGTTTAAAATGTCTGCAAATGCCAATCCAAATGCGTCTTTGTTATTATCTACATGGATATTAAAATCACCAACAACAAGGACTTTATCCGCAGCTAGTACTAACTCTGATAGAAAATCAGCAAATTCTTTGATAAAGTCAGTATGGTGCCCTGGTGGCCTGTATACAGTAGCCAGCACAAATGTCAACTTACATAATGTTACATAAAGCACCATCACTTCAAAGGAATTATATTTGAAATTCTTTTGAATGATTCTGAATATATTACTATAAATTACAGCAACACCTCCCCCTTTGCCTTTCTGTCGAGGATTGTGTCGATAATCATAACCTTGAGGACTAGATTCATTTAAAGTAATGTAATCGTCTGGTTTTAGCCAGGTTTCTGTCAAACACAGCAAGTCTAGTTTATTGTCTGTGATAATTTCATTTACAATAAGTGCTTTTGAAGAAATAGATCTAATATTCAGTAACCCAAGCTTTATCATTTGTTTATCTGATTTATCTGTGATTTTCATTTTTTGAACATCAATTAAATTTTTACCCTTAAAAGGTTTCGGAAATTTTTTGTATTTACTAGTTCGAGGTACAGACACAGTCTCTATGTGATAATATCTAGGTGAAAGTGTTTCTATGTGCTGTGAATTATCTGAGTTCTGTGACGTGAGGCGGCTAGCAGACGGTCGGTTTAGCCAGTTTGTCTGCGTCCTGATCTGGGCCCTGGTTCAGGGAAGAAGCGGTTCAGACTTTCTGTCTAAAATCTTTTAAGTTCAGGAGCTGAAGAAGAGGCCATAACACTCTTAAGAGAGACATGATTCTGATATTATTTTAACTCATTCGTCATTGTTTTTCATAAGATCATCTTGTTTCTCTTCCACTTCTACTCTTCCATGCAAATGTAAGATGTGCTTTCATGTAGCTTTGAAACTGAACACTTGCTTCTCTTCTTCTCTTGATTTGATTTGACTCTCTTATTTAAGCCATAAAGAGAGAGATCTGTCTCATTCATTTTCACTTATACTTGATTTATTAAACTCATTAATCCTTTTACCAACAATCATTGTTATTGTCTGTTTTCATTTTCTTCTGATTCTGCTTGAATATGTAATAATTTTAGTTCAGAAAGCCATGAAGTAGCCTATTATGATTTCTTTTTCTTTACATGTTTTTATCTCTCAGTAGAGCTTTAAAATGCATAATAATTTATATTTCACTCAAGTGTTTTCAACCAAAGTTTCTCTTGAAGCCAATATGAAAGTGACTTAAACTGCAGTTCATCGACTGACCTCTAGGGACAGGCTCCAAAAGAGAGCAGAACCTCATTGAGTCCCATGTTAAAATGCCCAACTTTACAGCATAAAAAACATGTTTACAGCCTGGTACAAATTGTGGTTTTGGTCTATACTGCTAATTTTGCCCTTCATGACAACTCTGAGGGGGGTGAATTTTTTTATAATGACACAAATTACAATTACTGGTGCTGGAGCATGAATATTGTATAAAAGACACCGTAGATTGACAGTAAACCTTTAGAAATTTCAAATATGTAAGGACAGTGGATGAACCAGACAAGTGCTTTGTTCAGATGATTCTATCAAAACATAATTCCAGAAACTCAAGCTCAGAGAATCTGATTTTTGGCTCCAGCTCGTCTACAGAACAACCCCCTCTAGGTACATTTATGGCACCCATACTTCTTGACTGAGGAAAAAGGGGAACATTTTTAAGCCATTTGTATAAACCAAATGGTCGAACAGACAACACAATTTAAGCAACAAAATGAAAAAGAGTTTGCAAGACACTGCAGGCCTGTTCTCTGAGTGATCTATAAATGACACAGAAATACCCACAGAGACACAAATAAACTGTATCAAATTGTTCCAAACAATTTGAAACGGATTTATCAAACATCTTTTAACTGCATAAATGTTATATCATATCTACACATGCTACATGTGACCATGCTACATGTGAGTTATGTTTTAGAACAATCACAACTCATATAACTGTATAACTATTGAATGGCTGAATGAAAGTATTTCTTGTCTGATATGTATTTAAATCTCTTTTTAAATCATGGCTTGAATGAAATCTGTGTAAAATGTATCATATTCCATTTAATAGAAATCATGTCTAAACATGATTTTAAATAAATCTATGGGGTATTTTGAGCTGAAACTTCACGGACACATTCAGGGGACACCTTAGACTTATATTACATCTTGTGAAAAAACGTTCTGGGGCACCTTTAAGTTTGAGATCTGAGAGAGAATTGATGGGAATCGATCTGGGAATCAAAGTGTTGCTGTTGCCCTTTTGTTTCTACTCTTTTCACATCTTTGGATTAAATGTGTTTACCTCAATAAAGTAGCCTAAACTGAAACAGATACTGCTAAATATGTGACCGATTGAATAATAAGGATGGTGTACGAGGTGGGGCATATGTATTTAATTTAAATTTAAAAACCTTTCTGATGTTTTGACCTTTTCCATCGCCTTCAGGTGTTGTGACCCTGAAGCGCCATAGCGAGAGTGTGAGCACGTGGGCTGATAGTATAATATGTAAGTTGTGGACAGCGTATTTCGTCTATAGCAACGAGCTGTATCACGCAGCGTTTCTATTCCACTCTGTCACGCAGAAATTTCAGTCCACTCTTGGATTATGGCAGAGATCTTCCTTTCTATGGACCTCTGATGTCTAGGCACTGCTGTTTTGCGTGTGATTTATTTTCTTCACATTAGTTTTTGGTCACATACTGATGTTTGTTTGAAGTGATTTATTTTCTGTTATTGATTTTATTTTGAGTTTGGCTTGTACCAACTGCTGAGGTCTGTATTATGTTTGGAGAAAAGGGGAGTTTTTAACCCATTTTTCTGTATTTTAGGAGTCAGTCTGCATGGGAGTACTTTCCTCTGGGGTCATCTGGGTCTTTCCTTCACTGCATGGGCATGAGTTAATAGCATTATTCACTACACCTTTTTAAAGTTATTGGTTGATGGTCTGGTCGTCAGTGCACGTGTGGTATGTGCTCTTGAGGCCGTCGATCCCTGTGACTCTTTCTCCTCCTCCGCAGGCTTGGTTGATCTTTTATTCAAGAATTGTGGGTAATGATCTTAATATTTGACTTAAGGTTTAGACATCTTTAAATTGTGATCCTCTCTTTAGATGGTTATAAATGTGAAGTTTATAAATGTGAAGTTTATGTATTAAATAATTTGGGTATCACTCGGTTACATGTACATTGAGCCTATAATGAGCCACGTGAGATTTTAAATCTATACATAAATGTTAATTTATGTGTTAATTAAACAATTTATGTATTCATATCATTATTAATGTATTGATAAAGTTTGACACTGGAAAATATTGCTGGTGTTTTTTTATTGTTAAAGATTTTATGATTGTCAGTTTCTGCACATATAAAACTGTAACATTTGAATGATCTAATTACTTTGTTGTAATTAATGTAGTTATAAAATCCAACTGTATTTAGATTCATATGGACATATTATTATGCTGCTGTAGTTATTTAGCTGTAGTGGTTGATGAACAGTTTTATAGGCTTTTACCCTGACTGAAATAATGTGTTTCTAACAGCAAACACTCAGAATAAAGTGAGATGGTCTGCTGATGATCCTGAATGGCTTGTTTAATGAGTGTTGATAGTCTGAGGATCATCAGCTGCTGAAAAGACTCTTTATTTCATGTCAATAGTTCCTGTTTTCACCTCATTTATTATGCTGATGTCTTTAGATCTGCTGTAAATTGACACTTAAAGGCACAATATGTAATTGTCACCATTAGAGGCCACTTATTCAAACAGAAGCATAGCTTGATGATGCCTTGATTTCATGAAATTATGGGAGGTGTTGTCTTCACATCTACAGCCGGTGGAAAATAATCCAATGGGATTCAGGCAGAAATCATTGTTATGAATGAGTTAATGAATAATGATTTATAGACATTACTGTGGTATGAAGCAGGGTGTGGCTGAAAGACGTTGGAGCAGAACGAGGAGCTGGAGTGATTGCTAATGAGAGATGAGCGCAGAGCAGTGGAGCTTTTATTATTCCCAGACGATCGCTTCCGCTTCTTCCGATGTGGAGTAACACAGCACTGTTTCATCATATTAAATACATCTGTGTGTTTGAAGTTGTTTTAATGCTGCTGTGTTGAGCTGCATAACATAATTAGTTTTCTAATAAAACACATAAAATATTAAAGTGTATTTGGTGTTTTCATGGTTTCTACAAAATAAAACCAGAAATCGAGGTTTTCAAGAAACAGTCTTGGAAACATTTGGGATAAAGCAAAAACACAAGTCAACAATATATATATATATATATATATATATATATATATAAAGCTCATTTCATTGGTGTCAACAGACTGAGAGTTGTTGTTGGTTACAAATATCAAAACTTATTTCTTACTATGTTTTTATGCTTTCAACTGTTTTTCTGACCATTATGCGTATATATATATATATATATATATATATACAGGTGCTGGTCATATAATTAGAATATCATCAAAAAGTTCATTTTTTATTGTAAATTATTTTTTAAAAATGAAACGTTCATATATTCTAGATTCCCTACATGTAAAACATTTCAAAAGTTTTTTTTTTTTTTTTTTTTAATAAATTTTGATGATTAGAGCGTACAGCTCATGAAAATTCCAAAATCCAGTATCTCAAAATATTAGAATATTTCCTAAGATCAATCAAAAAATGGATTTTCAAAACAGAAAAGTTCAAGTTCTTTAAAGTATGATCATTTGTGCACTCAATACTTGGTCGGCAGCACATAATACAGCAAATGACTTGCTCCTAGCACAAATTACAGCATCAGTGAAGTGTGGCATCAGCCTGTGGCACTGCTGAGGCACTATTGAGCCTTCAGATCATCTGTATATTGTTGGATCAACTGATTTTCATCTTTCTCTTGAAAATATCCCATAGATTCAGGTCAGGCATGTTGGCTGGCCAATAAAACACAGTAATATCATGGTCAGCAAACCACTTGGAATTGGTTTTTGCACTGTGGGCAGATGCTAAAGTCCTGCTGGAAAAGCAAATCAGCATCTCTATAAAGCTTGTCAGCAGATGGAAGCAGAAAGTGCTCCAAAATCTCCTGGAAGATGGCTGCATTGACTTTGCACTTGATAAAACACAATGGACCAACACCAGCAGACGTCACGCCATCATTACTGACTCCAGAAACTTCCCACTAGACTTCAAGCAGCTTGGATTCTGCGCCTCTCCAGTCTTCCTTCAGACTCTGGGACCATGATTTCAACATGAAATGCAAAATTTACTTTTATCTGAAAAGAGGACTTTCGACCACTGTTCACTGTCCAGTTCTTTTTCTCCTTAGCCCAGGTAAGATGCTTCTGACGTTGTTTCTGTTTCAGATCTGGCTTGGTAGTCCTTTTCCTGAAGAAGTCCGAGTGTGGTGACTCTTGATGCGCTGACTCCGGCTTCATTCGACTCATTGTGAAGCTCTCCCAAGTGTTTGAATCGGCTTTACTTGACAGTATTCTCAAGCTTGCGGTCATCCCTGTTGCTTGTGCACCTTTGCCTACCCAATTTCTTTCTTCTAGTCAACTTTGCATTTAAAATGCTTTGATACATCACTCTGTAAACAGCCAACCCATTCAGTAATGACAAAAACTTTTTCACGATATTCTAATTATATGACCAGCACCTGTATATATGTATATATATATATATATGGTCCATTAGTATAAAAACAAACTATTTTTTTTATTGTGGCAGATCAGCTTCTCCCACACTACAATTCATCATCAGGGAATCTCCTCCTACAACAATCACATCATCAGTGAAGCTCCTCCCACATCAGTTCTCCAATAAATGCTGTAATATTCCCATCAGTTGAGCATCAGAGCATCAGGAAGAGCTGAAATCTGCAAAGACTGAGTTTATTAAAGAGGACAGTGAGAACATGAGTGATCCAGAACCCTGCAGAATGAAACACACTGAAGATACTGAAGAACAAAGAGGTTGGTGTTTATTCTTCATTCATGTTAGAAAGATTCAAGATTTAGATGAAGAGAAATGGGATTTTTATTGTTTTTATCAATAAACCATAAACACCAAACTTTATCAAGTAAATGAACTTTCCAGGGTTGTAAGCATAACTGAAGCAAAATCTGATTCGTAGTTACTGATAAAGTTGATTAGTTTCTTGTCCTCCCATCATACTGTAGAAAGAGCTCAAACAATGTCACTTCCTGGGTGTCACAATTTAAGAAATGAGAAATGCCTATTTTCCTTAAAATGAGGAAAATCATGTCATGTTTAACAGGGTTACACAGGTTAAATATCTAAAAGGGTCAGGGTTCAGTTTTATGTCCTTTCACTTCATATTTCTCTCTTTAATTTATTTGAATTATTTTGATGTACTGAAAAGGACATCAAACACTGAGGACATTTTCTCTTATTTTCTTCCATTTTTAGATATGATTAAAGAGGAGGAGGAGAGTGAAGAACTGAGTGAAGTGGAGGAGAAACATAATGTCAAACCTGGAGAAAAACCTTTGAGTCGCTCAAAGACTAAAATGAAATTTTTAAAGAAAAGAAGAGCCAAGAAATCTTTCACCTGCACTCAGTGTGGAAAGAGTTTCACAAATAAATATGATCTTAAGATTCACTTGAGAGTTCATACGGGAGAGAAACCGTTCACATGTGATCAGTGCGGGAAGAGTTTCACACGAAAAGCACATCTAAATGATCACATGAGGATCCACACCGGAGAAAAGCCATTTACATGTGATCAGTGTGAAAAGAGTTTCAGTCAATCAGCACAACTTAAGACTCACATGAGAGTTCACACTGGAGTGAAGCCGTTCACATGTGATCAGTGCAGCAAAACATTTCTTCATTCATCAAACCTGAAGATACACCTGACAGTTCATACGAAGGAGAAACCACATTTATGTTCTGTGTGTGGAAAGAGTTTTTCACTGCTGGGAAATTTACATAAACATGAGAAAATTCATACTGGTGTGAAAGATAATATGTGTTTTGAGTGTGGGAAGACTTTTACTTCAGAGGGTGATTTAAAATGGCACCAGAGGATTCACACTGGAGAAAAACCTTACAAGTGTTCACACTGTGACAAGACATTCAATGTGTCATCTCTGAAAACACATGAGAGGATTCACACTGGAGAAAAACCTTACAAGTGTTCACTCTGTGACAAGAGATTCAGTGTGTCATTCTCTCTGAAAAAACATGAGAGGATCCACAGCAGAGAGAAGCCGCACACGTGTGATCAGTGTGGAAAGAGTATTAAAAGTAATATGAAGATACACATGAAGATTCATGCAGTGGAGAAACCACATCACCACAGTCTGAAATCACAGTAAGTAGTTCATCTTTATGTGCTGAGAAACAAAGTTAGTTTCCTAAGAGCCTCATTGAGAAACAGGTCTGTTGGTTTAGAAATGTGTTTTTTACTGCTGTAAATCGACACAATCGGTGAACACATGATTAAAATATAATCAGATTGGTTGTTATTTTCATGATCAGTTGTATCAATTAGTTCCTGCTGCCACAGTTCATTAAAGTTTTAAGGTTGGTGTTTATTTATGATTTATTTATGATTCATTCATTCATTCATTCATTCATCATGACACCAAAGAACTATACTCTTTTCTTCAGAGAATATTTCTACTATTTTCTTTGCCCTTCAAAGAAATGTGGACCAATAAGATATAAACTTTGAGCTGCTGCAGAGACACGTCTGAGAGCATTTGATGGCACCAGTGAAACCAGCATTAAAGATTGAAATTACTTCAGTTCAAACATCAGCATTTCATGAACACTGTAAACTACAAGTAAACCAGGATTAACAAATTGTTTGTGAGAAACAGTCCTTCAAAAGTCACACTTTTGCCATGTGACACAATTACATTTATGGTTTGACAGATGCTTTTCTGAAAGTGCAGTGCATGTAGCGCCCTCTATTGAACAGGCATGAATGTGCATTTCCTTCAGTCCAGCACACATTTGTTTGACGTTCAGTTTGAAATTACCATCTGTCAACTAATTCTCATTAGTTATTAAAACTAAGTCAGCTTGTGCCGTGTTGGGATTGTTTAAAGATTACATGTTAAACCTGCATCATTTAGAGTTTTGTGACCAAACTAGTGATTTATAACACAAATCTTCTTCATGACATTAAAATAGATCACAATCGTACACTGCACACTGATTAAAATGACTATTGAACTCATCAGTGATCTTGACTTTGAGCTTCATTTCACATTTGTCTCTCATTTGAAATCTCACGTGATTTAATGTTTCTTTTAGACCTGATGGACGTGAACAAGAAAGGAAAAACAGAAGGGAAAACATCTGTCCCCTGCCCTCAGACTAAAAAAACATTCACATGTAAATCAATGCTGAAGATTCACATAAGATTCACACTGGGAAGAAGCGGTTCAGACTTTCTCTCTGAAAAACTTTGAAGGCAAAGTACAGGAGCTGTAGAAGAGGCCATAACACTCTTAAGAAAGACATGAATCTGACATTATTTTAACTTGTTTTTCATTGTTTTTCATAAGAACATCTAGTTTCTCTTCCACTTCTACTCTCCCATGCAAATGTAAGATATGCTTTCATGAAGCTTTGAAACTGAACACTTGCTTCTCTTCTTCTCTTGATATGCTTGACTCTCTTATATAAGCCATAAAGAGAGAGATCTGTTTTATTCATTTTCACTTTTACTTGATTGATTAAACTTATTAATCATTTTATCAACAACTCTTTGTCTCTTTTCATTTTCTTCTGATTCTGCTTGAAAATGAATAATTTTAGTTATAATTTTAATAATTTTAGATATTTAAAAAAAAAACATGAAATGCATTCATAATTATGTGATGTTAAAAAGTTTAATTTATTTCATGAACAAGTTCTACATGCAGTGCATTGTGGATATACCTTTCAGCATTGATGGTGCCTTTCCACACGCACTCATTCAACCCCATACCATCAGAGATGCAGGCTTCTGAACTGAGCGCTGATAACAACTTGGGTTGTCCTTGTCCTCTTTAGTCCGGATGACATGGCATCCCAGTTTTCCAAAAAAGAACTTCAAATTTTGATTCGTCTGACCACAGAACAGTTTTCAACTTTGCCACAGTCCATTTTATATGAGCCTTGGCCGAGAGAAAACGCCTGCGCTCCTGGATCATGTTTAGATATGGCTTCTTTTTTGACCTATAGAGTTTTAGCCGGCAACGGCGAATGGCACGGTGGATTGTGTTCACCGGCAATGTTTTCTGGAAGTATTCCTGAGCCCATGTTGTGATTTCCATTACAGTAGCATTCCTGTATGTGATGCAGTGCCGTCTAAGGGCCCGAAGATCACGGGCATCCAGTATGGTTTTCCGGCCTTGACCCTTACGCACAGAGATTGTTCCAGATTCTCTGAATCTTTGGATGATATTATGCACTGTAAATAACTTCAAACTCTTTGCAGAAACTCCTCTCTGATATTGCTCCACAATTTTTCGCTGCAGCATTGGGGGAATTGGTGATCCTCTGCCCATCTTGACATCTGAGAGGCTCTTTTTATACCCAATCATGTTGCAAGTTGACCTAATAAGTTGCAAATTGGTCCTCCAGCAGTTCCTTATATGTACATTTAACTTTTCCGGCCTCTTATTGCTACCTGTCCCAACTTTTTTGTAATGTGTAGCTCTCATGAAATCCAAAATGAGCCAATATTTGGCATGACATTTCAAAATGTCTCTCTTTCAAAATTTGATATGTTATCTATCTTCTATTATGATTAAAATATAAGTTTATGAGATTTGTAAATTAATGCATTCCTTTTTTATTCACAATTTGTATAGTGTCCCAACTTTTTTGGAATCGGGTTTGTATTTCTGACATATTCAAGAAACTTGTGCTGCGACAAGACAAAAGGATCCAGATTGTTCACTTTGACAGACTTCTCTGGTGTCAACACAGTTTTAGACCATATTTTCAGACCAATATTTTAGACCAAGTTTCAGCATGAATCACCTTAAACAAACGTCCCCCTTTTAAAAATTTTGCCTCAAGTGGTACTGTCCCACTGGGAAATGCTGCTTTGCATTATTTAACAAGCATCTACTTATTAAATGAAGTCAAACTCTGCAGGACAGTGTTCCTCCAGGATGTAAATTTAAGACCCCTAATCTACAGTCTCTTTCTCTCCTTCAGCTGCTTTTCTTTCTGCTACTGTTTTTAGATTTACAGCCAGATGCCTTGAACATCTGAAGGCCTTTAAACTTCTTG
This sequence comes from Ancherythroculter nigrocauda, assembly GCA_036281575.1. NCBI lineage: Eukaryota > Metazoa > Chordata > Actinopteri > Cypriniformes > Xenocyprididae > Ancherythroculter > Ancherythroculter nigrocauda. Next base: position 72,217,808 of record VTFQ01000001.1, on the reverse strand, counting down.
TTGAATTTTTCCAGCTGTTTGTCCGTCTGTGTCAGGAGATCTAAAGAGAGAGAGTCAATCTGATAAGAAAGCACTAAAACACTAAAACAATGCACTGATTGTGATGAAGTAAATCAGTGTGAGTGAAAGAGGGCCATTTCTCACCAGTTCTCTGGATCACAGCAGACAGCATCATGTCCTCCTCCTTTTCCCTAATGAAGAAGACAACACATTCATCAATAACACATGATTATCACATGATTTCACACTGCTATGGTCAGGTGACCTCTGACCTCTGTCTGTCCAGATCCAGGCAGCTGATGATATCATTCCTCTGCTGGATGATTGACAGTAGGCGTGACATTAGCTGATGTTCCTGCTGTCTGTCATCTGAGCTCCAGTCTTGCTCTGGACAATCACGCACACATTCATCAGATACTATAAACTACACACGTTTTATACTTAAATAATTTCATACACTGAAAAAAGTGAATTTCTGCCCTTTTTCCAGTACAAATATCTAAACGTTCTTAAATCAAGATATTTGGATTTGCATAAAAAGCAAAATTGCTTTAGATAAGAAGTCTTTGTGGTGTGTAACACACCAGGATGATAAAAGGAGGAGCAATGACAGTGCAAGACAAGATTTAACCAGGCCTGGGATATTTATGTTGTGATTCATTGTGTTCATATGTGGCAGTCGTCCATGAGGGGCTGCTGCTTTTGTTTTGTTCTTTATGATTATTTTGTCATTAAAGTTACATTCATCATTTGCAGGTTCCTACATCTTTCTTACCTGAACTCCATTACAATCTTGTTAAAAATTGATGAAAAGAAGGTGAGACTGCCAGACTAGAGAGCACAGGGACAAACAGACTTGAGACCATTAGACTTGGGACAACCACACATGGGACCATTGGACTCGGAACATCCAAACTACTGGACTTGGGACAACCAGACATGGGATCACTAGACTTGGAACAACCAGACGGCTGGACTTGGGACAACCAGACATGGGAACACTGGACTTTGGACAACAAGATGACTTGACTTGGGACCACTGGACTCGGAACATCCAAACTACTGGACTTGGGACAACCAGACATGGGATCACTAGATTTGGAACAACCAGACTGCTTGACTTGGGACAACCAGACATGGCAACACTGGACTTGGAACAACAAGATGACTTGACTTGTAGTTGCTTGACTTGGGGCCATTGGATTTGGGACAACCAGACTGCTGGACTTGGGACAACCAGACATGGGAACACTAGACTTGGGACAACAAGTTGACTTGACTTGGAGTCACTTGACTTGGGCCCATTGGACTTGGGACAACCAGACATGGGACCACTAGTCTTAGGACAACCAGACTTGGGACAGGAATTGGAACAAACAGACCACTGGGCTTAGGGCCTTAGACTTATGACAACAGGTTATTGGACCATTGGTCTTGAAACAACTGGACTTAGCATGATGAGAGAACAAATATCTAAACTTTTATTAATCAAAATATATATATATACTTGAGAAGCAGCCTTTTGGTGTGAAAAAGGGAGCAGAGTTGATAGCCATGGGAGTACAGCACCAAGCCTGGGATAGGCATTCATATGTTGCGTTTTATTGTGTTCATATGTGGCAGTCATCCATGAGGGGCTGATTTTTGTTGTTGTTTATTTTTAAATAAAATTTTCATTAAGTTTACATTCATTGTTTGCAGGTTCCTGCCTCCTTCTTCGTTAAACTGTGAACTTTATTACATTCTTGTTACATGAAAAATTTATCAAAATAAGGTGAGAATGCCAGGCTACAGAGCACAGGGACGACCACACTTGGGACCATTAGACTTGGGACAACCGGACATAGGGCAACTGGACTCAGAACATTCAAACCACTGGACATGGAACAATTATACCACTGGACTTGGGATCATTGTACTTGGAACCACTGGACTTGGGACAACCAAGCATGGGATCACTGGACTTGGGTCAACCAGACTTGAAATCAATGGATGTGGGACCACTGGACTTAGGGCCATTGGACTTTGGACCTCCTGATGTGGCACCTTTGGACTTGTGACAACTGGTCGTTGGACCAGTGGAGTTGGGAAAACTGGAATTAGTACAACCAGATTTTGAACCAGAATTAGAACAACCAGACTACTGGGCTTGGGGCCAGTGGACTTGGGACAACCAGATGTGGCACCTTTGGAGTTGTGACATGGGTTGTTGGATCATTGGACTTGGGAAAACTGGACTTAGTACAACAAGGCTAGGGAGCACTAGGACCACTGGACCTAGGATCTCAGAGATATTTTCCCCTCTCCTTTTCCTCCTCAGAACCATAATGAGTAACAATGATAAAGTACTAGTTGCCTCCTCATGCAAGGGAACTGATGGATGGCTAATAAGGAGGGCATGAGGGCTGCAGCCTGCGAGAGATGACTGCTACTGTAATGGGCAAAATCCTTATTAGTGCACATCCACATTCAATACAAGTTGTGCAACATTAAGTTTCCTCTGTCAAGAGAAACAGCTAGTTTTACAGAACTGAAAACTGTATTCGGCCACAGTCAAATCACCTTGTCTAAAAGACAAAAACTGAACTGCTGGATACATATTTGTGGATATGGACTTCTATAACTTCTATAACTATAAATTGATGACTCAGAGATGATGGAGAGCTGGACACAAGTGTACATTTATTTAATAACAAAAGAACAAGGTAATGAGAGAAACAAGAGAAACTAATCTAAGGACACTGACATATAATCCATAGAAGAACAAACCATGAAACTGAACACTGAAAAACACAAGAGCCTGAATACACAAGGGCTAATAGACTAACACGACACACATGGAAACAATTAAAAGATTAAGAAGGGGAAACAGGAGCCGAAGAAGACTACAAACTTAAAGACTATGTAACAAAAGCACACAGAACAGAGAGACAATACATTACAATAAACAGTATCTTGAAAGAAGAATATTCAGATAGTTGTACTGGAACACAAGAAAATCTCACAATGTTGATTCACTTTTTGGAGACATTTATATGCCACTAGGGGTGTGACGAGACAGGTATCTCACGAGACGAGACGAGACTCGAGACTGAGTTCACGAGACGAGACAAGACAAGATTTTTACACACTATTTTTAAGAAATCCTCAATGGTGAAATACATGACTAGAAAAAATATTCTGCAGGTGTATTTGAAAGGTTTTAACTAATCATCTTGTAATGAATGTCATTTCAGTTCTACTTTCTGAGTGTGAATTATCATATGCAGTAAAAGACAACAATACTCAAGTACTGTAAAAGGTTTTGCCACTAACTCAACTGACTGACTTCTCTTCTGTATGATTTCAGTCTCTTCAGACCTTACTGTACATGATTTATGAGCTTCTACAACTTTTGACCTCCTAACTGAACTCCTTTCCACAAACTGATCATAGAAATAAAAACAGTATAAATAAAAATGTTAACACTTTACAATAAGGTCTCATTTATTAACATTAACATATTAACCAACATCAACAATGAGCAATATATTTGCTACAGTATTTATTAATCTTTGTTTATGTTAGTTAATAAAAATAGTCATTCATTGTTAGTTCATAGTTTACAGTGCATTAACTAATGTTAACAAATGAAACCTTACTGTTTGTGCTCAATAAGATTAAGAGAAAACTGTTATTCGTTTTCATGATAACACACTCTCTCAATATTCAAAGTGCAAATAAGACCAAATTTTTCTTTGATACAGAGCTGAGAGATGGTTAAAACTACACTGCCCAGCCTAAAATAGCTTTCATATTGAGAGATATCTGTATTCATCAGGGAGCCGCTTTCAAAATGCGGGGTATTGAGATCGCGTTTGAATGCGCGCTCGTGTTTACTTTCACTTTAAGCCCCTGCTGAAAAAACCAGCTTAAACCAGCCTAAGCTGGTTGGCTGGTTTTAGCTGGTTTAAGCTGGAAATAGCTGGTTTTAGCTGGTCTCCCAGCCTGACCAAGCTGGTCAAGTTGGTCTCCCAGCCTGGCAAGGCTGGTTTTAGCTGGTCTCCCAGCCTGGCCAGGCTGGTTTTAGCTGGTTTAAGCTGGAAATAGCTGGTTTTAGCTGGTCTCCCAGCCTGGCCAGGCTGGTTTTAGCTGGTTTAAGCTGGAAATAGCTGGTTTTAGCTGGTCTCCCAGCCTGGCCAGGCTGGTTTTAGCTGGTTTAAGCTGGAAATAGCTGGTTTTAGCTGGTCTCCCAGCCTGGCCAAGCTGGTAAAGCTGGTCTCCCAGCCTGGCCAAGCTGGTGTCTATGGCTGCCTTTACACTTGGCATTAACATGTGATCACCGTGATCTGATAAAGCAGATCGGATCATCAGTCAATCAGAACACAGCACGTTTACACTTGGCAACATCAACATCAACTGATTTTTCTATCTAGGTAACCGATCGGATTGGTCTTTCCTGCGCAATATTTAAATAAGTCTGCAGAGAATGGCCCGGTGCAGTGTCAACCTGAAATAATGGGTTTTCTTTTGAAAATAGTAAAAATGAATTTAAAAAATACAAATAAAGTTACATTTATCTGATCCGTCCACACAACAAGAACATCATTCATCATTAATTTATGTAATATTTCATTTTCTTTCCATAAACCTTTAACAAAATGACCCTGTGACGGGGTGGTAAATGTGACAGGGTGGTAACTGATGTGACGGGGTGGTATGGACAAAATGTTTCTCTATATGATCTGCTGGTTTTAAACTTTAAAAACTGAGGGAGGGGAGACCTTCAAATTGAGTAAAAAGTGTGTGAGTGATATAGTGAGTGAGTGAATGAGTGAATTAATGAACCAAACAGTGTTGCCAAGTCTGCGTTTTTCCCGCAAAATTGGGCTAGGCTACTTTTACACTGTTGCCGCGGGTTGTTTTTCATGTCCACGGGTTGAAGCGAGCCCAAATAACATGATATTTAGCCCTTGGAATGCACATTTTACCAAGGGAACCCTGCCAATAAAAAAAGTTTTACCCCCCAGAATGTGATTTTTATCAGGGGACATTCTGGGATGAAATTTACTACCCCGTCACATACCACCCTGTCACGTTTTTGTGATGGGGTGGTATGTGACGGGGTGGTAAATTTCATCCCAAAATGTCCGCAAATCTCCCATGTGGTCAAGTTTCTCACCTAGCATACATGCATTCAATCTGAAATATAATTATCTTTGTATTAATAATGTAAAAAAATGAATAAAAAACAGTTTTCCCTATCTATTGTGCATGACGGGGTGGTAAGTCAAACTGAGGGACGTGCACAAATCACAAATATTTACAAAAAAATAAGGTTTATTGTGAATAAATATATTTTGTTTAAACAGGGACACACATATAATCCTGAAAATAGTATATGTTTGAAAAAAATATATAACTTATTTGGTGATATTTTAGATGCAAATGTCATGTTGGTTAACACGGACATTGGCTATGTAATAATGAAAAATTATTAAAAATAGTATGCTAATCTTCAAAAAAACCATTTGATCATATATTATGTCAAAAAGAACACTTGAATTAATAACTTTAAGCTTTAGACTTTGGGACATTTTTTATGCCTTATGCATCTGACCAAATGTTGCGGACCCAAATGGCACCCGTTTCGTAGAATGACCCATAATATGTTATTGTTCACCTTCAGTTAATTGTTGATATAGTTTTTTTTTAGCATTTTAATCATTCCTATAATTTTGTAAATATTTTTTAGAATAGCTATGTTTTTTAAGTGCCTGCCAGATTAAATAAAAAATTGTTAAAGTGGTTGTGCTTGTGGTCCTGCAGATTATTTAAAGTAAAATTGGAATAATTTAAATTGTCACAACACTCAATGACAGGAAAATTGGGTCAAACACTATCCCAGCCGGCAAATGACCGACCTTCAATGTTGAAATGTGGTTGAAATAAGGTCAGTTGATGTTTCAACGTTGAAACAACATTGATACAACGTTGAATGCTAAACGGTTGAAGCCCAGTCAACACATGACCGAAATTCAACGCTGAAATATGGTTGAAGTAACGTCAGTTGATGTTTCAACAGTGAAACAATTATTAAATGTAAAATGGTTGAAATAGGTTAAGAAAATCACTTATAAATAAATGCTGAAATAAGCTCGTATACTAAAAAAAAAACAAGTGTTTAACCAAATTATATAATAATAATAATAATAATAATAATAATAAAGGCTAACAATAATGTATGTGAAATAAAAATGTGCCCTATTAGGCCTGTTTTGCCACTTCTGTGTCAGTTTGTTGGTACGTCAATATTTCAGAAAATAGAAATTATATGCTCATTTTCATTTTTTGCGGTCTGAAGAGATATCGCGAGATGACACGAGACTATAAGATATCAAACACAGAGCCTGAAGCGGATCTGAGTTACCATGGAAACGGGGAAACGTCAGGCAGCAAGACCCAGTCTCGCTGTTGTTTTCACTGATTTTAGGTAAGTTTAGTCCATAAAATCACACAAATAATAACTGTTCCTGATACCTTTCTTACGTGTAATCGAGACACTTCTATTGAATATTTACTTCAAATAAATGATTTAGTGTCTTTGAAAAAGTCCGTTAGCATCTCAACCGTTTTCAGAGGCGGTTGGCTAACTAACTATATTTTGAGCTCTTGTTTAATGAAAGTTTGGCTTTTAATCGCATCTTTATGTGTAGATGAGATGTTATAATAGTTTTGTAAAGGTTTTGCTGGCAAATTGTTAATGGATGATAGTAAACTAATTTAACCTAAAAGTTGCTGTACCGTTAATCGGTGACGTCACTTGCATGAGCGCGAAAATGAACTGAAACTATTTCAAACATCTTTTGATCTCTAATGGTAAACAGATATGGATAAATAATGTCCTGCAATTTCAGGGTCGACAGAAAACCCCCTGTACAACAAAGGGGAAGCTGACAGAGGAGGAGGAAACACAGGTGAACTGAGAAAGCTCATTAAATACTTTAAAAATTTTCTTAAAAGTTTTCTTTTGCAAAATTATTATTATATTTTTAATTTATTAGTTAAGAAGTCTTTCACATCCAAATGTAAGTGACACTACATGTACAATACTGAATTCTAAATCTAAAAATATACATTTTGTTATCTTAAGTAATATATATATATTTTAATATGTATATTATTCTTTCCACCTCTGCTCTAGCTTGGTTCCTTGTAATAAACCTGGCATTTTATACTAAATATTGTTGGCTCTGAGACAAATTGCATGTTGTGTTCCTAGATCCTTCCATGCGGATGGCCTCCTGCACCCCAGCAGAGCTGAGCGATCTCCTGTCAAAGGCCATGAACCAGATGACTATAGTAAGCAAAACCTCAATCATTCAGTACACTACTGTTGAAAAGTTGTGGCTCTGTAAGATTTTTACATGTTTTTGAAAGAAGTCTCACATTTTAAAATCATTAACCCCGGGTTGTTTCAGTGAGATTGTCCTTGAAAGGCCTGTAGGCTAAATAATCAGCTAAATGAGGTAACATAGGTGACAAGTGTAAAGTTATAATGGTTGTAGTTATAATCATTTATTTAACTATTATAATAACAGGATATCATGGTCATTAATCTATTTTATTGTATTTCTCTATGTCTGTTTGTTTATGTTTGCCAGTGAACAGACGCCATACTGTTCCACTCAAAGGTATTTATTTATTTATTTGTATACATGTATGTATTTTTTATTTTTTTTTACCTAAATACTTTTTACTTATAAATGCTGATTGTGGTTCAGGGGATCGACAACTTTAAGCATGCAAGTTATTTTCGACAGAAATTTGGCCAGCTTACTCATTGCTCATACTCTATGCCTTGTTTGGTTACAAACATTCTTCCAAATATCTTTCTTTGTGTTCAACAGAACAAAGAAACTCATACAAGTTTGGAACAACTTTATGAGGAGTAAATGATGACAGAATTTTCATTTTTGGGTGAACTATCCCTTTAAAACATGTACAATTGGCCAATGGCCACACAAATAACCAGCCACAATTTATTAGAATGAAACTGCTAACAAAGGTCTGACGTTTATAACATTGCCCATATATGAACTCTTAAAAAAATTGCTTACATTTCAGACTTCATGACTTTCTTTCTTCAGTCGAAAAGAAATTAAGGTCAGTGCTTCCCACAGGTTTGAAATATACTTGCGGTGGTAGCCGGGCAAAAAATCCTCCTATTTACCCACAGCACAAAAATGGTCTACTACATGTGACAAACAAATAATGTGTGATTTTTAACAGTATTTTTATTTATTGAAATTAATTTTAATTACATAGCATATTACATTTAATTACATACTAATATTATGCATTATTATGCATAATTACAGCATTTACATGGTTCTCCTTTTCCTATGTTCTCCTTGCTGTCATATAGTGTCTCTCTCAGTGAATGGGACACAGATTTTACTAGTAAAATTTATAAAATTAATAATATATGTGTCAAATAATGTTCTCAAGTCTTTTCTTCCTGTGGGGGAGACTACAATAATTTACTATGAATTAAATGGAAATCAAATTAAATACAATTTATTGTGTAACCAAAATGTCAATAATGCCCAAAAGAAAAAGAAAAAACGTAGCGTGTGACTTTTAACAAGCCCGAAATACACCGGGACTCTTATTTTGAAATGTCTGTACTATTGCAGGCTGATCCTTCAGATTCTTACAATCGTCTAAAACATTTTATATAAAGGCCATGAAGTAGACTTTGTAATAATTCATCAACTTGAGTTCATTAGCAATCGCTTGGCATAAATCTGCGCTTTTCATTGATTGAGAATCACTTTGAAGCAGTCTGAAGCGCTGTTGTGCGAGCTTGTAGAACGCGCAACAGCGCCCCCTTGTGACTTTGAAAAATGCAGCGCCCGTGGGAATGTTAGCGGGAGTAAACAGTTCTGATGCACACATAACGAGCAGGTACGAAACGACTAGTTTATTGATCACGGATGGTTTCATTATCTTGCGGATATAACAGTATAACAGGATAAAAATAATAAAAGCAAAAATATACTTGGGTGGCCGTTATTATACGTGGGCGGCCCGCCCAAGTAAAGTCTATGTGTGGGAAGCACTGAAGGTTTTTGATGACTTATAGTGGACTTCAATGGCCTCCAAACAGTTGAAGGTCAAAATTACAGTTTCAGTGCAGCTTCAAAGGGCTTTAAATGATACCAGACGAGGAATAAGGGTCTTATCTAGAAAAAACAATCGGTCATTTTCTAAAAAAATACAACTGTATATGATTTATATAAACAAATGATCGCCTTGTATATGCTTCCGTCAAAACCGAATTTCTGTATTCTTCAAAAAGCTTACGCTATATGTCCTACTCCTTCCCAATTCAACTTACATCTTTGACATGGAGGTGAGTAAATTATTAGGACATTTTATTTGAAAGTGAACTAATCCTTTAAGAACAAAGATTGCACCCAGCATCAATGCACAGGCTTGTGCAACAGATTTGATCTGCTAAAGAATTACTCGAACACCAATTCCAAAATCTTCATAATGTTCAAGAACTCCTTTTTTAATCACGCACTTGACCGTAGCAATGTTTGTCGTGTCTCTCAAGAAGTCTTCTCTTTGACTGTCCTATATTTAGATAAAAAGAAACTGTTATTAGAGATTGTTTGTGATTCATAACTGTTTGACAAGTAGGGGTGGGCAATATGACCAAAATCTTATATCACGATATGAGTAATTTTATATCATGATAACGATAGTTATTATGTAATAGTTATTACATAACTATTACTAATGTAATAGTTATTTTTGCTTTATATGAGATTGATATAAATTTTTATTACCATTTAAATTTCATAATTCTTATCACCAATTTCAATATTCAATATTATACAGATTAATTAAAAAAAAACCTAATAATAGCCTTAAACCCTCAAACTGAAGACATATAAACAGTGATAAAAAAAGAGCAAAAAAAAACAAACCACAACAGAACAAAGACAGACGAAAGAGCTACCTAAAAAACTTCAAGCACAAGAAATACTACATAAAATGTATAAAGTTATCAAAAAAATATTGCATAGTCTTTACTGTGTAAATTAAATATATATTTATTCTTAATAAAGTTACAAAAGAGAGCAGTGAGAGATTTTCTCCTCTTTGATGTTTGATTAGCATTAATGATGACAGCAGGTAAATTTGGATGCTGTCCTTTAAGACTGACTGCACCAATCCATTATACTCTAGCCTTGTCTTTCTCAACTGTACCTTCACTTAAGACATAATTACAATTGTTTACTTGCAAATACATGGTTACTTTGACACATACGTATGTCTATTTAACCATTCAAGCCCAATTCAGCACAAAAAGCACTCAGTCATGACATGATTACTTAAGCCATAACGTTAAAGCTGTTCTCGGCGGAAAGGGCTGATGATGGCTGGAGCTCAGAAACCATTGAAGCAATTTTTAAATAGGAGCTATCTTTATGAACAAACAGCATATTGACGTTTATTGACGCAAAATTCTTTCCAAAATTCTTTTCCATATCTTAAAAGTACATTCCGTAAAATCTGTACATGCATAAAATATGTAAAATTAGGCCTTAGTGCAGGCGTGCGAAGTATGCGATGATTAGTCGCTGGAATTTGTCCAATAGATGCGCTCTAAACCCGAGCATTTTATACTCTTTATACAGTCAACAAACTAGTTATTGTGATAAATAGTAAATCATAATATGAAATATTACTTACTGTGCAAATTGGTCGAATGATGAAACCGATGAAACCCTTCAAGTTGAACTCGTCGTCTCTGAGTAAGCTGACTGGAAAGGCGCCAAAGCAACTGTGTGCGCAACTGCGCATGCGCAAGGAACCAACATAATTTTTTTTTAACTGACTTTAATGAATTTACACAGCTTGGTTCAAAACACTTGTAATTCCCATAAAACCAATTACATTTTTTTATTAAAATCAAAAACTAAATTTAAATGATTTAAACAAGCAAAATGTAATTATGCTTAATTTAAGCATGGCCAAAATCATTTTTTTCAGTGAATATGATTTCCTGTAGCAGCTATGGGAGTGACGGTAAATCGGTTATCAATCTCTCTCTATTTTTTTCATCTTTTTGAAAGTTGTGAAAACACTGTTGTTTAGTTTTTCTTTTGCTATTGAGAAAATGGGAATACAAAAAATATATTTCATTTATTCTCTCATTCACCGCCATAGACTTTTACCCAACTATGACGACTTCCGCTTCTGAGAAACCCAAAAATATGAATAGGTCTGTAGTAAAAATTAAATTCCTCATTTTAAGGACTTTTCAGTGAACCATTTCTTTCCTTTTTGTAGATTCACCAAACATCTGGCTGATTACTGGCAATTTGGTAAGAGATTGTTGTCTATATCACTGTCACTTCTTTTTCTAGTTGATTTATTAACATTTTGTGATTTTCTATTACTTAATTGAATATAAATGCACTTAGGTTGATTTTAATTTATTTACAAAGTATAGATAGGATTCTGTTGTGTAATGTTTCTCTATATAATTAGTAATATATCGAGCCCCCAGGGGAAACAATATAAACCTGTGTAAGTATTAAATGATAATATATTTTGATGTTTGTTTGTTTTTAATATACACAGCAGTAATGACAGTGGACAAGTGAAGAGAGTGGAGGGGACGGCATCAGAAAGGACCTTGAGCTGCTGCGACTGTCTTGGATCACCCAAAGCACAACTACACTTTGTGTCCAAGTACTGAACAAGGCTTTTCTCCTTAAGGCAGGTTTTTTTTTCCTGCATAGTGAATTACTAGGTGGCTCCCTGTCAAATTTGATGCTGTCTCCAGCTATTAACAAAACTCAGACAGGCAGTCACATGTTCCGATTCCCCTTTTCCACCAACACGGTTCTGTTGCAGGATCCTGGCCTGTGTCCGTCCTCAAACTGTTCCACGCACCTCCACTGCACAAAAGGCAGTTCCAGGTCAGAAATATTAGTACCCTCACTCTTCGCCATCCTTCGCCAGTCATCACATTCACAACCACCACAGTCAACACAAGTCAAGGTCCCTGGTCCACAGCATCAATCATCTTTGTAGGAAGATCAATACTGCATTTCTTGATGTATCTTTAAAATTGACAGATTTCTTATGGAGTGCAATCTAGATGAACTGAGGCCTATCGGTCTTACAAAATACTGTCAGACACTGCATATGATGTTCTCAAAATAATAAATTAATTAATAAAATACTTAAGAATTTGTGCTTGTAAAAAGTGTTTTTTTTTTTGTTTTTTGTTTTTTTATCTAGTTGAAGGTATAGTACACGTGAATGTTCTGCATCATTTTGAGCTAGAAAAGCCTTGATTTAAGGTTTGTGCTGTAATTGTAGTAAAAAAAAATTGCACTTTCATATTGTATGCTACAGGTTTTTAATATTACCTCTAAACATTGCAAAGTTGAGATGTTTTGTTTTATAAAGTGTTTTTAGTATTTTTTTTTAGTGCATGTACAGTAATTATGTAGTATTGTCATGTTCGTACAAACGCAAACTAGATTGAAATTTAATGTAAAATAGTGTATTTATCCGTGTTGAGGGTAACAGGGTGAAACAACGTCGCATTTTCAACGTTGATCCAATTTGCAAAATCGAAAGGTAATCCAACATTAATTCAACCATAAGACGGTGAAACCACGACGCGATATCAACGGTGAAATAACGTCACAATATTAACGTTGATCCAATTTGCAAAACGTTGAACCATGATCCAACCATGGTACCTGACGTTGTTTCAACGTTGAAATGCCAGCTGGGATGTGATCAATCAAATCAAACAGTCAATCAAAATCAATCAATTTGAACAGCTAAAACCAGCCAGTCTGACCAGCTAAGACCAGCCTGGCCAGCTAAAATCAGCCTGACCAGCTTAAACCAGCTAAAACCAGCCTGACCAGCTAAAACCAGCTAAGACCAGCCTGACCAGCTAAAACCAGCTAAGACAAGCCATCCTGACCAGCTAAAACCAGCTAAGACCAGCCTGACCAGCTAAAACCAGCTAAGACCAGCTAAAACCAGCTAAGACCAGCCATCCTGACCAGCTAAAACCAGCTAAGACCAGCCTGACCAGCTAAGACCAGCTAAAACCAGCCTGACCAGCTAAAAAAGTGGTCAAAACCCCTCTTAAACCAGCATGAGAAACCAGCTATGACCAGGCTGGGAGACCAGCTAAAACCAGCTTGACCAGCTTAAGCTGGTTTTAGCTGGTTTTTTCAGCAGGGGCGATCGCGCGTAACTCTGTAATATGGAGCGGAGGCGTCCGTTATCCAACTGAATTAAATGTTTTTTATTTAAATACAAAGCAAAACGACAGTGGAGGCGTAATGTAAGCGTAGCGGTGGCATATTCTTTCCTAATCATCCAAACCACTCTGTCATGGCAACATCACGAGACTACTTTTCGCCTCGACGAGAAATCTCGTCACAGTTTAGTCTCGCGAGATCTCGTGACACGAGATCTCGTCACACCCCTATATGCCACTATTAAAATTTTCATATTAATTTGTAGAATTGCATCAGAGATTAAAGAATTCATGCCAATCATTATTAAAACGAACATATTCACATTAAGAAACAACATTCAGTTAGTCACCTGGTTTGTTGAAGAGGCACCTGAGCTCAAACTCTACATCAGCCTGCTGCTGCTCCAGACGGCGCTGTCTCAACCTGAAAACACAGAACAACAATTCCTGTCATGTTGTGCATTCATGTTATTGTTTTGACAAACATCACGCTGCAAAAATTGATATCAAAAAACAGACTTTTCCTAAATTTAAGAACATGCAAATTCAAGTGCTAAACATGCTAATAACATCCTTATGATTCAAAAGGATAAATAAACATACAAAATATTGTTTAACTGAAAAATATGGATATAAACAAGTAAACAGTTTTTTACAAGGGTTAGGTGTGTAGGGTTCCATAAATATCATGTCTATGGAAACACCTCATAATAATAGTGTGTGAAATGGTCCAGTGTTTGTGTACTCACATGTACATCAGCTCAGCATCTCTGCGCACTAACATGTTCTTCTTATGAATCAGAATAAACCAATCAACCAAAAGGTTATCTGAAACAAACACATCATTCATGACTACACAAAAGCACCTCTGACGCCACACAAACTTCAGTCCTGCTGATCCTGATTACTGAAAACCTCTCGAAAGGCTCCTCATCTCTCCTTCCACTCCTCCATAGTAGCTGTTACTGTGTGTTTGTCTGTTAGCATATTTGTTAGCATTAACATATATGTTGTTGCGTGACTGTCACTGGTCCTACTTGACCCGTCATATTTTCTGCACGTTGTGAGGTTCAAGTGTTTCTCACCATCTGTTCATCTCATCTCTCTCCAGCTGCACTCCTCTCATCTATATTAGATGTTACTATGTTTTTCTGTTAGCGTGTCTGTTAGCATTAGCCTGTATGATGTTGAGTGAGGTGGTTATAATGTGTTTCTCACCATCTGTTCATCTCCTCTCTCTCCAGCTGCACTCCTCTTGTCTATATTAGCTGTTACTATATTTTTTCTGTTAACGTGTCTGTTAGCATTAGCATTAACATGTCTGTTGTTGAGTGAGGAAGTTGCAATTGTGATTCTCACCATCTGTTCATCTCCTCATCTCTCTCCAGCTGTACTCCTCTTGTCTATATTGGCTGTTACTATGTTTTTTCTGTTAGTGTGTCTGTTAGCATTAGCATTAGCATGTCTGTTGTTGAGTGAGGAGATTATAATGTGATTCTCACCATCTGTTCATCTCCTCATCTCTCTCCAGCTGCACTCTATATTAGCTGTTTTTCTGTTAGCATTAGCGTGTCTGTTGTTAAGTGAGGAGATTATAATGTGTTTCTCACCATCTGTTCATCTCCTCTCTCTCCAGCTGCACTCCTCTTGTCTATATTAGCTGTTACTATATTTTTTCTGTTAACGTGTCTGTTAGCATTAGCATTAGCATTAACATGTCTGTTGTTGAGTCAGGAAGTTGTAATTGTGATTCTCACCATCCGTTCATCTCCTCTCTTTCCAGCAGCACTCCTCTATATTAGCTGTTACTATATTTTTCTGTTAACGTGTCTGTTAGCATTAGCATTAGCGTGTCTGTTGTTGAGTGAGGAAGTTATAATGTGATTCTCACCATGGCTGCGTCCGAAATCGCATACTTCCCTACTATATAGTATGCGAAAAACAGTAGGCGAAAAGTACCCGGATGACCTACTGCTTCCGCCCGAATTCTGTAGTAGGCATACGATGGACGCTGCGCTATCCCGTGATGCCACAGGAGAGGATTCTTCAAATTCGAAAATGGCAGAAAGCGGCGATATGCAGCTCATTCAAGTCCGGACGCACCCTATCTGTTCATCTCCTCATCTCTCTCCAGCTGCACTCTATATTAGCTGTTTTTGTGTTTTTCTGTTAGCATTAGCGTGTCTGATGTTGAGTGAGGAAGTTATAATGTGATTCTCACCATCTGTTCATCTCCTCATCTTTCTCCCCAGCTGCACTCCTCTATATTTGCTGTTACTATGTTTTTCTGTTAGCGTGTCTGTTAGCATTAGCGTGTCTGTTGTTAAGTGAGGAAGTTATGATGTGTTTCTCACATCTATTTATCTCCTCATCTCTCTCCAGCTGCACTCCTCTGATCTAGCTGTTACTATGTTTTTCTGTTAGCATTAGTGTGTCAGATGTTGAGTGAGGAAGTTATAATGTGATTCTCACCATCTGATCATCTCCTCATCTCTCTTCAGATCATCTCCTCTATATTAGCTGTTACTGTTTGTCTGTCAGCATGTGTTAGCATTAGCATGTATGTTGAGGTGAAAACAGATTATAGTGTGTTTCTCACCATCTGTTCTTGTCCTCATCTCTCTCTCCAGCTGCACTCCTCTCTTCTCCAGCCTCAGCAGACTCTCCTCCAGCTCCTTCTGCTCCTTACACACCTCCTTCTCTGACACGTGTGTGTCTGTGATCACCTGAACACACAATCAATCATCCTTGAGTGAGAAAACAGAGACTCAAACATCTGATGGTGAATTCTAAAATATCAAATATAATGGATGAGCTGAATCAGCATTGAACTGACTTCAGCTGAACAATGACACAATTTTCTTCTAGAGCTGCTTTATAGCAGAAATGAACTCTGTTTGCATCATTTTCTTGTTATCAATGTAAAGATGCTTTGAAACGATCTGCATTGTATAAAACACTGTATAAATAAAGGTGACTTGACAATCCTCATGAAACAGATGGGAATGTTATTAATATGTGTTAATTCTTAAAATCTTTTAAGGTTTGGACACATTTAACATAGTTTTGCATCTAAAATTGTGCATTAAACAGATTTAGAAAGCTCACATGGTTCATCATAAAACTCGCATATAAAACATAAGTATAAGAATTGCTGGACTTTTTCTTGTGTCTCTGTCTTGTAGTGTGATCTGATGGTCTCAAATCATCAGTCTGAAGCATCATTCACTCCAGCAGCACAACAAAGAGTTTCTGTCTCACCTTCCTCTTGATGAGAGGGAAACCGTGGGCAGCCTGATGCATGCTGGGAGCTGAACATGAGGTCTGTGGTTTGTGTGCAACTGATGTTTTGCAACTGAAACGGTTCTGCTTGATAAAGAGAAAAAAGATGATATAGAGAAAAACATGAGATGGTCTGATGTTAACAAACACACACTCAAACAATATCCTGTGAGATTGCTAAGAGAACAACAACAACCCACAACCACAAGCTGTGACTCTTCAGTCTGAGCTTCAGACGTCATGTGATTCTTTCATTAACTGACTCACACACATCAACTAACCAGTTAAAGATGATAATCACTTTAAACACAGATTGTACAGAAATCACATGACTCTGAAGGGGAAAGTAATGCTGCATCATGTTCATTAAAATGGAGATCCTGGTTCTTGGTCAGAATCTGGGACTCAGGTCTAGTCTGGTTTCAGAGGGTCTAGACTCGGTCTGATCTCATCATGATTGCATGAAGAATTAGGTGAAGTTTGAGACTTCTGAAGTTCCTTGATAAAGCTAACAGATTTTGAGACACTTGTTTACTATCTAAGAGCAAATGGTTTGTTCAGTCAAGTCTCTTCTGGATCTCAGAACCAGTGCTTTTCTCAGATAAACCTGATACTGAGCGTCTCTGCTAACATCAGCAACTCTATTCCCAGAACACAAGACGCATCCAAACTAGAGTCTAAATATAAGCCAGCTTCAGTTAGTCAAGAACCAGTGCTGGTTAAATAAACCTGCTGGTTTGTGTCAGTTCTTCAGAAATTACTTCAGGTTTACAGGTTTCAAGTTATTCCTGCTTTTTTATCCTTACTAACTGTCTTACTGTTTTGTTTGTCACAATTAATTTCTGTTATTATCTTTTATTTTGTTTATATTACCATGTTTTTATCTAGCATATTTAATGCACACAGTCTAAGTAGCTGAGCAGGCTTACATTTCACTGCAAGGTTTATTCTCTATAGAATTGAGAATGTGAATCTTGGTAGAATTGAGGATAAATAGACTTTTTAATCCAGTTTATTGAGGATCAGCAGGGTCACATGATGGACGGATCTTCATTCAGTACCTCTTCATCCTTGGACTCATCCTCATCATCCTCCAGGAAGGGGTTAAAGGTCGCAGGGCAGCAGCGGGAATGAGTGGAAGGAGCCGGAGCCGGAGGAAGGCGATACCAGGGACCCAAATCAACCAGCTTCATCCAGGGATGATCCTTACGCACGGCGCTCTGAGACGGTACTGAGACGAGGACAAGACAAACATGAAACACAATAAAGCATGTGTTTCAACTGATAGTTTGCATCATGACTGAATTCAAAGACTCAAGATAAGCCATCATTGTAATATTGATATATTTTGGATTAAATATATTAAACAATACAACATCATTAATTATTCATTCCCCAGTGCATGCTAGGAAGAGAGTGAATGGGACTGATCGTAAAAATAATGTTTTCCCTATTTGAATTCAAATAAATGCATTAATCATTAATTATCACTGAACAGCTCCTGGAAATGGGTGGATGTATGTAGAACTGTAACTGTTTGATTATGATGTTTACACTGTAGCAATAGTAACTGCTATATAGTAACTCAGGAGTGAAGATTCTAACCATTGTCAGGGCGATGGTCCTGTGATCTGGGGGTGGGGCTAGGAGGTTCCTGAGGCTCCACCCTCTTTCTGGGAGCAGGTTTGGGAGGTTCTTGGATGTCTATGTCTGATGAGGTGGAGAGACGTTCATCATTCACCCCGTCTCTTTCCATTTCACTTCTGTCTCCATCTGTCTCACTTCTGTCTCCGTCTGTCTCACTTCTGTCTCCATCTGTCTCAGCAGTATCTGCAGGCCGGTTGTGTTCAGGAGCAGCTTTGCAGCGATAACTGCACTGCAGTAAACCAGTCTCACTGTCAACTGTGAAAGAGATCGGCAGCAGAGCGCGATGGCAGCGACTGCATCTGAAACACAATGTGAGATGATCAGGTCTATCAGAGTGTGTTTGTGTGTGTGAGAGTGAGTGTCTGTGTGTGTGTGTGTGTGTGTGTGTGTTACCTGAAGCAGGCACGGTGATACAGGCGTCCCTTCACCAAAACCCTCTCAATGAGATGAACACGTTTGTGACAGACACTACAGACTCTTTTATCTGAAGATCTGATCATATCTGATGTGAACTGAGGGAATGAGAGAGAGAGATTAATTATTAGACAGACAGACCTATAGACACATGCAGATGGACAGACAGACAGACAGATGGAGAGACAAGTCAGACAGACAGACAAAGAGACAGACAGACAGACGGAGAGTCAGACAGACAGATGGATGGACAGACAGGCAGATGGACAGATAGACAGACTGACGGACGGACAGATAGACAGGGTGGCAGACAGGCACATACCGGAGCGTGTGTCTGTTCTTGTGTTCTGGTACTGCTGGGTTCAGCCTCCACACAATTCTTCAGACTGTCTGATCAGATCCAGAGATTATCAATAAATTAAAATCACAAATTTCAGCTTTAGTGAATCTTGATGAACATGTGAGACCTTCAATAGTTAACTCTAACTAACTAATAGTTAACTGTAACAATAATAACTGTTATACAGTAACTCAGGAGTGAAGATTCTCACCATTGTCAGGGCGATGGTCCTGTGATCTGGGGGTGGGGCTAGGAGGTTCCTGAGGCTCCGCCCTCTTTCTGGGAGACAGACGGGCATATACCGGAGTGTGTGTCTGTTCTTGTGTTCTGGTACTGCTGGGTTCAGCCTCCTCACAATTCTTCAGACTGTCTGATAAGATCCAGATATTATCAATACATTAAAATCACAAATTTCAGCTCTAGTGAATCATGATGGACATGTGAGATCTTCAATAGTTAACTCTAACTAACTAATAGTTAACTGTAACAATAGTAACTGTTATATAGTAATTCAGGAGTGAAGATTCTAACCATTATCAGGGCGATGATCTTGTGATCTGGGGGTGGGGCTAGGAGGTTCCTGAGGCTCCGTCCTCTTTCTGGGAGACAGACGGGCATATACCGGAGTGTGTGTCTGTTCTTGTGTTCTGGTACTGCTGGGTTCAGCCTCCACACAATTCTTCAGACTGTCTGATCAGATCCAGAGATTATCAATACATTAAAATCACAAATTTCAGCTCTAGTGAATCATGATGAACACGTGAGATCTTCAATAGTTAACTATCATGATCCATACCATGAGATTTTCCATTGAAGACCCAGTAGAGCTGTGAGACATAAGTGACGATGGACAGAAGATCTGGCTCTTCCTCACACAACAGCTCATCCGGATCCAGTAGAGCAGAAATTCCAAGCTCACGCTCCGCAACATCAAACGCCTGATGATGACGAGATATAAAGGACATGAGATGGACAAAATACTCAACCAGAACATTTAACACAGGTACAATAATCACAGGTAGTTAACTGGAGCAAAAAAAAAAAATTTAGATCTAAAGGCTGGAACACACCAAGCCGATGCCGACGCCAACGAACTAGTGGCGATGAAAGCAGACTGCGGGGTTGGCTCACGTCAGCAGCGTCTGTGTCCAAAGTTGGCCTGACACACCAAACCAAAACGGCTCGACAGCCGATGGCCAAGTAGCAAGTCAGTTCTGCGCCTGCGTGAGATGAAATGCCTTTCTGAACCAGCAGGTGGCAGTAGCTGAACGGCCAATCAGAATGATCAGATGGCCCGATGGACCGATGAGCTCCGACGCCAATTCAACATTTCGAATCGGCCGAAAAAAAGGTGACGAGGACCAACTTCAGCCGACGGTGTGGAACACATTGAGAAAACAGTCGGCCGACGAACAAAAACTGCCAGACGGCCGACCGTCAGCTAGGCTTGGGTGGTAATACGGTAATATGGTATACCGCGGGATCTAAAAATAGCAACGGTATCAGTTTCAATACCGTCATAAAAAAAAACAATGCACTTATATAGGAGACAAGGATTAAATATTAAATATAATTTATTTAATTCCTAAAAATGCGTATGCATGGTTGTCACCATGTGACAGCGTGGAGGAGAAAGAGAGAGAGTGGGAAAGATGGCGAGTCGCGCACCGAGTGACCTGGTCTCGAAAAAGAACACAACTTCTGCAGTTTGGCAGTATTTCGGCTTTCGACCGAACGAGAAGGGAGAGGCGGTAAATACGGACGAGGCAATTTGCAAATTGTGCAACAAAAAGGTGACCGCGAGAGATGGAAATACCTTGAACCTAAGGTTTCAACAGTTTCAACGCCTCCCGATGCAGAACCAACAACATCTAGACTAGATCCACTGCGATCCACGACGATAATGGGGGCCTCACAATCTAAACTTGGCTGTCACAAACGCATTGCATGACCAGAGGCAAAAAAAAAAAAACTGAGCACGCCCTCGGACTATGCCGTAATTTTTTTCTGTATTTTTTATCAAATAAATGCAGGCTTGATGCGCATTAGGGACTTATTTAAAAAAAAAGTTGCATGCAAATTTGACCAAATGGAATAATATACATTAATGGACTTACTTATTTATGCATTCATTCGTTTATTTAGGCCTATTCATTCATTCATTCATTTGTTCGTTTATTTTCCAATTAATTAATTCATTTGTTAAACGAATGAATGAATAAATTAGCCTGACGTGGTCATACTCAATTCTAGTTCGAATATGAGTCTGATACTGCTCCATTGGGCTTTGATTATGGGGGCGTATTTCAACCGATCCAGGAAAGACCTCAATTGGATAGACCTACAACCAATCAGAGCTACAGAGTAAGTGACGTATGTTGAGCGACGCATAGTTGTCAACAGAACTCTTCTTAGCGACCATCGGGGCCAGCTGATAAATCAAACTTTTGCCGAATCCCATAGGAAGGACGGCAAAGACATCTTTCCCATCGACAAATGCCTTGATCGCGGTCCTCTCTTCCTCTTTTAAAATTAATGCGCTGTCGATATCTTCTATAACGGACGCGATGGCGGAATCTACACATCTCAGTTCTTCACCAACAGCCATCATTGTTGTAAACTAATTGACCTTTCGCAAAGACCCGCCCCCCCTTACTGTTGCTTTGTCCGACAAGCCGTGGTGCGGAGCAAAGAGGAAACTGACAACACATCGACAGACGAGACAGAGCAGGTTACTTATGATATTAACCAAAGTCCCAGCTTTCAAACTGTGTAGTTATTAAAAAAATTCAAACAATAAAAACCGTTTTGTGGCTCTTTAATGTGTTGTGACCATGATCGTGACAGACTGCTGTAGCGCCTCAGCTCAAGAGGCTCGTTAACCAATAGTAATCAAATAAACAAGAATGAACATGAGAATGAATGTTGTTTCAAACGCGGAAAGATGTCAATATGCACAGTTTTTCAAGTTTAACTCCACCGAGGTTAATCTTCTAACTCCTGACTGCTTTGTCGGACAAAATGGCTGATGCGGCGTTCTGATTGGTTAGATCGCTTGTCAATCAAACTCCCCAAGCGCTCTTTGATGACGTAGCTGATTACGTTTCTGGTGATAATCTGTCAATCATCGCCCTGACAATGTGATTGGTCCGAACAGTTTCTGTTCGGGCATAATTACTCCTCTACGGATCAAGTCCAGACCAAACTCCCTGACCTCAAAATGTTGTGGGCGGGGCTAAGTTCGGCTGGCATCCAGGCTATGAATAAATAGGCCTGAATAAACGAATTTCGGTACCGCCCAAGCCTACCGTCAGCTTGGTGTGTTCCTGCCTTAAGATGGTTTACTGGCATTTCTAAGGAAAAAGCTTCCATATGAAGCTTCAACACCTTCAGCTCCAGTAACTAAAGTCCAGCTGAACTCAGAAACTCACCAGACGCATGTTCTTGTAGACGTTGTGTTTGGACAGAGAGTGAAAATCACTGCAGAGAGAAACAAACAAAGAGCTGAAGATACACCAGACACATGATGAACACATCTGGATATGAGAAGAAACTGACTTGAAAGTTTCTAAACAGGCCAGAAAACACTACTGATATGTACATTTACCTAATCTAAAGCAAGAGTTTTCATACTGGGGCAGGAGTAAAAAAAAAAGAAGAAAAAAAAAAAGGAAAAATATATATAAAAACTAACAAACAAACAAACAAACAAACATAAAATGTATATTTAGGACTGTTAACAAGCAAAATGTACAACTACCATAATATTTAATGTTTTGACATGATAAATTTGACACATCTGTGAAATTTGATACAATTTAATTTCATTATTTCATTCTGCTTTAATAATAAATTAAAAATATATATATATAGTTTACTAAGGTGATAGTATTAGGAAAAAACAAAATCTGTTTATAGTTTGGCAACTATTATAACAAGTTACCATAGAATATTATATGGTAAATGTTCACATGTTCAAAAAAAAAAAAACCTTGTATTTTTATTATCACATTATACCATGACACTGAACATAAACTCATGGCTCAGTTACAGTAGATCGAAATAAACTCCTGATTCTTACATTAGCTCGGGTCTGTGTTTGTGGATGATCGCACAGAAAGCCAGTCCATCAGTGAATGAGGAGCTCATATCTGTGAACTGAACATCAGAGTAGCCTTCACAAACATCTCGACACCAGTCCTGAAGAGCTTTCAGTGAACACATGACTGGATATACTTCAGTCAGTCCGGTTAAAGCATCATTGACGCGAGGACGCGCTCTTCAAACCGGAATAGAGACACCGGTCAAAAAAGGGAATCGATCAATCATGTCGCTGTTCAACGGTTTCAGGTTTACATTCCAGTTCCGTTCTTTTCACACAGCTGCAAAAACTTTTTCTTTTATAAATATATAGGCTGCTCCATCAAAACTCAACCCCAGGATCCGCGTTTCTGTTTTCAGTGTCGCGGTCCGTCTGTCTCTCCGGTTTAACCTGTAGTTTTTTTTTTATTAGATCAAACCAAACAATGATCGCGTCCACAGAAGCAAATAAACACTGTATGTATACAGATCCAAAAACTTGCGCTGTAAATCCAACAGATGAGATTTTATTCCCATAAAATACTCCAAAAGAAACACTTCATCAGGACATGTCTGAAAACAAAATTATCTACAAACACACTGCTGCACGAGGTTTAAATCTGAAAAGGTAAAACAGTTCCTTTCAGGTTGTGGCTGAGCAAAAAACTCGAGAAGGCTGCTGTGCGCATGCGCGCCACACACACACACACACACACACACACACACACACACACACACACACACACACACACACACACACTTCTGTGTGTGCTTCTGATGCAGTTTTTACAGAAGTCACAACGCCACCTGCTGGATCAGATCAGACACAACAGAAAATAGAGAGAGATTCACAAATCACAAATATTAAAGCAGAATTTACAGCATATATCTAACATTCTAATCTATTAACCCAATTAACCCAGTGTTGCTGCTGCTCAAACATTAGAGATCATCGGCTATTATAGCAATGCCAGAGTCTTCATGGATAAACTGGAATTTAAAGACCTTAATGCAGTGAAACAGAGATCAGAGCTCAACAAACAGCAGCACATGATTCAGTTCACAGCTGTTAAAAGTGAAAGAAAAATAACAATTTGTACAAACTCACTTCTGATGAAAAGTGTCTTTGAGCAGAGGGATAAACTTGAAATGGATCAAGCAAGTAAAGAGCATGAAAACAAACACAGGCAGGTTTGCACAGAGTGTGTGAAAACACACTTAAAATACTGTCACAGGGCAGATAAAAAACATTTAATCATGCATGACCATTGTCTAAAACAACAAGGCAGCCGGATGAGAAACTAGAAATAACGATACAGATATACTCCCCCATACTCCATATATGGAGATATACTCCATCAATGCCAGTCATGTTTGATCTGATGATTGTTTGGAGCTTTTCTTAATGTTTCTGATGCACTATTAGGCCGTTTTCCCAGAGTCACTCACCTGAGCTCTCCAGCGAACCAGCAAAGAATTTCATATAATTCAACTACAAAATGCATGATTTAGGCTTTTATTTCATATATTATTTAATATTTTAAGTGTTGAATAGCTCTGATATCACTATTTGTAATAAAATTGCACGTCTGCAAAACAAGTGAAGACATCACACCAACATACTGGGATTTCTGCACTATTAACCCTTAAGTGCATACCTCGGGTCTTTAGTGACCCAGGACGTCATTCAGTACCCTCCTCCTCATTTTTTAAAGTTAGACTTCAACCTTCTTGGTATTCCTCAATCAATTCATTATAAAGAATATAACAACAAAAAAAAATTATAAAATTATAAAAGAATGCCTATTTTTGAATTCATTTTTTGTAAAAATTGTATTGGATCGCTAACGACCCGAGGTGAGTATCAGTGTAGGCATACTTTTTCTGCACAACTATAATTGGATCTTAGATGACAGAATAAGTGCAATTCACCTTTATTCCACAAGGTGTCAATGTCTGATACACAATGATGAAATGAAGATTGATTCAGACAGAAAACGAAATAAGACAAACATGAAATGGCTCAGCAATTTACTGCAGAACAAGTACTGAATGCAATCATGACTGTAACTGTCACTGGATGGATCTGGTTAAGCTGTTAGGGATCGAAACATTGATTTTGAAGATGTTGAAAATGATATAGTTCTGAGAATATGTTTGAGATCGCGAATGGGCTTATATTCACGACCTCAAACATAAAACTAGCCTATTATTTGCTGAATGTTGGGAAATGAGCTCAGTGATGATGACATTAAACATCTGCTCAAACGGAGCCCTTTCAATCTCCAAAAGGTGACAAAATGTGCTTTATTTTATTCTTCTGAAATTGCTACTCTAATATCAGAGGAGTTTTATATTATCGCGACAGGTAGAGATCCTTCCGTGATATACCTATATATTCCGTGATCGATAAAGACCCGAATATGTAAGAATGATTGGCGAAACAGTCATGCATGTAAAGGTTTAAATAAGAGGAGATTATATTTATTTAGCAAACATTAAATAACAAGGCAGCCTTTTTATAAGAAGTCTCCCTATATATTTATAATACAAATGTCCTAAACATGTAGGTTTTTGTTAACACTCCATTCAAGTGTCATTATTACATGTAGGCTAATAGTAATAACAGAAAAATTATGCATAATTACATGCAACTAACCCTTATAACCGTACGTACCTGTTGTTAATTAATAGACCTTATTTACCAGAGAAAGTGCGCCGCCATTTTTAGAATTGTCTCTGAACTTCCGTATTTGCGTTAGCTCTGTATTTCTATGGCATCGTTGTTGAAGAATAATTAGCTGGAGAAGTGGATTTACCTGTTGTATAGTTAATGAAAGTCATCATGAGCATTGTTATGTTTAAAGCAGATGTCTTAATAAATGTCAGTAGACCGGGAAGATTTTAAAACGAGCAGTTCATTAATAAATATGTAAGATCGCTATGGAAATGAAGTCAAAAGACAACGAGCGCAGCGCTGAAAAGGGGCGGAGCTACATAAGGTCTATAGTAGGTACTCAGTAGGCTATTTAAACATATATAACGTTTTGAGAATAGCCTATATATTATTAATGAACAAATGAAGGAAAACCCCAATTACTTAATTCATTATTGGATGGTTTACTGACAGAAAAATACAAATAAAAAGGGTTAGTTACATTTACATGTTAAAAACAATATTGTTTAAATCTGATTAATGTTATTGAGCTTGTACGTTTCCCTCCTAGTCTAGGGGTTAGGAGGGAAGGTAACAAAAGAAAATAAGATAAGCTAATAAAAGGTAGGCCTAACGCAGTAAAAGAAAACGTGGAGGACACACTTCAGCCTCAGACTCAGAGGGAAAACACAACACCACTTTAAAGGAAAGTAAAAATGTTTATTTCCTTATACCAAAAAGAGAGCTTAACAAAAGAACATGAGGGAATAAATCTTCAGGAGAGAGTATGGCCTAAAATAATAAACAAAACAGGAGCTAACTAAGGTTTATAGAATCTACTTACCCTGCTCAAAATCAAAGATGAAAAACAACAACACAAACTTCCCTGAGCTCCCTCTCTGATCAATAAACAGGAGAAAACAATTGTACATAAAAATAAAAAGGCACTCTCTCCCTATAATTCCCAGGTAACCGAATACTAATTAAGAGTTAAATGATACAATACTTTGTAGTTACCCACACATGGATAGACCCGTAAGCAAGCTAAAGAATTACACACAGCAGAAGTATAGGCCCACACCTAACTCAAAACTGTAAGCACTTGTTCTCACACAGCATACACAGGCAGACAATTCAATTTCCACTAAGGCTGGGGAGAAGTGTTCCTCAGCACAGGATCTTCTGAATGCACCATAGGCTACTGCTCTGCTCAGACTCAGGCATGCTCAGGAGTTGCAGCTGGTGGTAATTAACCTGAGTAAGAGAGTGAGGGAGAGAAACAGAGCACAACACACACACAGGGATTTGACAAGAAAGTGATATTAAAACACTCTAGGACGTAACAAGTTAATACATTTCAAAACCGCTGATTTAGCACGGCACGTCGCTGTTTCGCTGGTGTTTCTGATGGAGTCACAGCGCCTCCTTCAGGAGACAAACAGCACATGATTCAAAAGTGAAAGTGAAAGTTGTTCCGACATTTAAGTTCTCTTCTGACGTTACACATTTCACCTAGTGTGCTTCTTACCAAGATGTCTTTCCAACTGTTGGAGCGTAAATAGGCTTTATCCAATTTCACCTTCAGTGTGGATTTATTATTATTATTATTAATAACAGAATAATGTTTTATGGAATATTCAGTTCTAACTGAGGAATAATTGACGACAGGCTGTTAAATTCTTAGAAAATAATGCACACCCGAGGTGGTAATGTGGCCACAAGTTGTAAAATGTAGCTTTTGCAATGTGTGTTAAAGGCTTAGTTCACCCAAAAATGAAAATTCTGTCATTTATTACTTACCCTCATGTCGTTTCACACCCGTAAGATCTTCGTTAATCTTCGGAACACAAATTAAGATATTTTAGTTGATCCGATGAGGGATCACATTTCCACTTCACATTTCCTCTCTCAAGATCCATAAAGGTAGTAATAAAAACACATCTAAGTACAATGGTTCAATATTAATATTATAAAGCGACGAGAATATTTTTAGTGCGCCAAAAAAAAAAAAAAAAAAAAAAAACTTATTTAGTGATGGCCAATTTCAAAACACTGCTTCAGAAAGCATCGGATCATTATGAATCAGTGTATCGAATCATGAATCGGATCGCGGGTCAAACCCGCCATACTGCTGAAATCACATGATTTTGGCACTCTGAACTGCAGATTCGACACACTGCTTCAGAAAGCATCGGAGCATTGTGAATCAGTGTTTTGAAATCGGCCATCACTATATAAGTCGTTATTTTTAAAAAAATTTTTTGGTGCACCAAAAATATTCTCGTTGCTTTACAATATTAATACTGAACCACTGTACTCACATGAACTGATTTAGATGTGTTTTTAGTAGCCTACCTTTATGGATCCTGAGAGAGGAAATGCCATTGTTCCCTATGAAAGCCTCACGGAGCCATCAGATTTCAACTAAAATATTTTAATTTGTGTTCCGAAGAATAACAAAGGTTTTACGGGTGTGAAACGACATGAGGGTGAGTAATAAATGACAGAATTTTCATTTTTGGGTGAACTAACCCTTTAAGAGACAGCTATTCATTTGTTACTGTGTATGTCTGGCAAAATGTACTTGTTTTTGTTTTTCGAAATAAAAAAATATTGATAGAAAATACAGATGGAAATACTATTTTATCATGGAAACAATCCTGTTGCAAGTCAGAAAGACAAACTCGCATGTTTGATTAATTGCATTTTTTTGAATAGCTAAATTTTATAAAATTCAATTTGAGCCTGGAAAATCAGCTCTCTTCAAATGAAAAGATCTTTCTTTGGGCACTTAGTCTAAAATGTCAGTTTCTTGAGCTTCAAAATATCCAGATAAAATGAAATATGAGAGAGAGAAAAAATATGAAAACAGTCGCAATGATGTCTGGTGATTCTCCAGATCTCTCTTGTCCTGTTGGAGAAACAGTGCAATGTCAAATCTCCACTGCTGAATCTAATTGAAAGTTGCCTGATAAATAACAAAGCTTACAAAGACATACCATCAATTTCTTTCTTGAGCAAAGGCTCTTCAGCATCAGCTGCAATGGCATTCAATGATTCAGTAGCGTGTTCTGGAAAATCACAATAAATTGCAGTGTGTAGTGGCAGTGCTATTCTCAGACATGATACTTCATACACATTTAATGTTATTGTGTCAGGTCACATAATATCTAATTCAGATTTTATGGGCTGTTTACACGATACCATTTTCAACTAAAAATGGCTATTTTTATTTATTTTGGTCATTCATTTACGTGACAACAGTGTTTTGAGAGCCTGAAAAGGGGTTTCAAAGTGCAAGTTTTTGAAAACGATACTGTTATTATCATCGTGTAAATTACAAAAATGAGTATTTGTGAAAATGTTGACGTCATCCACATGTGCATTATATGTTCAGTCTATAGGTGCGTAGTGTTTTTTTTTTTTTTACATAATGACATCGCCATCTATTGGCCTGGCATGAATAATACAGTGTTTTTAATTGTTAATTGAAAGTGATGGTCAAGTAAGGTAACACAAAGTAGTGCACAAACATTATCACTAGTGAGTAGTGAACACACACACACACACACACACACACACACACACAGTGTCTTGCTCAAAGGCAGGTCAGTGCTTTCCTACCGGTATTGAGAATTGAACCCACAACCTTCAGGTTACTTGTCTGACTTTCTAACCATTAGGCCACAACAACCCCAACATTTGTCTTGGCAGTGGTGGGATAAAAACTTCACTTTTATAGTACACCGTTGTCATGTAAACATACCCTAAGTTTGCATACCTAATTTGGTGATAACTGGATCTTTGATGCTCTTGTGGGACACAAAACAATCATATTCATCTTTTTCATCCTTCTTGATCACCACACTCTTCCTCATCTGGAAGGATCCATCCTGGTTTGGTTTGATTCCTGTGGATTCAATCTGATCTTCAGGCAGAGATGTGTGAGTTTTCCTAATGCTCATCATCACGTCTTTGGGGTAGAAGCCAGTGGCCAGACAGGTGAGTTTCAGCTTGCTTTTGTCATTGGTATTCTTCTTTTCAATCACATAAACATTTGGAGGAGCTGAAAACACAGAATCAGTTAATCAATCAGTTTCATCAGCTGCAGATAATCTGCAAACACACATTTACTCACAGCCGTTTCTGAGCTTCTCGTCTCTATATCCTCTGAATTTGTTGAGCCAGTCCACACACTCTTTCTCCAGGTATCCTTTGGTGTATTGGTTTAGGATCGGCACGTTGTCCCGTTGTCTTGGTTGGTAGAGCTTCATTAACTGGAGCGACCCATTGAGACTCTCTATCATCAAAAGACAAGAAGTTTTCTCCATCATAGCCGTACTCATCAATGCCTTTGAGAAACTTCACTTCATCTCCCTCCTGCTCAACTTCACAACCATGTCTCCACTGAAGAACATGAAGATCTGAAATAGACACAAATCAAAATGTTTGTTGTGAGGTGGTGATAATAAAAATCATGTGCAGGTTAAATAGTATGAATGTTTCTCACCTGATTCATTGTGGTTCATGCGGTTCATCAGAATATTGATGTTCACATTAAACCACTGTTCTTTACTCTTTCTCGACTGAGTGCCTTTTTCCCAGTAATCCTCCTGCATTTTCTCTTTCATCCACTGCTGTTTGGGAATCTTTCTCTTTTCTTTACTATTGTAATAGTCGATCTGTGTGTCGTCCAGCAGACCCATAGCAGTGAATTCATAGATGCCCAGCAGATCCACAGGTTTAGACAAGGCCGTGTAAATGTAATACAGCGAGTGTCTCTCTGCAATCAAGAGGAATAAACTAGACATAAAAAGGCATAAAAGAAAATGCAGAGTTACTTTTTATTTTTTGTTTCTCAGAACTATAATGACCAGTTGGTAGCACTTTACAATAGGATCCCATTAGATAATTTTTGTTAGCCAATTGGGTAATTTTATTGGGTTATATTTGACTATTTCTTACCCAGGTGCTGGGTAGTTTTTGTGTAACCCAGCTACTGGGTCAATGTAACCCAATGTTGGGAAGTCTGTGCCAAACTGATCAAAACTGGATTAATTTGTCAACGGTCATTTTATGTTCTTTTCTGAGAGAAAAACTTTCAGAGGGAAAATTTCCTGAATGAAAGTAAGGTTTTAATATTACATTATTAATTAAAAGTTGGGTCAAAAATGGACAAACTCAGCAATTGGGCTGTTTTAACTCAGTGTTGGGTTAAACGTTGGCCCAACCTGTTAGGTAATTTTATTTAACTCAGCTATTGCTAAACAAAAATACTGTATTGCTTGCTTAAAATTAACCCAAACTATTATTAATTTTCACAAAGTCTGCTGCTTCAGTGTTTTTAGATTTATTTATTTATTTTTTTTTGTCAGATGTTACTATGAAAAAACTATATGTTTTTTCATTTTTTTTAACTGCCTATTTTGGGGCATTATTATAAATGCGGCGATTCAGTGTGTGTCCCCTTTAAATCCTCACGCTCCCGCCCCCCGAGCTTGCAACTCTATAATACATTGCATAAACAAAGTGACACACAGCTGATATAACCCCTTATTAACATTTACAAAATGTTCATCATGCATGCTGCATGCATGCATCAGATCATGTGAGTATAGTACTTATTTGGATGTTTACATTTGATTCTGAATGAGTTTGATTGTGCTCCGTGGCTAATGGCTAATGCTACACTGTTAGAGAGATTTATAAAGAATGAAGTTGTGTTTATGAATTATACAGACTGCAAGTGTTTAAAAATAAAAATAGCGACGGCTCTTGTCTCCGTGAATACAGTAAGAAATGATGGTAACTTTAACCACATTTAACAGTACATTAGTAACATGCTAACAAAACATTTAGAAAGACAATTTACAAATATCAGTAAAAATATCATGTTATCATGGATCATGTCAGTTATTATTGCTCCATCTGCCATTTTTCGCAATTGTCCTTGCTTGCTTACCTAGTCTGATGATTCAGCTGTGCTGCTCCAGACGTTAATACTGACTTGTCTAATGCCTTGAACATGGGCTGGTATATGCAAAATTTGGGGGCGTACGTATTAATGATCCCGACAGTTACGTAAGAGTCAGTGTTATGTTGAGATTTGCCTGTTCTTCAGAGGTCTTTTAAACAAATGAGATTTACATAAGGAGGAAACAATGGAGTTTGAGACTCACCGTATGTCATAACTCTTGTTATTCAACTATGCCAAGGTAAATTTAATTTTCAATTCTATAATAATTTTAATATACTATCTTTGTATTTAATATACTATCTTTGTATTTAAAAAATATATTTAGATATAACTTAACCCGACAGTACAAACTTAAGTTGTTTAGAATATTTTTTGTCAATTTATTTTATAAAACACTTTTTTCAACAGTTTGAACAATATGAAAATTAAATTAAATTAGCATAATATAAATTCTTAACATAATGTAGCAGTAGTCATGTTTCCAATCCAGCTGTTTTTATGCATAAATTCAAAATATGCATAAAAAACATCTGAATAGAAACACTGCAAATTCATAGGTGGGTGTGGAAAAGCTAAGGTATGGCTAAAAACTAAATGTGACTATGGTAAATGCAAACAGATTGACTGAATAAATGGTGACATACAGAAATAAGCAACATATGTCCAGAAACGCCCTCTTATAAACATCTGGCTGAATCAGACCTCTGTCTGTCTTTCTGACTCTCACTCTTGGCATGTTCTGCTAGTATAATACGACATGAACATGTTTTAATAAATGCGGCAACGCAGAGAAAGCCATCACATTAACAGTGGGACAAAATAAACACAAGTGTTACTTTCGTCCTGACAGGAACATCTGACATTTAACAATTACTTTTATACTGAAACATACTGACAAAAAGTTAAACTTCAGGATGTGTTACAGCACTAAATAACCCGTAGATTGTCCATTATTGTGACACATAAAACGAGAAACACAACGTGTAATTAGAAAAAAGTACAGCTTCAGCAATTTATTTACCGCACTTGAAAACTGTTTTCCGGACCAAACCGCAGGAAACGATGACGAAATGACATGATATTTGGCAGCTCCATCAAGGGTTGAGTGCTGAATGTGCTGTCATAACTTGAAATGCAAATGTAGTCAGAGCTCTGAAAAAATCACTTTGTTACTTTCGTTCCGGTTCTCCCCTATTTATTTCATTCTCAAAACTTTTGGCCAGGTCTGTATGTTGGAAATTAACAGTTATTAATAAGTTTAATGAATAATAATTAAACAATAAACATGCATTGAATTTCTTATTAATAAATGTTCAACAGTTGATTATTATTGTAGCATTTAGTAATTATGTGTCTGATTTTTAATTTCCAACCTATTTTAGGTTCATTTTAAGCCAACCATATAGTAAATTTTAAAGAATAGTTGGGTTAAGTAACATTGGGCAAACATTTAACCAAACTACTGGGTTAAAACAACCCGATTGCTGGCTTTGTCCATTTTCAACCTAACTTGGGTTGCTTTTAACTCAGCATTTTTTAGAGTTTTCATTATTATGACTTATTAAATTGATAGATAAAAACGTAAGTTATTATGATATGAATTATGAACGGTGGTGGCAAATTAGCCACTGCTTATAGGTCATAATTTTGGTCCAGTTATTAGTGGATTGACAAAACTGGTAAAAATACCTGTTCACTTGTATCAAAATATATTCATGTTACCATAAATTTGTAATCATATTTTCATCCTGTCGTTACAAAGACAAAGACATTTTAAATTGACACATGCTCGTTACTTACTTTGACTTTGGTTCTCTGATAAACTTTTAATCATTTACCTGCTTGAATTGAAGGCAAAGTCCCATAAAGAAGAAAAACACAAAGCAGAGTGAAGATCTTCATTATGACAGTTGTGCCCATGACTGAAAGCCTATTTAGTGCTGTATTAAGCAGGAAGCAAATCACCTGAAATCTTCAGAAACAGGCATGCACACGCAGTTTAAGTCTGGCAGGTAAAACAAAGACCACAACGGAGGAGGGGGAAAAACACTGTCAGCTGTGAAAAAATGCACTTTTGTATTTGTGATGCACTCATGCCTGTCACAACTTGAAAAACAAAACATTTAAACTGCAGTTGTTTACGGAAATAAAGAAGCTTGTACTGCACACCCAAGCCATGTATAGAAACTCATAATCAGGTGTGCTATTTTAACATTCATTTAATACAAACTCTCTGACTGTTAAAGGACACCTACTGACAGCACAGAATGAGAAAGTGAGCTAGAAACACCTGAAAAAACACCTTAAAGTGCTATATAGGTATAGAATATACACTGATCAGGCATAACATTATGAGCACTGACAGGTGAAGTGAATAACACTGGTTATCTTTTCATCACGGCACCTGTTAGTGGGTGGATATATTAGGCAGCAACTGAACATGTTGTTGATGTGTTAGAAGTAGGAAAAAATGGCAAGCATAAGAATTTGAGCGAGTTTGACAAGGGCCAAATTGAGATGCTAGAAGACTGGGTCAGAGCATCTCCAAAACTGCAGTTCTTGTGGGGTTTTCCTGGTCTGCAGTGGTCAGTATCTATCAAAAGTGCTCCAAGGAAGGAACAGTGTTGAACCAGTGACAGGGTCATGGGCGGACAAGACTCATTGATGCACGTGGAAGGCTGGCCCGTGAAGAACGTATACCAGAACA
Organism: Ancherythroculter nigrocauda; assembly: GCA_036281575.1. Classification (NCBI taxonomy): domain Eukaryota; kingdom Metazoa; phylum Chordata; class Actinopteri; order Cypriniformes; family Xenocyprididae; genus Ancherythroculter; species Ancherythroculter nigrocauda. The sequence goes on along the minus strand of VTFQ01000001.1, from coordinate 72,183,408 downwards.
CATTTTCAATGACCACATGCTGTACACCCCCTTACACATTTATATTACACACAAGATGATCAGGGCTAATAAAAGTGTGGAAATCGTAGGTCCTGTGAACCTTAACTCCGTCCTCCCTTTGTCTGGGCCTGCTGTTAGAGTGTGTTTGTGTGTGGGTGAGAGTGTGTGTGTTTTTTTTTTTTTTGTTAGTTTTTTTTCTCTGGCTTTCCCACACAAAGTTGCATCATGGTTGCAAAATTCAAGCAGCAACACCATCTGCTCTCACTTTCACTGATGGGTAAAAAGAAAAGTACAGTTTGAGGCAACTTTACGATTCATATGTGCCTATTTGTGATTGCATTTCTTTATTTGTGTTATTTTTTTGAGAGAGTCGATGATATTGGTTCTTGGATGCTGGGTTAAAAATAATCCAAAAAGTTGGGTTGAAAATTGACAAACCCAGCAGTTGGGTTTTGTTTGCCCAAATGTTTGCCCAACCTGCTGGGCAGATTTATTTACACACAGATTCATAACGCTCCGATGCTTTCTGAAGCAGTGTTTTGAAATCGGCCATCACTAAATAAGTCGTTATTTTGTTTTTTTGGCACACCAAAAATATTCTTATCTTATAATATTGAACCACTGTACTCACATGAACTGATTTAGATGTGTTTTTAGTACCTTTATGGATCTTGAGAGGAAATGTCATTGCTCCTGTAAAGTTCCACCCACTAGCCCAACAACGGCGTCTAGTGGTCTGGTCGAAGGTATTTCGCGTGTAAGTCCTCTGGCACTTCTGTAGAAATCATCGTAATTTAGTACAACTTTGATTTCTAATTCAATTCTGACTTTGTGAATAATTTAATCTGACTCCAATTGAAGAGTTCAGATGCAAAAGCCTCTAAGTGCCATCTGAAATTTTCTTCTAAAATGAGCATTTTTATCAAGCTCGTATGTTTATGTTCAGTAATTCACTTTAATGGCAATGAAAATAAACTATTAATTGACAATAAAGTTAAATTTCTGAACCTAAACATACAAGCTTGATAAAAATGCTCATTTTAGAAGAAAATATCAGATGGCACTTTTGCATCTGAACTCTTCAATTATAAATGACTCTTAGTTTCACAATTTGCTGATGTAACAGCTGATCATAAGATTAGTTGTGCTTTAATTTAGATCTTTGATTAATCTGGATGTCATAATTTTCAATTATTCGTTCATTACGGACCCATCATCGATTAGAGAATTTCGCATCGGCCGACTGCGTTGACTCACAAACATAAATTCGCCGGCATAAATTCGTTTATGATTCTTAGTCAGAGGGTGCAGAGTTTACTAATGCATTTGAGTCGAACCGCCACATGCTTGTTCGTACAAAAATACAGTTCTCTTAGTCACGATACTGCAACTTGCTAAGTCAATAACAGACAAACTCAAAGTCTCAGACTAGTTTTCTCCAGTATGAACTGTTACATGAATCTCAAGTCTTCGTTTCTCTGAGAAACTCCTTCCACACTGACCACGGCTGCGTTTCCCAAAAGCATCGTAAGCTTAAGTTGATCGTAGCTCCATTGAAACCAATGGAGCTACGATCATCTTAGGCTTACGATGCTTTTGGGAAACGCTGCCGACGTGAACGGCTTCTCTCCAGTGTGGATCCTCATGTGACGCTCAAGATTATGTTTGCGTGTGAAACTCTTTCCACACTGAGTGCAGGTTGTAGATTTATTGGCTGTTCTTTTCTTTAAAAATGTCTTTTTAGTCTTTGAGCGACTCAAAGGTTTTTCTCCAGGTTTGACATGATGTTCCTCCTCCACTTCACTCAGTTCTTCACTCTCCTCCTCCTCTTTAATCATATCTAAAATGGAAGAAAATATAATTTTTTGATTTACTTTAGCTCTGATTTCTGAGACACAAAGAGAGACAACAGAAATGTGTCTATTTGATTTGCTCTCATTTCATTTTTCATTTCAAAAATTAAGCATTCACTTCACACACTCATTATTGCACAGTGACTTTAGAGGTTTATGTATATTATCATGCTTGTCCCTGGCTCACCTGATATCCAACAAATACAAGGACTGACTGTGTCAGCCTCAGCTGAATATTATCTGCATTTATTTGTTATCTGTTATTCATTTTGAAGCCATTATCCGTATTCGGCTTCGGGCACACCCCTATCATAAAGTATGTCCATCACTTTGCAAAAACCAAACATACACATATACGCATACACTGTGTGATATAGCCTTTTCGGTTCAGGTGCATTTACAGTGTTCGCTCTCTCTCATGCTCCTGTATTGAGTATGTCTTTTAGGCTATCTTTATATCATATGATATAGTTAAGCAATCACACAAAGAGTGTTGTGTTTTCCACAAATTTCAGCGCGATTGCAAACGTGATATTGATTATCATACCTGCAAACTAGTCGCTTTTCGGTGAAATTCACCGTTTTGAATCAAAATATGTCATTTATGTGAATTGTGTAGATCCGATTTTTTTTTTTTTTTTCGGGGGTGGGGGTCTCAGGGTGAGTTTGCAGGCACAATAATTCAAAAATGGGCTACTTTCCCATAGACTGGAGTGAGACCATAAACGTCTCTCGAGCTGTCGTTATGTTTTTTGGTGCTGTGGTGTGACTGACACATCGCTCTAGTGCTTCAGTTCAAACAGAGGCAGAGCGCATGTGAACCGATCATCTCTTCTGCTTTACAACGCAAAATAAACATGAATGGATGTGCCAAAAAACAAAAACAAAATAAAATAACAACTTATTTAGTGATGGCCGATTTTAAAACACTGTTTCAGGAAGTTTCAGAGCATAATGAATCTGTGTATCGAATCAGCTGTTCGGAGCGCCAAAGTCATGTGATTTCAGCAGTTTGGCAGTTTGACGCGCGATCAGAATCATGATTCGATACGCTAATTCATAACGCTCCGAATCTTCCTGAAGCAGTGTTTTGAAATCGGCCATCACTAAATAAGTCGTTATTTAGTTTTTTTGCTGCACCAAAAATATTCTCGTCGCTTTATAATATTAATATTGAACCACTGCACTCACATGAACTGATTTAAATATGTTTTTAGTACCTTTATGGATCTTGAGAGAGGAAATGTCATTGCTCCCTATAGAGGCCTCACTGAGTCATCGGATTTCAACTAAAATATCTTAATTTGTTTTCTGAAGATTAACGAAGGTCTTACGGGTGTGGAACATGAGAGTGAGTAATTAATGACAGAATTTTCATTTTTGGGTGAACTAACCCTTTAACGTACTTCAATACTGAATGTATGAAACCGTTTTATGACGCCACCATGTAAATGTTTAGGGCGATATGAAAAACGAGTATAAATGTAATTATGTCATTAAAAATCTATTATATCATTATTATAAAAACTTCTTTTTGTGTAATTTATATGCAAGTAGCTTCCAAATCAATTAATTTTAACCTTTAATATTATAATGATGTACAAGTTGTGGTTCCCTGTATAGGTTACAGCATTAGTGGAGAGATTTTTCTTCTTTGAGGAAATTTGCCATGCACTGTACCTGATAAGCCCCCAATTAATCTTTATTGAATTGAAGGTAATCAAATCGCAAGCTTCTGAATCAAAATCAAATCCAATTGTGAAATTTGTGTCAGTGCCCAGCCCTAGTGTCAACATTTTCTTTTTTTTTTCACTTTGGAGTTTGCAGGTATGTGTATGGGCAGTTTAATGAGTTGTTAATATTAAATGATTTACATTTTAGACACAATATTGCCTGTTTTGCTAAATTTCGTCAACAGAATAGCTCCAAACAAAGCCGCAGCAGAACTGTCTATGAATCTAGTTCGACATTCTACATTCATTGTAATTAGGTAACATGTTAGTTTTGCATGTACAGAAAATAACAATGACCATAAAACCTATGAAAATAGAGAGCACCACAAAGTTTTCAGTGTCAAACTTCACTTCATCTTTAGTGGTTCATTATTACTGCTTAAAGTATAAGCAGTATCTGTTACAGCATATGAAACTTGAGGTCCATTCCCATCAATTCCCCTCACAGATCTGAAACTTTGACATTTGACTTGGCATTCAGTAACAGTTTACCACAATACAACATCGAAACAATCACACAAACGAACACACAAAAGCATCTACAAAATCGCTGAGGTCTGAATAAATTCAACATATTTTACTCACATACTCGCTGCTGCTGCACTAAATGTTTGTTTCAGTAGGAATGATTAAATATGTCGCGTCGAAAAGATTCACTTAACCATCACTATCACCATCACAATAAATTTGTTCATGAGTTTCAGCGAGAAAAACCAAACATGCCTGATCTGCCGGCGATTTGATTTCGCTCGGCAACTCAGTCTGGAAACCTGTACATTAATTTCTACTGCTCTCTGTTACACTTTTGCGGGAACCAATCACAGACTGGCTTATCCACCTTGCTCGCTATTGGCGGGTATAACACGATGACGATAGAGAAGCGACGGCAAGCAGCTTTCAAACTCTATCTGGGGCACGTTCAAGATCAAACCGGTGCGCAACGTTTTGCTACGTTTTCCAGGTTGAACGACATGTTTCCTGGAAACGGTGTGCATCGGTGTGCAACGGGTTTGAGATACGTTTTCTCTTGTTTGGTGGGCGTGTCAGAAATGTCAGCCCAATCAGCGGCAATATGTATATAAACCACGCGGTATTAAAGAGACAGCTCGCACAATGAGTATTAATGTAATATAAAAATACTATACTTATATATTTTGCTGTTGTATTGAGAAGTGACACTTTAATAAACTTTTCTATACTCCTCTGATTATATAATGGTAAATATTACAATATCAAAGCACAACAACAGTGATCAGCAATAATGATAAGCCTAATTAATACAAACAATAAAAATAATATAGATCAACACAGGTAAGAAGTGGATTATCCTTCACCTGAAATGTTTGTCTTTTCATCCTGAAATGCAAGGCAAGTGTTGTATCAAAATAATTAGAAGATTCCACAAATTCTTTCACTGGATTGGGATGTTCTCTTTCATCCTGAAATGCAAGGCAAGTGTTGTATCACAATAATTAGAAGTTTCCACAAATTCTTTCACTGGATTGGGATGTTCTCTTTTATTCTGAACGGCAAGGGCAGTGACTAACATCAAGCGTATGTTGCAGTATTAAACACGTATTTATACCAACTTCATCAGGCTCCGAAAATTCTTCAAAAAGAACACAAAGAATGTCCTTCTCAGCTGCCATAGTTGCAACTCTTGCGTCATCAGAACGGGGTGTTCAACACACCTCTGTTTCCGTTTAAAAACCGTTTTGCAACGTTTTGTCGGGGCTGAACGCAGCCCTGATCTACCTGTCTCTCGCATGACCGTCACTCCAATATAACAATGCACAATCACAGTGACACCGATTGTGTTAAGCATTTACCTTATCTGAGAGAAATGTAGCAGAGCGTTGATCCGACAGTCTCTTCATAGGAAGATTACAAACAGCGATTAATGACACACAATGATTCTCTGCTGTTATTTTGGTGGTTTGCTTAACGATGTGAGTACAGGACTCTTTTACTTAAATGCACCTTGATGGTAGACAACATTTTTATTATTTGCTCTATGTTTCGTCTCCCTGCTTCTTGAATCTCGCGCCGCCTGAACTGACTGGAATTCTTTTTGGTTGTCATGACAATGACGTAGTTTAGAGCGGTTATATTCCGCGTTCATTTACACTGAACCAGAACAGTATCAGAGTCGCCTTTTAACCTCTCGACGATGCTGAATGACTTCTTTAGTTAGCAAACAAATTGCTTGAGTGGGTGTAAATACCGATCACTTTCATTTTTTGCACAACCTGCAAAAATCGCTCGATGCCATTGCTGCTTCTGCAAACCGCGGATCAATGCTACAAACCAATACAAACTAACCCTGCGTCTCAATCAGCTCCCTAGTTCCCTAGGTCGTGAATCAGTATATCATGAAAGTGAATGTGGCTGATTCCCTGATCAGTGCCCTGACTACTGAACTAGGGAGCTGATTGAGACACACGGTAAACCTGTCTGGAGTTTTCGCATCGCTCTGCAAAGTACGTCACCCGGATCGTTGATCTGATTGGTTGAAGGACTGTCCAATTGCGTGACTAATGCTCATTGATCACGCCTCTTGTGCAGTAGGAAATACATAGCAAACTCCCCAGACCAATGTTCAATTTTAAATTGAGCTTGGTCTGGTGATAGAGGGACAAAATGCATTGTCTGTAGTACCATAAATAGCCACAGGAGGAACCCTCGAACACCAATGAATTTAACCAAATAAATCACATATCAATACTTTTTAAATTAAATGTTCTCTTTAACCCTGTTACATCAGCAGATAGGCAGCATTCCATTGCATGTATGCATATAATATAATAGCATTAAGCTATAATATAAAAGTAATACACTGTAACATGATAACATCACAAAAACTCACATTCATGTCGATGCTTTGAAGTCACAGAGTGTGTTTTTTAAAGAGTACTTTCCTCTCAGTCTGTTAAATCAAGACGACATTGTCTGTTTTTGATTTATTTGAATCAGATAGATCAAGCAAATCTATCTTAAAGAGCATGAAAAGAGGTTTTGCACAGGCTGTGTGAAAATATACTCACAAGACTGAATGAACACATTTAACCATGCATGACCGTTAAAGCTGTATTTTGTGATGTGAACCATCACAGAATCTCACATAATTTAATTACAAAATACATGATTTATTATTTCACGCTAAAATAATTTCATCTACATAAAGCTATTTCATTTCAAATGTTGATGTTATTGTCTTTGTAAATGACACCATGAGCAGATCTAACTGAATTATTAGTTGACACAAAAATGTGCATGTTTTACCTGTCAAAACACAACATATTTCTGTGCGGGACAGTCTCTAAAGGCAGACATGATCCTTATTTGGGACAGGCAGGTATTTTATTAAATGTAAAATACTACATAGTTTACAAAGTGAAAATGAAACTGATATTTTTTATTTTTTATTGTAAATATTAGTTAGGGTTTTTTTCTTGCTAATTAAAAGTGTCAGAAGTATCTTTGTCTTTATTACTATAATGAAGATCAGTGAATGGACGAAACCTGAAAAAGCTCTGAAGAACATTTTTCCCCCTCCCATCCCAGTTTTTCCATCATGTCCCTTTGAGTGTTTCATAGATGTTACTGAGCTAAAACATTTCATCTCCATAGATCTAACATGGCACCTTCAGGAGACAAACAGCAGCACAAGATTCAAAAGTGAGAGTGAAAGTAAGAAAAAACACACAAAATCACATTATTTACCTGTTTGCCTGAGTCTGTTACACATTTTTTTTGTGTGTGTGTTAATACAGCTGGAGGAGTTTGCAGAGGTCTTACGTGCAGTTTGAGACTGAAAACTGGATTGTTTGAATCTCCTTTCTCTTTAACAAATCCTGCTTTTGTAGGCGAAATATGTTTTTCACAATAATAACTGCTCAATAACAGCCCTGTTCCAAAACAACACTGTTACACGACCAAATGTAATTACTGGAGTCAATTTGTGGATGATGTCAACTAGAAGAAAATTTGACTTTTGCCTAATCGTTATTTTATAACAAGTAAGATCAAATAAGTGACATATTCATAGAACTCTGCTAAACATGATATTGTTCAATTTTAAGAAGATATGGATGTAAAATGTAGCCTTTGCAATGTGTTGTCAAGAGACAGCAATTCATTTGTTACTGTGCATGTCTGCATTACTTGATTTTATTACTGAAAATATTGATGGAAATTCTATTTTACAGTTGAAACATGCTGTTGGGTGTCTATGGAAATCAGAAAGACAAACTCACACGTTTGCATAATTCATTTTTAATGGCTGAAAATTTCAGTATATTCATAACATTCAATTTGAGTCTGGAAAATCAGCTCTTTTCAAATTAAAAGATCTTTATTTTTTTGTACTTAGTCTAAAATGTCGGTTTCTCAAGCAAAGTGCTTCAAAATATGCAGATTAAGTGAAATATGAGAGAGAGATAAAATATGAAAACAGTCGCCCTGATGTCTGGTGATTCTCCAGAACTGTCTTGTCCTGTTGAAGAAACAGTGAAATGTCAAATCTCCACTGATGTACTTGAAATTTGCCTGATCAAGTCAAGTCACCTTTATTTATATAACGCTTTTTACAATGCAGATCGTGTCAAAGCAGCTTTACAGTGATACATAACAAAGCTTAAAAAACGTAGTGAAGACGTACCACCAGGTTCTTCAGGATTAGTTGCATTCTGTGATTCAGCAGCTGGAAAACCACGATAAAATGAAGTGTAGTGTCAATGCAGAACTATTCTCAAACATAGTATTTCATAAAGCTGAAACAATAGCTTAATATTTAAATTCTAAATAATATCTGAAAAATGTATTACAATGTATGTAATAATTGAATTAATGCTTTCAGTTTGCCTACCCAGTTTGATGATAACTGGTTCTTTGATGCTCTTGTGGGTCACAAAACAATCATATTCATCTTTTTCCTTCCCCTTGATCTCCACACTCTTCCTCATCTGAAAGGATCCATCATTGTTTGGTCTGATTCCTGTGGATTCAATCTCATCTTCAGGCAGAGATGTGTGAGTTTTCCTAATGGTCAAGATCACATCTTTGGGGTAGAAGCCAGTGGCCAGACAGGTGAGTTTCAGCTTGGTTTCATCATTGGTATTCTTCTGTTCAAACACATGGACATCTGGAGGAGCTGAAAACACAGAATCAGTTCATCAATCAGTTTCATCTCTATATAATAAACAAATACAAACACATTTAAGCCTCATTCAGACTGTCAGTTCAAATATAATTTTTGTGCACATCCGATTGGATTCCCATCACATTTAGCACGTGTGAAGGGCAAAACAATCAAACAAACAAACAAGGAAAAATAAAAATAAATAAATCACTTTAACATGCCAGACATTGCTATAGGAAACATGCTGAAAGTCGTTGCAGAAACAAGGTTGTTGTTACAGTCACGTTTGTCCTGGACTCTGTTTCCCAGAATCCCAAAAAACAAGCAAGGAAACATGCTGAAAGCTTGTGTTGTTGCAGTTAGATGCAGGTACAGGCAGAAAATTACTATATAATAGTGACATGTTTTTGAGAGATTGGCCTCCTTCAGGAGACACAGTAGTTCAGACCGTCAGCTACACATTGTGTCATGTTTTAATTTTCCCAAATACAACACAAGGTCATTGCAGATATTCCAGAAAATGAAAGAACCACAGAAAAGAAAAGCACCACAGGACACACAAATCAGGTCTGAACTGATACACATATACCCCCTTTCCACCAGCACGAACCGGGTGCTAGTTCAGAGCTAGTGCTAGTGCCAGTTCAGAGTTGGTTCAACGGAGGAGCCTTCTAAGAACCGGTTTGCCTTTCCACGGGCTAGAGAGCCAGCACAGAGCCAGGATTTACGTCACTGTATACGTCTCATATTTCACAGCAAAGCTAGCGCCACAGCACCAAACACAAACACACCAGGCTTGTTCCAGATGCATCGGCTTCTCAGAGCGATCGGCGCATGACATCAAAGCACCGCGAGAACGATCCAAAAGCACAAGGAGTCGTATGCTCCACAAACGCTCCCGCGGATCCGCGGCACCCGCCGAATCGGTCCACGCTGCTCCGATGCATCTCGAGCAAGCCTTCTATCAACAATCGCGGATGTTTCACTACTGTTGATGCTCATGGCTTTGCGAACCTACATCGGCATCCAAACACGGCACGCCGTAATTTGTATATAGACGGAGATTACAATCGAGCTGCTATTAGCTCGATTAGCTGCTATTTCAAAAATGGCGGTCACAAGTTTCTTGTTGGTCACGGTAACCCCGCCCCCAGCCCCTGACGCAAGCGGTTCTTACTTCTAGCCCAGCAGTGTTTTGGTGCTACTTACGAACCACTTTTCCTGGTTCGGAGCTGATGCTTTGTGTGTCGAAAGACAAAGAACTGATTTGAAACTAGGCTCTGGCTCCGAACCAGCACTCAAACTGCCTTGGTGGAAAAGGGGTAATAGTGGAAAGTGAATCATTTAAGATCACATTCAACACGATTCACCACATGGGGGGTTTGTGCATATAATATGCCATAAAGTGCGTATCATATGCACACCAAAACTCATTTTCCACGAGACTGCACACTCAAAACTGATACGCATTTTCGTGTGATCAGGCTCTCACATTATATTTGGATGTACGGATAATCAGATTTGGACTGACAGTGTGAACACAGCCAAACTCACAGCCGTTTCTGAGCTCCTCGTCTCTATATCCTCTGTATTTGTTGAGCCATTCCACACACTCTTTCTCCAGGTATCCTTTGATGTATTGGTTTACGATGGGGATATTGTCCCATTTTCTCTTGGTTGGTAGAGCTTCATCAACTGGAGCGACCCATTGAGACTCTTTCATATCGAAAGACAAGAAGCCCTCTCTATCATAGCTGAACTCATAAATGCCTTTGAGAAACTTCACTTGATCTCCCTCCTGCTCAACTTCACAACCAACTCTCCACTGAAGAACATGAAGATCTGACATGGAGAAGCAAAATGTTTGCAACAATAATAAAAAAATAATATGAATAATTAAGCTGGGTATATTCATGTAAACAGTATGAATGTTTCTCACCTGATTTATCGTGTCTCATGCGGTCTATGAGAATGTGGACGTTCACATTAAACCACTGTTCTTTACTCTTTCTCGACTGAGTGCCTTTTTCCCAGTAATCTTCCTGCATTTTCTCTTTCATCCACTGCTGTTTGGGAATCTTTCTCTTGTCTTTACTATTGTAATAGTCGATCTGTGTGTCGTCCAGCAGACCCATAGCAGTGAATTCATAGATGCCTGGCAGATCCACAGATTTAGACAAGGCTGTGTAAATGTAATACAGCGAGTGTTTCTCTGCAATGAAGAGAGATAAAATACCAATTAAAAGGCAAGAAAAAACTAATTATTTTAGTTATTTTATTTTATTTTAGATTCAGCCAATTGCATAATTTTATTTGATTATTTTTTATTAATTTTACCCAGGGGCTAAGTAGTTTTTATGTAACTGGGTCAGTTTTACTGACAATATCTGGTTCAATGTAACCCAATATTTACATTTTAATATAAAAAATAATAATATCTGAAAAATGTATTACAATGTATGTAATAATTGAATTAATGCTTTCAGTTTGCCTACCCAGTTTGATGATAACTGGTTCTTTGATGCTCTTGTGGGACACAAAACAATCATATTCATCTTTTTCCTCCTTCTTGATCTCCACACTCTTCCTCATCTGGAAGGATCCATCCTGGTTTGGTCTGATTCCTGAGGATTCAATCTCATCTTCAGGCAGAGATGTGTTATATTTCCTAATAGTCAAGATCACATCTTTGGGGTAGAAGCCAATGGCCAGACAGGTGAGTTTCAGCTTGGTTTCATCATTGGTATTCTTCTGTTCAAACACATGGACATCTGGAGGAGCTGAAAACACAGAATCTGTTCATCAATCAGTTTCATCTCTATATAATAAACAAATACAAACACATTTAAGCCTCATTCAGACTGTCAGTTCAAATACGATTTTTGTGCACATCCGTTTGGATTCAGATCACATTTAGCACGTGTGAAGGGCAAAACAAACAAACAAAAAACAAGCAAGGAAACATGCTGAAAGGTTGTGTTGTTGCAGTTAGATGGAGGTACAGCTAGAAAATTACTATATAATGGTGACATGTTTTTGAGACTGGCCTCCTTCAGAAGACTCAGTAGTCCAGCATGTCAGCTACACATTGTGTCGTGTTTAAATTACGAACACATCTGTACTGCAAACCCCTCTATGTTGCTGCTGCTGTTGTTTTTTGTTTTGTTTTAGTTTTTTTCTGAATACCTACCAACACAACATCATTGCAGATATTCCAGAAAATGAAAGAGCACCACAGGACACACAAATCAGATCTGAACAGATACACATAGTGGAAAGTGAATCATTTAAGATCACATTATATTCGGATGCACAGATAATCAGATTTGGACTGACAGTGTGAACACAGCCAAACTCACAGCCGTTTCTGAGCTTCTCATCTCTATATCCTCTGAATTTGTTGAGCCAGTCCACACACTCTATCTCCAGGTAACCTTTGGTGTATTGGTTTAGGATCGGCATATTGTCCCATTTTCTCTTGGTTGGTAGAGCTTCATTAACTGGAGCGACCCATTGAGACTCTCTATCATCAAAAGACAAGAAGTTTTCTCCATCATAGCCGTACTCATCAATGCCTTTGAGAAACTTCACTTGATCTCCCTCCTGCTCAACTTCACAACCGTGTCTCCACTGAAGAACATGAAGATCTGACATGGAGAAGCAAAATGTTTGCAACAACAATAAAAAATAATATGAATAATTAAGCTGGGTATATTCATGTTAATCTGTATGAATGTTTCTCACCTGATTTATTGTGTCTCATGCGGTCCATCAGAATATGGACGTTCACATTAAACCACTGTTCTTTACTCTTTCTGGACTGAGTGCCTTTTTCCCAGTAATCTTCCTGCATTTTCTCTTTCATCCACTGCTGTTTGGGAATCTTTCTCTTTTCTTCACTATTGTAATAGTCGATCTGTGTGTCGTCCAGCAGACCCATAGCAGTGAATTCATAGATGCCCGGCAGATCCACAGGTTTAGACAAGGCTGTGTAAATGTAATACAGCGAGTGTCTCTCTGCAATCAAGAGAGATAAAATACCCATAAAAAGTAAAGAAAAAACTAATTATAATTATAAAACCATTACTTTTTTACTATTCTAGATTCAGCCAGTTGGATAATTTTATATGATTATTTTTATTACTTTTACTCAGAGGCTAAGTAGTTCCCTTTCAGTCGGTCACGTTCGACGTACGTCAGTAGTGACCGACGAATTGGGATATCGCTAGAGAGCCCTATCAGCTTCGAGTGAACTAAAACAAGCCAATGGAATTGGCGTGCGATATTTGCATAATGCGCACCGCCTCCGACAGGTGTATATAAATAGGAAGCAGATGCAATCGCACTCTGTCTTTCGCTTCGGAGCCAACAGTTGGTGTCCAGCTTCAAACTTCACAAGAGTGAAACTAAACAGCCTTGGAGATTCAGCGTCTGTTTGTGTTGGCGTTAAAGCACAACAGCGAGGTCGCGAGCTTCCCGGGGAGCCTGAGCTTAAGCTCTCAACTGCTGTTTTAACAGCAACTGAATTCCCATATAAAACGCAGTTGTCTGTTGCGATTTGGGCCGGTTCCTCCCGGTGTGTTCGGGGAGTGGTGTACCTGAACACATCGCGTCACTCCCTGTGTGCTTCAGCACGAGAGAGCTGACTCTTCCCCTTCTAAAAGAGCTTCACAGACAGACACTGCGTCTTTTTCAAGACGTCATTCTGTCCGTGCGTTTCTGGAGGCGGTCGTTTCCTATTCTCAATGACGGCCACAATCACTTTCTCTCATGTCTGCTTAGCGTGCTGAGACTGTGTTTGTGGGTGGTTCATATTCTCTTATGAGAATATGCCCACGTCGGCGCGTTGTTTGTCTCGCCTTTCTCGTAAGGGCTTGAGCGTTCAGCGCGCCGTGTGCCGTCGAGCTGCCGGCTGACAGCGCGCGTTGCCATGGCAACCCTGCGCGTCGTCTGGCGCTCTAGATGCACTGTCGAGACTCGAGCGCCTTTAATGAGGTGGAGTCCCCTCACTTATTCCCCGATCTAGTTTATTTTTCTGAATAAGAAGAATACTACTTTGGTTAATAAGCCTGGGTGACCAGAGGATCACAGTGGGGCTATACCCGCCGAGCCATTCTCCATGGGCCCCCCACTCCTCTAGTGCATCGCAAACATGTTGTGACTATGTCCGTGGGTGGTTCATGTTTAGTAAAACATGGCCACGTCGGCGCCCAGTGCGCCGTGTGTCGTCCAGTTGGACGGCCACGTTCACTGTCCAACATGGCTGGTAGCTTCTGCTTGGATTGCTGGTCCTTCTCATGAGGGACCTAGCGTCTTAGTCGGAGCTCCAGCAGAGGATCAGATGTCGACTGCTACATTGGAGAGAGTATTGTTGGGCTCTGAAAATGAAGATGATGCTGAGCATCCCACAGTCGTGATGTGCTCATGCTGAATCAGATTCAGACTTGACAACCATGCTTTCCCAGGCCCCTGGGGGCGTTGTGTGACGCGCACTCGCCTTGCCCCGCCCCCTGTGCCCGGACGTGCATGGAAAAACTTGGCAGTTTTGTGGCCTCTTTGGTGTTAAATATGGAGCGCCAAGGGGGCCATAATCTGCATTACAAGTTTTCTCTCTCACTACCCTTTAGGGGGGTAGTTCTGAGTCAGGGTTGAGCTACGCATGATGCAGGTCATAGCGCAGGCCTCTGGCCAGACAATGTCCACCATGGTGGTCCGGAAACACCCCTGGCTAGTCTTGCTGGGATGTGTCATCGTCAAGTACACTTTCTCGATGTGCTCATCTCACAAGCTGGCCTAAAACCCAGCCCGCTCTCCCCACAGCCAACCCAGTTGGTTAACAGGAGGCGGTCCTGGGGATATGGTGACCTGCAGCTGAAGGAAACAGTTCTTTCCCCGGAGGAGGGCCGGGTGGAGAATTCTGGTCTGTTCCGCCGCTGGTTCTCCGGAGTCCAGCGGTACCCACGAATAGAACTGTTGTCTGATCCTCCAGGTCCCAAGAGGGTGTGGCTGGTAGTGTGCAAGGCCCCGCCTTGCCACTCTCAGCCCTCTCTCACTTCACCAGCAGGTTCCAGTGTGGTGGTTCAGGCCGCACCCCATGTGCCGTCTCCCATTCACACTGCTACCTCGCAGAGTCTGATCACACTCCGGGCCGCTCCCATGCCGTCCGAGTCGGGTCCCCGTACTCTGCTTGCGGCTGTCAGCGTGCGAGGCCCTTCCTTGTCACGCGCAGCCCCCCCTCACATCGCCAGCAGGTGGCAGTGTGATGGTGCAGGCCGCGCCCCGTGCGCCGTCTCCCATACGCACTGCTGCCTCGCAGAGTCTGACCACACTCCGGGCCGCTCCCATGCCGTCCGAGTCGGGTCCCCGTACTCTGCCTCGCTGCCCCACCCCCGGTGCGTCTGTGGTGCCTTTGGTCCCGCTGGCTCAGTGTCTGGAAGCGTGGATAGCGCTCCCCAGCCTGTCCAGCTGGCTCATTCGTACCATCAGACTCGGCTATGCGATTCAGTTCGCCCGGCGTCCCCCGGTTTTCAGGGGTGTCCACTACACTCATGTGTCACTGGACAACGCACCTGTTCTCCGGGCGGAGATTGCTGTCCTCCTGGCGAAGGATGCAATCGAGCCGGTCCCTCCAGCCGATATGAAGTTGGGGTTTTACAGCCCCCTACTTCATTGTACCACAAAGGGTGGTGGGCTATGGCCAATCCTGGATCTGTGCGTCTTGAACCGGTACCTTCACAAGTTGCCGTTCAAGATGCGCAGAAGCGCATTTTCGAATGCGTCCGTCCCCGGGATTGGTTTGCAGCGATCGACCTGAAGGACGCGTACTTTCATGTCTCGATTCTGCCTCGCCACAGACCCTTCCTACGGTTTGCGTTCGAGGGTCGGGCATATCAGTACAAAGTCCTACCCTTCGGGCTGGCCCTGTCACCCCGCGTCTTTACGAAGATTGCGGAGGCGGCCATTGTTCCCCTCAAGGAACAAGGCGTTCGTATTCTCAGCTACCTCGACAACTGGTTGATCCTGGCCAGCTCGCGAGCGCAGTTGTGCGAACACAGGGATATGGTTTTAGCTCACCTCAGCCGGTTGGGGCTTCGGGTCAACTGGGACAAGAGCAAACTCTCCCCCGGGCAGAGGATCTCTTATCTCAGTCTCGAGCTAGACTCGGTCGCCCATCGGTGTTGACCTGCCTGAGTACGCTCAGTCGCAGGACAGCGGCTCCACTGAAACTATTTCAGAGGCTCCTGGGGCATATGGCATCTGCAGCCGCGGTAACGCTGCTCGGATTGCTCCATATGCGACCGCTTCAACACTGGCTTCGCGGCCGGGTCCCGAGATGGGCGTGGCAGCGCGGTACGCTCCGTGTTCCCGTGACACCGAGCTGCCGACACACTCTCATCCGGTGGTCGGACCCCTTGTTCCTGCGGGCCGGAGTGCCCCTGGAACAGGTGTCCAGGCACGCTGTGGTCTCCACAGATGCCTCCGCCACCGGATGGGGGGCCACGTACAACGGGCATGCAGTGTCGGGTCTATGGACGGGGCCTCAACTGCATTGGCATATCAATTGCCTGGAGTTGCGCAGTACGTCTTGCACTGGGCCGCTTCAAGGAGCTGCTGTCAGACAAGCACATACTGGTCCGCTCGGACAGCACTGCGGCCGTTGCGTACATCAACCATCAAGGTGTTCTACGCTCCCGTCGCATGTCGCAACTCGCCTGCCATCTCTTGTTGTGGAGTCAGAAGCATCTGAGGTCCCTTCGGGCCACTCATGTCCCAGGTGTGCTCAACCGTACAGCCGACGAGCTGTCACGGCAGCCTCCACTTGCGGGCGAGTGGCGGCTCCACCCCCATGTGGTTCAGCTGATTTGGCAGCATTTCGGCGAGGCCCAGGTAGACCTGTTTGCCTCCCCAGAAACTGCCCACTGCCAGTGGTTTTATTCCCTGACCGGCGGCACGCTCGGCACGGATGCCCTGGCACACAGCTGGCCCCCGGGTCTGCGCAAATATGCGTTTCCCCCAGTGAGCCTTCTCGCACAACTCTTGTGCAAGGTCAGGGAGGACGAGGAGCAGGTTCTGTTAGTGGCTCCGTACTGGCCCACTCAGACCTGGTTCTCGGACCTCATCCTCCTCACGACAGCCCCTCCCTGGCCGATTCCTCTGAGGAAGGACCTCCTGACTCAGAGACGGGGCACCCTGTGGCACCCGCGTCCCGATCTGTGGAACCTCCACGTGTGGTCCCTGGACGGGATGCGGAGGTTCTGAGTGATCTCCCGCAAGCGGTCGTAGACACCATCACTTCCGCTAGAGCTCCTTCCACTAGGAGCCTCTAAGCGCTGAAGTGGAACCTGCTCGTCGAATGGTGCGCCTCTCGCTGAGAGGACCCCCGATTATGTTCGGTCGGATCTGTGCTTTCCTTCCTGCAAGAAGGGTTGGAGCGAAGGCTGTCTCCCTCCACCCTGAAGGTGTATGTTGCCGCTATCGCTGCACATCACCACGCAGTTGAGGGTAAGTCCCTGGGGAAACACGATCTGATCGTCAGGTTCCTGAGGGGGGCGAGGAGACTGAAACCTCCTCGCCCTTCCTCCGTACCCTCTTGGGATCTGACCCTGGCTCTCACAGCTCTCCGGGGTCATCCCTTTGAGCCTTTGCAATCAGTTGACCTGAAACTAATGTCTCTCAAAACGGTTCTTCTGGTTGCATTGGCTTCCCTGAAGAGGGTAGGGGATCTGCAGGCATTTTCGGTCGATGAAGCGTGCCTAGAATTCGGGCCCGGTGATTCTCACGTCATCCTGAGACCCCGGCCTGGATACGTGCCCAAGGTTCCTACCACTCCCTTCAGAGATCAGGTAGTGAACCTGCAAGCGCTGCCCTCGGAGGAGGCAGACCCAGCCCTAGCTTTGCTCTGTCCCGTCCGCGCTCTGCGTGTGTACGTGGACAGAACGCGAAGCTTCAGGACCTCAGATCAGCTCTTCGTCTGTTATGGAGGCCAGCAGAAGGGAAAGGCTGTCTCCAAGCAGAGGATGGCCCACTGGATAGTGGATGCCATCGCCTTGGCGTACGAATCCCAGGGCGTGCCTTGCCCGCTCGGGTTGAGAGCCCACTCCACCAGAGGGGTGGCCTCCTCCTGGGCGCTGGCTCATGGCGCCTCGCTGACAGATATCTGTAGAGCTGCGGGCTGGGCGACACCTAACACGTTCGCTAGGTTTTATAGTCTACGTGTAGAGCCGGTATCCTCACGTGTACTCGCATCCACTAGTCGGTAGACGTGTTGTACCCGCTCTAAGTGTCGGCTTGCAATGCCATTCCCGCCCCCTGGCCGGATACGTGCATACTTTCACTCCAGTCGTGTTCCCCGCTTGGCGAACCCTGTCGAGTTCCTCCGCCTCCCCCTTCGGCTCGGACATTGCGGAGTGTCTGATGCCAGGCCTACATCCGTCGCTGACGCTGTCTGTTGGCTGGGGCCCATATGCCGTGACCCCTCTACGTGAGCGGTCCCATATGTGTATTTTCCACGGTTTAAAACTCCCTACGGGCCGAGTCCGTGTCTTTCCCTTAGCAGAGCCAGCTCTGCTGTCACCTGTCAGATGAGTCTCCCCCTACCAGGTGGAGCCATCCCAGGGACTCCATATGCGTACTGCCCCCCGGGCCAGTCCATATGTGTATTCTCCACGTAAACTCCTCCCCCATTGGGTAGGTAGTGGCCTCCGCAGCGTCCCCTCCGGGTTCGCTTCCCCAGTGTAGTCTAGTTTACTTAGTGGGTAAGTCGGAACAGCAGTAGACTCTCTCGGTGTAAGCTCGCCCCCTTCACCGCCAGCCGGTGCTATGGGCGGCTGAGCTTGCGCTGGGCACTGGAAGGGGTTTCGTAACTGTGGCGCTTTAGTTGGGATCCCAATTCGTCGGTCACTACTGACGTACGTCGAACGTGACCGACTGAAAGGGAACGTCTCGGTTACGTATGTAACCCTCGTTCCCTGAAGGAGGGAACGGAGACGTACGTCCCGTCGCCACAGTTTCTGTACCCTCGCTGTTGTGCGGACACCAGTTGTCTCCTCAGCGAAAAACAGAGTGCGATTGCATCTGCTTCCTATTTATATACACCTGTCGGAGGCGGTGCGCATTATGCAAATATCGCACGCCAATTCCATTGGCTTGTTTTAGTTCACTCGAAGCTGATAGGGCTCTCTAGCGATATCCCAATTCGTCGGTCACTACTGACGTACGTCTCCGTTCCCTCCTTCAGGGAACGAGGGTTACATACGTAACCGAGACGTTTTTGTGTAACAGGGTCAATTTTACTGACAATAATCTGGTTCAATGTAACCCAATATTTAAAACCAAACAACCCATTTGTCAATTGATATTTTATGATCTGATCCTGAAAGAAAGTAAAGTTTAAATTATTATGACTTACTAAATTATTACTCTAAATTATTAATAAATTTATAATTATAAGATAAAAAGGCAAAATTATGACATACCACATCAAAATTATTTCTTAAAAAGAGGAAATTATGACTTAAAAATATAATTTTGACTCACCATTATGACTTTTAACAGAACAAGATAACAGTATACAGAAATATACAGAAACACCCATTATTAAAAAAAATAAAAATCATGAAAGATATTAAAGTCTAAAAAACACTGGGTTAAAACAACCCAATATGGTTTGTTTTTAACCCAAGGGCTGGGTAAATATATACGGAGCCTGGCACATCACCTGTAGGAGAAAAAAAACAATTTGTGCCGACGGTTTTGCAATTTGTTCCCTCAGTTTATAAACCGTGCTCACAAATTCTTAAACTGTTCCCTCTGTTTAAAAAATCGTGCCAACGGATTAATAAACCATACCCACGAATTTCCAATCCGTGTGCTCTCCAACACCTGCTGCATCCGCCATTACCACGCGGCAGAAACGCCACCGCAAGTTAACCCCCGACTATCACTTCCTGAGAGATTCGACGGCGATCCAACGAAATGTAAAGGGTTTATTCTACAATGCTCACTCTTTGTCTGAAGGAGATGCATATTTACAGTAGGCCTAGTTGATTATAACAGGTTTGTGTAACATTCTGAGATTCTGAAGTTCCTGGGCATCGAGAGGATCTTACCTCATAGAAGAGGCAGAGACAGAGACAAGAAATTGTTGCAAAGGGAGGCATTTTGGATTTTTGAACTTAATTTCCTGATGGCATGAATTAAGAACTTGCACTCTTGTTTTCTGTAATTATTTTCTGTAACATTATTATTGTTATTTTCATTACTTTGAATGTATATTTCATACAGTTTGTGCTATGTTTGTTACTAGACTCTCTTGCAGTGACACTTGTGATAATTGATTGATATTGGTGTTAATTAATGATTGGATTAGGCTGATGACTTTGAATTGCTAGTCTCTCTAGAAAGAGGATGATTGTTTGTTGCATATTGAGCACTGAGGAGAGCAATTTGCTGAAACGTCTGCTCATGCTCATGTTTTTAACTCACTTGCACTTTGCACTTTATTGTACCATGCAATTTATAAAATAAATTTTGTATTTTCTAGACCTCTTCAGTCTTTTTGGATTCAGTGTGCAGGCAGCCATTTTTTCTGTTTTGCTCAACCTATTCTGGGTTCATTTTAAGCCATATAGTACTTATTAAACAAACAAACAAACAAACAAACAAAAACAATCATTTGGTTTGTCCATAATTAACCCAACTTGGGTTGTTTTTACCCAGCATTTTTAGAGTGAATTTTGAGCAAAAATCACAGGAATAATCAATATGAAGACTAGTTCACTGCTAAAGCAGCCTGGTTACAAACTTTCTTCAAAGTTTCTGGTAACACTTTATTTTACAGTGCCGTAATTACATGTTACTTAATATAACAGTAAATTATGCAAAATTACAAGTAACTAACCCTAAACCAAACCCTAACTATAACTCTATAGAAAGTACATGAAGTTAATTAATAGTACTGAGTACTTTTTGAGTAATTACAATGTAACTATAGCACTGGAAAATAAAGTGTAAACAAATATCTTCTTTTGTGTTCAGCAGAACAAATAAATTAATACAGGTTTGGAAAAATCTAAGGGTGAGTAAATGATGACAGAATTTTCATTTTTTTTTTTTTTGGGATCCCTTTAATTCATAATAATAATAATAAACATTATAAAACCCCCCAATGGGAAAATCTTAAATGAACCAGTGGTGAAAAATTGTCTTCCAGGAGCTGACAGCACACTTCCACCAGTCTATCAACGAGAAAGCAGGCACAGCCATTTCTAACTTGAATGTTTGACTTCCGATGTCATTCACTTCCAGTTATTTTACCAGTACAAAAACAGCCCTTTATATTGCTTTATATTGCAAACTTTTAATCATTATCATATTATTTTAATCTCACTATGTGGGAATGTAATATTTTTCTATCTCTATTTTATTCATCTTGTATCTTACTGAAGGGCTAGGATCCCTTTTCAGACAATGCAGTTTGCAAGACCTGTTTCCCATTTTGCTATCAAAGGCAAAAAAACGGGAACCAATAACCAAGAACAAAGAACTGTCTCCTTGCCTAAAAACCCACATGCTAGACTCAGAAGTGTCTTCTTCTTTTCTGCTTCCACTCGGCTCATCTCTACTGATCAACAATAAATAACATTGATATTTTCCACCTCAGGCTTTTGTCTCTTCATTCAAACTGGCCCAACATAATCATAACACCACTTTAGTGCAAACCGTTTATGGCACTTTGTTATTTTTCTAGTTATTTACAAGAGACAATATGGTTTATCCCAGATAGCAAAAATCATCTGGCCCAGATCTGGCCCAGACACTTCTTAAGATCTGGGCCAGATCCGTGAAACGGACCTGGGCCGGTGTCTTTTGGCACAACGGGCCAATACCGGCACGGATCCGTTTTTCCTCATCTGGACCAGCACTGGGCCAGCTCCAGACCAGATGTGGATTCCTGTATGCCGATTTGGCCCAGATGTGGGCCAGATCTGGTCCAGCTCTGTTCTGGATCTGGCCCAGAACCATGCCGGATCAGGGCCAGCTCATTTTGTATACAGTACCCCCTCCCCCCTCTCTAAATAGTATACATATCTAGAATTTCAAGAATGTTCTCATAAATATTAAATATCTTATTGTCTGATATTTTTTCTGTTAAGTTTTAACATTCAATACTTAGGCAATACAACGTTTAAAGTACTGATTTAGATTTATAGACAATTAATGTACTGAAAACTTTTACACTAAAATACCACTTTATAATCTATTGTTAGCACTACCTCAGCAGCAACTACTTTACAGTAAACATACATTCAAAATACAATTGAACAGAGTAAATTTGACATAATCAAGGGCTTTATCTTTTGATCCATCTTCTATTTAATAGGCATATTAAAACAAATACACAAAATGCAAAACAGTGGATCTTTTCTTTTTATTTTGATAATTTTTGCACAAGTACTAAAAGTTTATATAAAACACTTAAGTGTCTCTACTTGCCATTAAACTGTTAGTTCACTCCAAAATAAAACATTCTGTCATTATTTACACTCTCATTTTGTTCTGCAACCGTAAGACTTTCATTCATCTTCAGGACACAAATTAAGATCTTTCTGATGAAATACGAGAGCTTTCTGTTCCTCTGTTGACAGCTATGCAACTACCACTCTAATGCTCAAAAAGTTCATAAAGAGATTGTAAAACTAATCCATATAAATCGAGCGCTTTAGTCCAAAATTTTCTGAAGAGACACAAGCGCTTGATTTGATGAATGGATTGAATTTAGGATTTTATTCATATATAAGCATTTATAAACTGACACATCAGTTGTGGTAAAGGGAAGCTCAAGCATGTTCACTGATGTGCGAGAACCAATAAAGTTCATTCTCGTGTTACACAACACGCTTGATCATCAGCAAGAGGTTTGTTCATCATATAAAGTGATCGTTTAATTGAGACAATTCAAACTCAATTTATATGGATTAGTTTGGTGATCTCTTTATGAACTTTGTAGTTGAAATTCATGGAAGTGTAGAAGTGGTAGTTGTGTAGCTGTCAGCACAGAGACAGAAATCTTTCAGATTTCATCAAAAAGATCTTCATTTGAGTTCCAAAGATGAAAGAAAGTCTTACGAGTTTGGAACAAAATGAGATGAGTAATTAATTTTCATTTTTGGGTGAACTATCCCTTTAAAGGATTAGTTCACTTTCAATGAAAATTACCCCAAGCTTTACTCACCCTCAAGCCATTCTAGGTGTATATGACTTTCTGATGAATACAATCAGAGATATATTAAAGTATTAGACTTGTAAAGAAGTAAAGAAGATTTTTAGCTGAAAATGTGGTCCTTGGTGATTTGTATAATATAAAAGTATAATATAAAAGTCAATGGCTACAGTTTGAGAGTCAAAAAAAACATACAGGCAAAACAAAATGAATACCTGTGGCTCCGGATGATTCATTGAGGTCTTATGAAGCAAAAAGATTGGTCTGTTTCGCTTTATAAGACCTCAATGTAACGTCAGCATCAGTCACAGGTATTAACTTTGTTTTGCCTGTAATATGTTTTAATGACTCTCAAAGTGACGGTAGCCATTGACTTGCATTATACGAATCACCAAGGACCACGCTAAAAATCTTTACTGTTCAACTGAAGAAAAAAAATGTCACCTACATCATGGATGGCTCGAGGGTGAGTAAATTAACAGCAAATTCTCATTTTCCGGTGAACTATACTTTAAAACATTGATACACAAACAGTTAAACAATCTCACGACCTTTCTTAATGTATAAGTAAAGAAGAAAAAAAAAAATAGAAGAAATGGGGGAAAAAAAAAAATAAACATACAAAAAATAATTTCATATAATGAACCATAAACACATCAAGAACCAATCGGGACAGGTCGGAAAACCATGGTATTACAAACCACTTCATATGTGCCGTTTAATTCCCATGAGGCATCTGCAGAAAAAAAAAAAAAGAAGAAAGCTGTTATTCTTGTAATTGTCCCAGTAAATCAAGAATCTGACGGTTGTGAGGCTCGTCTATATGAGCCTCTACTATTGCTGTGTGTAGTTATCCCTGATGTTGGTGGAGATGTTAGCCTCATTCAGACTGTCAGTCCAAATCCGATTTTTGTGCATATCCGATTGGAATGTGATCATAAAGTGTGAACCACAAAACAAAATTACACGAAATTACATGTAATTTTTACTAATCTGCTTTGAGCTACATTCACATGTGGTTTGAAATCATATTCACATGTCATTTCTGGAAATCAATTTCAGTTTGACCGATCTGATCAGATTTTGCGTGATTTATGTCACTTTCTCATGCCATGATCAGATTCCAATCGGATACACCAATAATTGTATTTAGACTGACAGTGTGAACATAGCCTTTGACACATCAGACAGGCTGTGTACTTTGTCTTTCAATTTCCCCTTCTCAATCTATGTTAAAGCACACCAAAGCAATCTAGTGCTATTGGTCTGATCACTCTGCTTTGGCTGAAATTTTGTTGACACTTATTTACGTCACACAAATGAACACCAACTTTAAACAACTGCTGCAAATTAAAGGATTAGTCCACTTTCAAGTAAAATTTTACTGATAATTTACTCACCCCCACATCATCCAAGATGTTCATGTCCTTCTATCTTCAGTCGAAAAGAAATTAAGGTTTTTGATGAAAACATTCCAGGATTTTTCTCCTTATAGTGGACTTCAATGGCCTCCAAACGGTTGAAGGTCATAATTACAGTTTCAGTGCAGCTTCAAAGAGCTTTAAACGATACCAGACGAGGAATAAGGGTCTTATCTAGCGAAACAATTGTCATTTTCGAAAAAAAAAAAAAAAAAAAAAATTCATACAACTGTATATGCTTTATAAACACAAATGATCATCTTGTACGTGCTTCCGCTTTCCTTATTCTTTAAAAAGCTTACGCTGTATGTCCTACACCTTCCCTATTCTACTTACGGAACGAACGCGGCGCCAATTCCGTTTTTTTCTGTAAGTTGAATAGGGAAGGCGTAGGACATACAGTCTGTCTGGAACCACTGAAGTCCACTATATGGAGAATAATCCTGGAATGTTTTCATCAAAAACCTTAATTTCTTTTCGACTGAAGAAAGAAAGACATGAACATCTTGGATGACATGGGGGTGAGTAAATTATCAGGAAAATTTGATTTTAAAGTGAACTAATCCTTTAAAATTACCAGAATAAAAAAAATTCACTCATGTATGTATAATTGTGATAAAAGTCTGTTCTCCTATACACATTTTTCACTGTTGTATCCAAGTAAAAAATCTGTAAATTTCTCCTTATGCTTTTCTCATGTACAATTTGAACTAAATATGAAGTGTCTTCAAAATAATAATATAATGCTTTTCGTATAATGTTTTCTAAAAAATAAGACAAGCCCAGTCCAAAGAAAATAATCTCTAAATGTAGAGATAATACTGTTCAGTATTATATAAATAAATGTGCTGCAACTGGGCTTGGCATACACTAACATGTGACAATATAAACTCAACTGTCCCTTTTTTCTTTATGAAGTCAGCTACTATTGCTTATTGTAATGGTATGGTGATGAAACACAACCCGCCACTAGGCTGCTTCTATCTGAAATTTACCTCAGTTAAGGCCTCTTTGGCTTTGGCACGTTCCTTCTGGCCATCGCCACAGTCAAAGGCAAGAATCTGCTGCACTGGTAGAGGACTGATTATTCCTTACAGCTCCTGTTGAGAAAAAAAAAAATATGTGCAGTAAACATCTCCAACCTCCAGACTAATAAGCTCCTGAATCCTGATTGAAATCTCATCTGTAATGTAGATCAGTTAAAGGATAAACAGGTATATAAAGAATTTAAATAATAATTTAAATTTAGCAGAATCATTTAATATGCTGAT
The DNA here is from genome assembly GCA_036281575.1 of Ancherythroculter nigrocauda. NCBI lineage: Eukaryota > Metazoa > Chordata > Actinopteri > Cypriniformes > Xenocyprididae > Ancherythroculter > Ancherythroculter nigrocauda. The sequence continues at coordinate 72,157,769 of VTFQ01000001.1, read as the reverse complement.
TTGGTGCTCATGCAAAAATTCTAATTATTATCAATGTTGAAAATGGTTGTGCTGCTTAACATTTTTGTGGAAATGGTGATACTTTTTTCAGGATTCTTTGATGATTAGAAAATGTTAATTAATTGAATTAAGTTTAATTACAAAATTTACTAAATATAATTTTTTTTTTGTTATAAATGTCGTCATTTAGGGTTGACTGTCACTTTTGATCGATTTAAAGTATCCTTGATGAAGTATTAATTTCTCTTTTTTAATCTTACCACAAATGTTTGAATGATATAATTGTTTCCACAAAAAATATAAAGCAACACAACGGTTTTGAATACTGATAATAATCATAAATGTTTCTTGAGCATCAAATCAGCATATTAGAATGATTTCTGAAGGATCATGTGACACTGAAGACTGGAGTAATGATGCTGAAAATTCAGCTTTGATCACAGGAATAAATTATATTTTACTATAGAATGCAGGTTAATAATATTTCACAATATTACTGTTTTTACTGTATGTTTGATTAAATAAATGCAGCCTTGGTGAGGAGAAGAGACTATATCATTAGTTAGCATTAGTTGACATGAACTAAGAATGAACCACTTCTACATCATTTATTATAATAAATGATGTATTATAATTATAATCATTGTTAATGTTAATTTCAACATTTACAAATACATTAAATTCTAATGTTGTATTTGTTAACATTAGTTAATGCACTGTGAAGTAACATGAACAATGGACAACTGTATTTTATTAGCTAACGTTAACAAAGATTAACAAATAACTATGTAATGTTAATGGTTAGTTCATGTTATAAACTAAGAAATGATGTTATAAACCCTTGTTGTAAAGTACGGGTCTACGGTAGGCCTTAGCTAGATTACGTTAACACTAGCTTATTACTAGCATTACCACGCAGTTAATACTTTAACAGTGAAAATTAAAGCAGTTAAAATTCGTCAGTTAACTTATATAATTATAATCCTCTGGATCGTGTTAGCGTGCCCTCTGCTAACATAAGAGTTAACTAACATTACGATTCAATACCGATCTAATAAGCAATAAAAACTCCAAACCTTAAGTTTAAACTTTAAGCCAACGAGTACACAATATAATTAATAAGAAATTAATTCATTAATAGAACAGTATGACTTACTTTGGTGATGTTTTTGAAGTAGGATACCGACCGAGCACCGTCTGCGTCTGCCTCCTCTTCTAAACTCCAGAAAAAAATTCGCGCGCTCGTTTCCGCGGATACGGGCCGAATCTGCGTTGCGACTGTTGTTCCCGCCCACGGAAACCGGGACCGGGCTGGATCCGTTTTAGAGCAGTGAAACGGAGGTGACTGTAACGCGGATTTGCCGGTTTGAAAACGGATCCGGCACGGAGTCACCTGCTGTCTGGGATAGCCCAATAGTTTGTCAAAAGCGTAAAGGGATGCTTTACTTGATCTTAAAAGATATCCTACTGACAAAGGTGGTGCCATTGTACTTTAAAGGTCCCGTTTTTCGTGGTTTTTTGAAGCTTTGATTGTGTTTATAGTGTGCAATATAACATGTGTTCATGTTTCGTGTGTAAAAAAACACAGTATTTTTCACATAATTTACTTATCTGTATATCGCTGTTTCCACTGTCATAAAAACGGGCTGATGACTTCCTTGTTCTATGAAGTCCCTCCTTCAGAAATACGTAACGAGTTCTGACTGTGCCAGCGGTTCCTGTGTTGTGATTCGACAGCAGCTTAGCGCGTCTTGCCTGGAAAGGTCACGCCTCTTACCATAACGTGGAGATGCACGCGCTCAGTGTTATTGTAAACATGTCTTTAATTTTACCCTATCAATTTGAGCCGGAATTAGACCCGGTGATTGGACTGCGGGATGAAAATAACAGCGTTTCGACGACATGGCGACAAACACACTCTACAAACGCAACTCTTGTGTATTCCTGTGGGCGGAGGTTAGTCAAAAAACTGTTTTAGTGACGTCATTAAAGAAGGAAGTAGAGGGATGTAGTCCAAACTGGCCGTTCGATGTAGGCGACTTCTGTTAAATAAAATATCTCGCTTGGCATTGAACTTTGAGCTTTAAAATTTTACAGATTTTATTTATACTCTAACAACAACATTACACACTAACTAAAGTTTGAAACATGGGATCACGAAGAATGGGACCTTTAACAAACTGCAGATTATGCAAAGGAAATTTGGAGAAAATTGAATGTCTTTTATGAATGTTTACTTGCTGACCTTACTAACAAATTTTAAACCTAGCTACATCCACTCTAAGTTGTTGTAACATTTTGAAAAGGGAGAAATTGCTTCTTTATTACTCCTGTTATGTATCTACCATAAAATTCTGGATATGATTTTGAAGAATCGACCTATTGTGAGTGGCATTGATAGTCTCTGGCACTAAGAATGATTATTATTTCATTGAATAGTTTGTACCTACTTTGCCATTGTATGTAAGTGATTCCATGGACTTTACTGAATCACTATGCTGCTGTTGTTGAGTTTTTTTCTCGCCTCGTTTGATGTTCAGAATTTATATACTAACATCCCCATACAATTGGTTTATGGGCAAAGGAACAAAAACAAAGATCGGCTGATGCAAAACCAATTATGTCTATTGGATCTAATGAGTGTTGCTGTTGTCCTTTCTGTTTCCAGAATTATTTCTTCTTAAAATTGAACAGAACAGTTATTGAGATGGATTGAGATTGAACCTAATGATGGTGATCACATGTTGTCTATAAAGAGTTGTATCCTATTTCACAAAGTTTGTGCCTGATGAAGACCTGATTGTCGAAACTTCTAAGCCACAAAAAAGTGTTGGAGCAGTTATATCAGTGTGAACATCAGGGTTTATTATTATTATTATTATTATTATTTTGGCCAGCAAATAAAACAAGCAAATAATCAAAATTTCATTCAAGTTATTTGGACTGCAAAAAATCACACATTTAGATACATAAAATACTCATATGTTGGCATAAATTTGTAATTGTAATTGTAATTACATTTCTGCCCTAACAATAATGTTAAAAAATACACATGCTTGTTACTTTCACTTTGATTCCCTGAAAAATGCAGAAAATAATAATAATAATCATAATAATAATAATAAATACCTGCTTGAATTGAAGGCAAAGTCCCATAAAGAAGAAAAACACAAAGCAGAGTGAAGATCTTCATCGTGACACTCGTGCACATGACTGAAAGCCTTATGTATACTATTTCATGGTTATAGGAAATCTAGCCTATTTGAAATGTGTTTAAACAACAAGCGCATCTCCTTAAATCTGGTCTGAAAGAGACATGCGCACTGCAGTGATCTTAAAAAAAAAAAATACTGAGGTTTGTAAAAGCTGTGTGAAAGTTGCCCTCAAATGCCTGTATGTCATGGGACAGACTTCAAAAACACACTTCAAACTGCAGTAGTTTACTGCGATAAAGAAACTTTGTACTGAACGTAATCCATGGACATAGTTAAATCAAGTCTGCCATTTTCACATTTATTTAGTACAATTAAAAAATAATAATAATAATAATAATTAATCACACTCTCTGACCGTTAAACCACTACAGGCAACATGTGACCCACTGGCAGCACAGAATGAGGAAATGATATAGAAACATCCCTGAGAAATGGATAGATGTGCTTCTCATTTCTTATTTGTGAATCCTCTTTTCCTCTCCTCGTTTCCTTTCCTCGCGTTTTAGCTCCACTCCCTTAGGATGTGAGGGAAGATACACCTGTGTCCTCGCTCATTACTCCTCAAAAAAGATTTCTCACTCCTCTTTCCTCATCTCCTTGTAGTGCAATTAGAGAATTGACATGTCCTTCAAACTGAGTTCAATCTGCTTGCAGGTCACAGGCTGGGGACGGAGGAGTTTTGGACAGATTTCATACAAATTCAGATGATGGCTGGGCAAACAAGCTCTGATTTCTGAGGATTTCTGTGAGCTAACCATAAAAAAAACTAACCATAAAAAAGCCAAAATTGTTGTTACCCTTGATAAATATAATCAAAGATAACTGTAAAAATAAATCTGCAATGTTTATCCTTTTGATATTTATTTTATAAAATTAGCAAAAATCTAACCTTTCATTGAAGGAAAAGAATTGAAAGTGGGGAGAAAATCACATTATGAAATAAATCTTTTTCTCCAAAACACATTGGCCACAATTATTGGCACCCTTTTATTCAATTCTTTTTGCAACCTCCTTTTGCCAAGATAAAAGCTCTGAGTCTTCTTCTATAATGCCTGATGAGTTTGGAGAACACCTGAGGAGAGATCAGAGACCATTCCTTCATGCAGAATCTCTCCAGATCCTTCAGATTCCAGCTCCATGCTGGTGCTTCTTCTCTTCAGTTCACTCCACTCATTTTCTTTAGGGTTCAGGTCAGGGGACTGGGATGGCCTTGGTAGAAGCTTCATTTTGTGCTCAGTGACACATTTTTGTGCTGGTTTTGATGTTTGTTTTGGATCATTGTCCTGATGGAAGATCCAACCACAGCCCATTATAAGATTTCTAGCAGAAGTGGTCAGGTTTTGATTTTTTATCTGTTGGTATTTGATAGAATCCATGATACGATATATCTGAACAAGATGTCCAGGATCTCCAGCAGAAAAATAGGCCCACAACATTAAAGATCCAGCAGTATATTTAGCCGTGGACATGGGGTACTTCCATGTGTGCGCCAAACCCATCTGGTGGGTTTGCTGCCAAAAACCTCTTATTTGATTTATTCTGACCATATAGAAGCCGGTCCCGTTTGAAGTTCCAGTCATGTCTGACTGATTAAGCTGGAGTTTGTTTCTGGATGAGAGCAGAGGATTTTTCTTGAAAACCTCCTGAACAACTTGTGGGGATGTAGGTGCTGTTTGATCATTTCTTTAGGCTTTCTTTGATACATTTTTGAGGCTTTCTGAGACTCAAGACTCAACTAATCTCTGCAGTTCTCCAGCTGTGATCCTTGGAGAGTCTTTGTACACTCAAACTTTCCTCCTCAATTCACATTAGGGCCATTCAGACACACGTGCTCTTCCAGGCAGATTTGTAACATCTTTAGTTAATTGGAACTTCTTAATTATTGCCCTGATAGTGGAAATGAGGATTTTAATGCTTTAGCTATTTTCTTACAGACACTTTTTATTTTGTGAAGCTCAACAATCTTTTGCTGCGCATCAGAACTATATTCTTTGGTTTTTCTTATTGTGGTGAATGATTAAGGGAATTTGGCCTTTGTGTTTCCTCATGTTTATACTCCAGTGAAACAGGAAGTCATGGCTGAACAATATCATGCTCCTAGTCACCCTGATGTGAATCCACAAATGCGTGAGGTGATTCACAAATGCATAGAAAGCAATTCACAAATGCACAGGTGGTGATTCACAAATGAATGCAGGCAGAATTATGCTTATAACATAAAAACATTTTGGTGAATATGTTTTTTACTATCAAATCTAATTTTTATATATTTGTGAATTTAATTATTTTTTGTTAAACTCCTAACATATATTTGTGGATCTCATTCTATTCATTTGTGGATACGAATATTTTTTGTGAATAGCTTTACATTTATTTGTGGATCATAATCTATTTATTTGAAATATTGCTAAAAGACAGCATGCCTATATTTAATAAGATAGGCCTATAGCAATTTTAAATATAGCTTATTTGACCAATTCATTTATGACGGTAATAGATGGCAATAAATATAAAAATATATATTCATCTTATTGTTCAAAGTGTTATTTCATAGTCTACCCTTAAAACACGTATATGAATGGCAAGAAGTTTCTGTTTCTGTTCTCAGTTAAAAAGGTGTCATTTAAGCGTCATTTAAGTTAATAATTAATGATTTTTACAATGAAGTGATTCAATCAAAAACTTTAGCTCAATAAACTTTATCTTAGAGCTGCTGTAAAGCCAAAGCAAACTCTGTCTATTAATTTTCCTATTGTCACTGTGAAGCTGGCAGTGGTGGCGGGCACGCGAATGAATACAGAAGAAAGCTCTGTCTAGGCTCTGCCCTGGCACGGGTTGTGTCGAGCTATTTATAAGTCTGGCTATTTGATGATAACTGTATAGGCTATGTATAAAAGGCAATGTATAAATGTAGTTGCAATAAACTCTGTAATAATCCGTACAAATCTATCAGATATAGTCTACTGTTACGCGAGGCTGATTCTGGAGCCAAGAAGAACTGATAGCGCGGCTTGATCTTTGGTTGACCAATCAGCGGAAAGGGGCGTTTTATTTCCGCCCATGTAGAGATCGAATATTCAAGCTGTTTATACAATTTGGTTTTATTGTTTTTTCCAATTGGCGGATTAGAACAAAGTGTGATTAAAACAAAAATAAAAATATGAAAAAACGACTCAAGATTAGTTTTTTTTATGCTCATGAGGAGAGTTGAATATGTGATAAATGAATGCTGTCTTCTAAACGGAAAAACGAAGAAAGCATTCATTTATCACATATTCAACTCTCGTTTTTTTCAATGAAAAAAACAAATTATCCGAAGGTACACGGACCCTCATCAAGTCTCCATTTATTTGTTCAAAAATACAGAAAAAATATATTGTTAAATATTATGATAATTTAAAATAATGTTTTATCTATTTTAATGTACTTTAAAATATAATTTATTCCTGTGATCAAAGCTGAATCTTCAGCATTATTACTCCAGAAACATCCCAAGATTTACTTACCCTCAAGTCTTCTTTCAGACGAACACAATCAGATATATATTTTAAAAATTCCTCTTCCAAGCTTTATAATGGCAGTGAATAGAGGGCAAGATTTTGAAGCACCCATAAAAAATAAAAAAAAGCCCAAAACAATCAACAACAACAACAAAAAACACATCCATCCATCATAAAAAAAAATACATATGACTCAAGGGGGTTAATAAAGGCCTTCAAAATCTCACCCCTCATTCACTACCATTATAAAGCTTGAAAGAGCCAGGATATTTTTAAATATATCTCTTGATTGTGTTCATCAGAAAGATCAATGGCTTGAGGGTGAGTAAATCATGGGATAACTTTCATTTTTGGGTGAAAACAACAAAAAATAAGCAATATTAAATAGATGCAAAACAGGATATTTGTGTTATTTTCTGTCATCACATCAGGGGCGATTCTAGGATTTTGATTTTAGGGGGGCTCAGCCCCCAATAAGGGTATGATTAAAAAAATATTATTTGACTGACTGTTGCTCATTTGCAGACCTACTCCCGCACGACAAGAAAAAATGTTGTATATCCATCTACAATGAAATATAAATTTTAGTTTTTTAGCTTTTTAGCCTTTATAATCAACAATACGGTTGGATATTCATAAAGTCACCCCATGAAAATTGATGTCATTTTAAGTATTTTAACTAACCAGCTAATATTCATTAAGAATATAGACAAACCATGTATTAATGTAATTGTCTATTGGCAATATGATTAATCTGTTCTATATTTATTTCTATTTATTAAAAATAACAACATGAATTATCAATTTGCCACTTCTATAAATCAAGTACAAATCTAGTATAAATAGTATAAATCAAGAAAATCAAAAATCCATTTACTCTACGCTTACTCTAATTTATGTATCATGACACTCCTCCTGATTCATTATTACTTAATACAAAACTATATTTAATAATACAAAACAAAATAACTCCACATTCTCTCTCTGGGCCATCTAGTGCTTTCAGACAATGATGTGTGTCATTTCTGTGCATGGCTGCATAATGTAATGTCAAAATACATTATAATATGTCTGTAATTGTAAAAAGTAAATTAAAATAAATCATGGGTGTTAATCACTTCATTTTTGTAGGAATAAAAACAACTATCACACAAGGGCTGAAGGTGAACGCAGCGAAACGTATTGGTATTGGATGAGAAACCGAGCCGTCCCGTGTGCTCCCAATGCTCCAGTAACATTACATTATGTAAACTGCAATGCATTTATGACAAAGAACTGCACCGATGCAGATGTAATATCATAGCATTAGCAATCTATCAATAAATGCACGCACACACGACACACACCTTGTGCTCTCTGATGTTCGCTCTGCTCGGCGCCCCTGCAGATTGAAAAATGCGCTAAATCCAAGCAGACTCAGATAAGGGGAGGAGCCGAAACTTGACGCAGCTTGCCGCCATTTCAAATGAGTTTTTTTAAAGGGGACTGAAGCGATCAAAAATTTATTAATCAAATATTTTTTTAGGGGGGCTGGGCAGAAGTTTAAAAAGGGCCTAGTGACGCCCCTGCATCACATTATTTATTCATCAGCGAAATACTGTAAATTTTGTTTTATGATGTCTACTGTACACAGTACCGTACAACATCTGCTGAGTGCAGTTGTGCTGCTTGGGTTGTGCACAGACTAACTGTAGGCTAGACTAAAGATAACTCCTGTCATAGGCTTTGCAATATTATGAAAAATTATATTTAAAAGATAGATTTTGAAGGAAACAGTAAGATATCCATTTTTATAATGTTTTGCCAGTGACGCACTCATATGCTCTCATACTCATACAATAGGGGTGTAACGGTACACAAAACTCACGGTTCGGTACGTACCTCGGTTTTGAAGTCACGGTTCGGTACAGTTTTCGGTACAGCAGGTGGAGAGAAAACTAAACATAAAATTGCTTTTTTTTATTATTAAACAGAGGTTTACTGAACAAATTGTGTTTTTGTCTTTAAAAATATTAAATTAAATTAAAACTAAAAGTTTCTTAAGGATAAAAAAAATGATCTCTGCTAATGCTATAAACTATGTAGGGAGCCCTAACCTGAAAGAAGCCCAAACTATTAGCCTAAATTCAATTGCTTTTTATTTTTAGATAAAATAATCAACACTCAAATAACAAATTGTATGCAAACCTGTAAGCTGCACCTAAGGCAGTTTTTGCATTAACTTCTAAATGTTTTTACTCCAATTCGTTGTTGAAATATAATCATTTCTACACAGTGGCTGTTATTTTAACATCAGATTTATTTAAACATACATTAAATAGCCTAATCAGGATATCACTAAAAGATTAAGTAAAATAATGAATATATTGGCTAATACAGTGCATATATTAAGCAAAAGAGTTCATTTCTCTAGCGAACTAACAAGCTGTGAACACTGAATGGCTTTTCTGAGGTAAATGCATCATGACATATTGTTGAATACGGAAGCTTTCATTGATGTCTTTCCACCGTTGAAACACTGAATAAGCGATTACATGCGATATGACCGTTTCAGTAAGTTGTACTGAATCTTGCAACATACCTTCAGATGTTCTTTCATGTTTATTCTGTAACTAGTATTAAGGAGGAAGAGATGAACACATTCACTTGCGCTCCGCGCTCGCGCTGCCGGTTGAACTGAGGCGCCTGTACAGTGATCTGTTACGCCACATCAAAGCACGTCAAAATGGCATTTTCTGTTTAAACTTCATGATTTCGTGGACAGAATTTGAAGGATGACACTTTGTTTCTTATCGAAAGTAACAAAACGCAGAGCTTATTGCGGTTATTGGTGGTGAATATTGGTTGCAATGTAATGCTTCGGTACACACGTGCACCGTACCGAAAGCCCTGTACCGAAACGGTTCGGTACAAATACGTGTACCGTTACACCCCTATCATACAATGATTACAATAATTTACAATGCAAAAGTAAGTCTGTTTATCTGTTTCAATTAAAAATATATAAACATCCTAAAATATAGGCTATGTTAATCTTATAGGCAAAATTGATTTGTACATTTGATTTGTATAAAACCATTAAAAATGTTATTTGGCTAGTGAAAAAGAATGAGAATAACTCTTCACTAAAAACATTCTGAACAGTATTTTATTCAAGTTTGATTCATTTTTTTTTTTTTTTCTAAAACAAGACAATGATGGCATTTATAGTCATATTTTTACTAATGTTATGTACCTGGTGTCATGAGGATGGGAATATGCATGGAAAATATATGCAGATGACGTAATGCATAGTACAACGAGGCTCCATATATGGTGATTTCGGGGAGGAGACGGGGCGGAGGTTCATGTACGCAAATCTTCAGCTGACTGGGTTTTATAATGGGAATTTTGCACAGGTTCTGCCGTAAAACTTTTGTGCATTCGGAAAATCTGGGTTTTAGTTTTAATATATATAAGTTGTTGTAACTCAGGCATACAATGTCCGATCTGCCCCAAACTTTGCATGTTTTATTAGAGTCCTGGGGTCTTATGTATAAAACTTTTCATAGATTTAATCCCAAAGTGTGCAAAAGTTTTTTTGGCTAAAGGTTGCTAGCCTGCCTTCCAGTCTCGTATTTGGTGTGAGATGTTGATGGATGAACGTGTTCCATCCCAAATGCATGAGAGTTGGCAATCAGCTCTGATTAATCACCGGGGCTCCGCCCTAACGACTGCTTGATTGCCTGTGATTGCGAAATCAACTTGTTCTGAATTATTAAGAGCATTTAAATAACACTGGTAGATGATTCAAAGTTAAGCTGTAGAGCATTTGAACAGTGTGGATTTTAAAGTATTGTTGGGTTTTTGAAAGAGACCCTTGATTTCTGTCTAGTCTTGGATGATTACTCTTCATGGCTGTGAGAGAGATTTGTGTTTGGAAAGGGCTCATTTTAGCCCTTTTCCTCTTTGCTGTTGAAGGACAGAAAAGGCCGTAAGTACCATGAGTTTTGAAGTGAACAGAAGGGGCCTAATGTCCATGCTGCTTTAGTCTTAAAGATGGCAAAATGACTCAAGCTTTAGTTGCATGTTAAAGTGCATTAGTCCCATTGTACTTTGGCCATCTAGTGCTCAAGTGATTAAATATAAATAAGATCCATTTTTTCTTGTGCTCTTATTTTGACCGTGGCAGCCCAGTGTTGCCAAACCTGTGGTATCCATGTGCATGTTTTTTCTGCATGCTTGTCCCATCCAGATAAGCAAACCCAACTACTTACAACTACACCTGCCCACTCCAACCCACCCCCTGATGGAGAATCACTTTGGGCTAGTTTTGATCTGCAACCCTGTTAATCCAACATCTACATGTTCTGGCCTGATTCCTTTTTGGTGTCTCAACCTAAATTTTGTTTACACAGGTCATTCATGGTGACGTTCCCTGCAGTGATTGAGTCTGGATCTGATGCCAAGTTGTGTGCAACTCTTCTGAACCCCCAAGAGCATCTCACCATGACTGTTTCTCTACTTGATGACAACAATGGAATGACTGAACTTGTGAACGTGTGCTCTACGATGCCATTTCACCGCTGCTTTGATTTCAAGGTCTGTCATTAGATGCATGTGGCTCTTTCATCTGGTTTGTTTGTTAACTGAATTTCCCTGCAGGCTCCTCGAGTAGATAGAGAATCAGTGCAGAATCTGAAGGTAGAAGTTCAAGGGAAGGTCTTTAGAGCGACCGAAGAGAGGAAAGTCATGTTCAAGCCTTATCTACCTTTGACCTTCATCCAAACCGACAAACCTATCTACAATCCAGGACAAACGGGTGAGCTGTGAATGAATCTCTGGATGAATCTTAAGCCGTGCGCAGACTTAACGATTGTAAGGCTGATTATGAATGTAAATTGACGCTTATGAGTTATGACTGATCACACTCAAATGCTTCCAGTCAGAGCCAGTAGTGTTCAGTCTGCGATTACATTCGTGTTCAAATTCCATGTGCAAGTATGTTAATCTGCTTCATGTTAAGCACAGTCTTAGAATGTTTTAGCTAGTAGTTAAATGTGTGCCCAGAATTGGGTGTAGAAAGTAAATTGTGCTATGAGTTATCGTTTTCAAGTGCATTATGCAACAAATGTATGTTGGTGTTTTTGCAGTGAATTTCAGAGTTGTCACCATGGATGTCAAATTTGTTCCTCTTGATCAGATGGTAAGGTCTAGCCATGAGCAAACTTAATTTTACATTGCTACATCATTGTTTGTGCTTTTCAATTCTTAATAATTTCCTTTTTGCAGTACAATCTGGTCGTGGTTGAGGTGAGCGTTCTGATGCAAGTCTTTTAATAGAGCTTTTTGTACTTGATTGTTGTGTTTCTCTGAGCTATTGTTTTTAATAGGACAATAATAATAACCGGATTGGTCAGTGGACCAATGTTTCCTCAACGGGGTGGATATTGCAGCTTTCGCACCAGTTGAACTCAGAGGCTCAGATAGGGATGTACACACTAAAGGCTTTTATTGGTGACCGAGAGATCTCCCAGGTTTTTGAGGTGAAAAAATATGGTAAGTTGAGAACTCTGTGCAACAGTACAACATATCAGAGGTCTTAATCTGAAGCACTGTTTCTGGTTTAGTTTTACCCAAGTTTGATGTGACCGTAAACACATCACAGACATACAGTGTTGCAGATGTGGGACTAAAAGTTGAGGCTTGTGCCAAGTAAGTGAGGCTTTTATTTTCTTGTCTTGTGTGTAGTCTATTCTTGATCTTGTGATTATCTCCCAGATACACGTATGGCCAACCTGTACCTGGTCAAGCATTGGTGGAAGTGTGCCGTGATCCACTTCAATATGTTCCAGACGTGACCCGTCTGTGCCTGAGTAAATCCGCACAGGTGTGTAACTCCTGCCTTTTAGTGGAGGGTTTTTCTTCTGCTTGTGCTTGACTTAAACGTGACACTGTTCTCCTACCAGATGAATGCCACGGGCTGTGCCTCCATTACCGTCAAAACGTCAGTATTTTCAACACCAAATTTGAAAATGGTCTTCAAGATTTGTTTGTTGTGACTGTGAATGTCACTGAGGAGGGAACAGGTGAGCTATTGTCTAATCTGAACCAACAGCATGTGTATGGAGGATGTTGACTTGGTGCTTTTTTTTTTCTTTTTTTTTTTCCCCTCAGACGTAGTCATGTCAAAATCTGCAACCGTGTCCATTACATTTGAAGTCGGCAAGGTCACATTTGTGGACCTCCCTGATTATATTGAACCTGGGTCAAAGATTAATGGAAAGGCAAGTAAAATGTATCCCTTGTCATAGAAGCATTCTCTTTGGTTCCCTTTCCTAACCGAGATCTTTCCTGACAGATTACAGTGTCTCGTTTCGATGGGACTCCATTTGTGAAAAAAGCTGTGTATCTCCTTAATGGTAATGACAACAAACTGCTGCTAAATCTGACCACAAACCAGAAGGGACTGGCCACATTCTCTCTCAACACTGCTAATCTTCCTAAAGCGGATCTCAATCTGGTGGTATGATTCGCTCATATTTGTGAAATGTAGACTTCTTTCAGTCACTCTTGCAAAAACCCATTGCATTCATTGCTCCCCAGGCTAGTGTGACTCCAGGGATTGTTTATAGCTACAAATCGCCATACTTCACTACAGATACGAGGGTTGTTCGGCTTCTCCAACCTGATTCTCCCAACAACCCATCACTTAGTGAACTGACTATAGTGACGCTTGTGCAGCCACTCAAATGTGGTGCTACTTTTCCAGTGACTGTGAAATATTCCTTTGTTGGGGAGTCTGGTGACTACAGTGCTGATGTCGTCTATATGGTAGGTGAACATGTAGTGGGTTTTTTTTTTTTTTTTTTTTTTGTCCAGCATCTTCAACTTTTTGTCTTCTGTCAGGTCTTGTCCAGAGGCGTGATCGTCCTCCATGGATTTAAGACCGTCAAAGCGAAGGCTTGTAATAAAGTCACGAGTGGCTCAGTGTCGTTCCAGCTGTCTGTTGGTGTTGATATGGCTCCAGCAGTGCAGATTTTGGTCTACTGTGTCCTGCCCAGTGAGAATGTAGTTGTTGTTAGTGCATCTTTTGACACTGAAGCATGTTTCCAAAACAAGGTATGTACACTAGCTATTTTTGGCTTTAAGTGAAGAATGGTGATGTGTCCTACAGCATGTGTTGGTCCTTGTTCCAGGTGTCTCTGGAGTTCTCTCCAGCTACAGCTGTTCCTGCTGAGAGAAGCGTTTTGACGGTCTCTGCTCAAGCAGGATCTCTGTGTGGCCTCAGCGCTGTAGATCAAAGTGTCTGGATATTGGAGCCAGGAAGACGTCTGAGTCCTAAAATGGTATCAATTTGCAGTTAAAGTCCCCCTGTAGTAACACACTTGGACTTTTAAATCATATAAATCCCTTGACGACGACTCTTTGATCACCATTGACACAACTACTTTTTCCTGTGAAAAGTACTTAATCCTTTAAAATGGCTTGAATGTACACCTCTGCCTCATTTGATATACACTGATCTATGACTACGCAAATTATCCCTGCCTCCACTCACTCGTACAAGCTCAGACAAGATCCACTCATTCAAGTTACTGAGGTAAACGCTGCACAATGCCATCAGTTTTTACAAAGTCCGATGCATAACGGTAATTTATGATTTAGCCTTTTGACTTATCAAATGGCTAATGACTTTTTTTTTTTTTTTTTTAAACCATGTTCTTATTCATGAGTTGGACAGCTGCTTTCTAACAATTGGTACCCTTAGAAACGCTTTGAACAACTCGGAACGTCTGTGGAGAGGCATAGTTCATGACATTTGTAATGTGCATCATACACCCGCCATATTGCTAAATCTACATGGATTTTTCATATCAATGGAAAAAAATATCAGGATAACATTTAAGACTCCTTGGTTACAAGGTAGTTTGACATCTGAAACATCAGCAATTTCAGACTGTCTAGTTTACTGCAGTTAAGGATGTTAATACCCCAGACAGACATGAACAAGTTCCTAACTTTTCACTACAGGGGGTCTTTAAATTCTTACTGGACTTGACTGACCTTCAGGTTCAGCTTTAGAATGAGTAATGCTGATTGATCAATTGGACAAACTTATGTTGTGATTTATACTTAAACTTCCTACTTGAACCTCCTAATGCTTCCATCCAGATGGTGGAATTCTTTTTACTGTTTCGATTATGCATTTTTTTTTTTTTTTTTTTTTTTTTTTTGTATTTGGTTCTTCATGTAAAGCACTTTGAATTACCATGGTGTATGAAATGTGCCTTGCAGCAGCTTTAGTGTACATTTTACATGTAACATTTTAAACTCTGACTGTAATATACCAACAATTAATGCAGTGTAATAAATGCATTTAGTTCAAGATTCCAGAAACATGACATTATCTTATTTTTGTCCCTTTTCCCCCTGGTCCCAGGTGTTTGACTTGCTCCCAGTGCGATCACTGTCAGGTTACCCATACAGTGTTGAGGATGAGCAGGAGTGTACTTTTCGACCCCGTCGAGCTGCTCGTGCAAATTCTGACTTCATTGTTCCTCCAAATCGTGGCCCTTTTGTTCCTACAAATAAAGCTTACACAATCTTCAAGGTACAAAGCCATTTATGACCATGTAGTCACTGAGGAATATGCAGTCACTGACTTGGGCTTGTGTTTTGACTTGTTACCATGACAGAGCCTGGGAATGAAGGTCGCAACAAATCTCGCCGTACGAGCCCCTCCGTGCTGGCGGCATCGGCCCGGCTTGCCAATGGGTTGGTTTATGAAGTTTCATTCCGTAAAATGTATTGCCTTTTGAACTGTCCTTGAGTTATGGGAGGTATTCCAATTTCTTTGCATCTATTAGCATAAGATTTAACACCACACAATTGGTATATAGTGCATGCAGAAAGTAAACTTCTATTTCAGTGAACTAACTGTAGTTCTTTTAGCCTTTGAAAGGCTTGAAGCCCCTGACGTGGTGGCTGCTGCTGCTCCTGCTCCTCCAGAAGCCAGAAGTGATGGAGACATGCGCTCTGTTAAAGTAACTGTCAGATCTTACTTTCCAGAAACCTGGATCTGGCAGCTTGCTCAAGTGGGGTTAGTGAAGAATCTCTTGTTGCATCTGGTTTTTAGTTCTTCTGTTCCCCTTATTTCTCTCTCCTGTCCTATAGAACTACTGGATCCACACAAGTTCCCCTCACTGTTCCTGACACGATCACCACATGGGAGATGGAGGCGTTCTGTCTGTCCTCTAAAGGTCTCGGTCTGGCTCCTCCTGCTCAGCTGACGGTCTTCCAGCCCTTCTTCCTAGAGCTCTCCCTGCCATACTCCATTATCCGTGGGGAGACTTTTGAGCTGAAGGCCACGGTCTTCAGCTACCTGTCAAAGTGCATCATGGTCAGTCATGGTTTATTTTCCTTTTATATTAGGGGTGCAACTATGAATTTTGGCCAATACCAAAATCCTGGCCTTCTAATCATCCCCATTTACTGATTGGCTTCATCACTGTCTCCACCAATAAGCTGTGTGGTGGGTGATCGAGGGCAATATGACCGTCGTTGTATCCCGCTGGATGTTGCGCATTGGTTAAGGAGATTTTCCCCCTTCCATATGTAACGCACTTTGAGTACCCAGAAAAGCGCTATAGACATGTAACAAATTATTCAACCCTAATGCTATGCATAAGACCGTCCCAATCATGGCTTTTAATGTTGTGTTGCTGTTTGGGCATGAGTGCTGAAGAGCTGTATGAGTACCAGGAATCTGAAGAGCTTTTCTAGTGGATTTTACTCTAAACTTGTCATGAGACAAGTTTAGCGTAAATGTGAGAATGTGAGACCAGAATGCAAGTTCTGGTCAATGTGCTCATGTTCAGGATGCACTCCCCACAAAGACACGTTAAAACACCTTGGCAAATAAACCCAGAGAAGTCA
This sequence comes from Ancherythroculter nigrocauda, assembly GCA_036281575.1. Taxonomy (NCBI): domain Eukaryota; kingdom Metazoa; phylum Chordata; class Actinopteri; order Cypriniformes; family Xenocyprididae; genus Ancherythroculter; species Ancherythroculter nigrocauda. The sequence goes on along the minus strand of VTFQ01000001.1, from coordinate 72,141,136 downwards.
ATTTTAGTACAATAGTGTTCTCATATTCATGACTGTCCCAATCATGGTTATTAGTTTGCGTAACTCAAACATAACCTAACCAAGATTAATCGGATACACGCACTAAACAATATTACATCTTAGAATAGCACAACACTGTTTACACAAGTGAACTTGATTGTGCTAGTCATGATGGTGTACCTCTGGATTTCTATCGGATCAATAAATTTATATTCCATTTATTGGCCTTGTGCATCCCTACTTAATGGCTCTGTATAGAGAAGTTAATGTCTCTCGCTCCATGTACTGTTTCACTGGCAGGTTAAAGTAACTCCAGCTTCATCCACGGCCTTCACTCTTGGAGCATCTAATGGGCCATATTCATCATGTCTCTGTGCTAATGGGAGAAAGACCTTTAAATGGGTTCTCACAGCTTCTGTTCTTGGTCAGTTTTGGACTCTCTCTAAATTTTAAATTGTTAGGTGTTGCTTGCTAACTGTCCGTCACTGCAGGACCTGTCAATGTGACTGTCAATGCTTCAGCTGAACCGTCCCGTACTCAATGTGGAACTGAGACTGTGACTGTGCCGAAAAGAGGACGTGTTGATGTAGTCACTCGAAGTCTACTCGTCCTGGTGAGTGTTAACCAGCCGCCTTGAGTTTGATCATGGAGATCATGCGGTTACTGATGTGGTGTTATTGCTCTTTAGGCTGAAGGAGTTGAGAGGACAAGCACCCAGAGTTGGTTATTGTGTCCAAAGGGTTTGTTCGCAATCAATGTTTCCCAAACGCATTCTTCTTGTACAGCCAAACATTAGCCTAACGCTCAATGTTAATCTGTTCTATTTGGCCGGCAGGAAATGTTCTTTCTGAAGATGTGACTCTGACGTTTCCAACAAATGTGGTTCAGGGATCAGACAAATGTTCTGTTTCAGTCCTTGGTAAAGCATTTCACTGAGAATACTGACATGTGATGTTTGCCAGAATAACTTGTTTCTGATGTGGGTTTTATGCTTGACCTCTCATAGGGGACATAATGGGTCGTGCGCTGAAGAATCTGGATAAGTTATTACAGATGCCGTATGGCTGTGGAGAACAGAATATGATTGTTCTTGCTCCCAATATTTACATCTTGCTGTACCTGGAAGTCACGGGGCAACTCACCGCAGCCATCCGAGAGACCGCCATTGGCTATCTTCGAAGTGGTATGGATGACCAAATCCTCTTTAAAGAGGACTAAATTCCAAGGCAATTTAGTCCTAGGGCCGGTTTCATAAAACAAATATACCAAAAAATCCAGGTTTATTTCAGTAAATCTGATTGTCGGTTGATTCGGTTTAAAATCAGACAAACTCATAAGCCTAGCTTATTTGGCAAACTTGTTTTATGAAACGGGGCTCTGCTCTTGCCTCATACACTCCCTTCCTGACCAATTTACATGTAGCTTTTGACCTGAACAGGATACCAAAGACAATTGAACTACAGGCACAACGATGGCTCATTCAGTACATTTGGTTATGATGAATCGAATACATGGTGAGTTTGACAGCTCTTCTCTTGTGTAATCCGTCATGACACCAGCAGTTTGTAAGTTTGTTTGTCAACAACTCCATGGCCAGGTTGACTGCCTTTGTTGTGAGGACTTTTGGTCTAGCCAGGCAATTTATCTTCATTGATCCACAAGTCCTGCAGAGTGCAAAGGATTGGTTGATCAGCAAGCAGGGTTCAGATGGTTGTTTCATTCAGCAGGGAACTCTACACCACAATGACATGAAGGTGCATTACTTGTCTTAAATGCCCTCTAACCAATAGGCTTGGTGCGGAGTTCCTGTAAATCAATTATTAATATATTTTTTTTTTTTTTTTTTTTTTTTTTTTTTTTTTTTTTTTTTTTTTTTAAGGGTGGCGTTGGGGACAGTGTGACCATGACCGCCTACGTTGTTGTATCACTGCTTGAACTAGGCATCCCTGTCACGGTAAGAGCATCTCCAGTTGATGTATGAGCAACTTGTGGATAACCTTGCTGTTCAGGCTGTCGTGTGTGTATATATTTTTTTTGTTCTTTCTTTAGGATCCTGTCATCACCAATGCTCTGTCATGCTTGAGGCCTGTCGTTGGTAACCTGGGAAATACTTACACCACTGCTCTGCTGGCCTACTCCTTTAGTCTTGCTGGAGAGACCAGCACTCGATCACAGCTTCTAACTGCCTTGAACAACAATGCCATTTCCGAAGGTGAAATTTCACTTGCCTCTTGATGTTGCTTCATCAGGTTTTGTCATCAACTTGCTCTCCTTGTCTCTAGGCACTAAGCTACACTGGTCTCAGACGACATCTGGTGATACTCTGGCGGTGGAGATCAGCTCTTATGTGCTTTTAGCGGTTCTCACCCAACAGCCTCTCTCAACAGCAACTCTGGGCTATGCTAACCGCATTGTCAACTGGCTCGTGACCAAGCAGAATCCCTATGGAGGCTTTTCCTCCACCCAGGTACCTCTGATGACCAAACATGAGCTCAATCATTTGAGTGGGGTTTTTAATCTGGTGCTTGTTTTTAGGACACTGTGGTGGCTCTTCATGCCCTGTCTGTGTATGCTGCTAAAGTGTTCAGCGTGGATGGCTCCAGCACTGTTACTGTACAGTCCTCAGTGGCAGGAGGAGAGTCTTATAGCTTCACCGTGAATCGGGACAACAGGCTGCTGTTTCAGGAGATGCGGCTGAAGAGCGTTCCTAGCAAATATAGTGTTAAAGCGTCAGGCTCTTCCTGTGTGTCCGTGCAGGTCTGTATCTTCATCCCCTCTATATCACGCCAAATGTTTACCAATTTACCTGACTTGCTTGTAAGTGAACTTGTGAATTATCATTTGCTCTGAACTACTGTAGGTTGCATGTTTCTACAACATCCCAACACCCATTAAAGTCACCAAAACGCTAAGTGTCGAAGCAAAGGTGAAGGCAGACTGCCAACCACTGGGAGTCAATCTCATCTTGAGCTTCACTGTGACGTAAGAATAGTTTTGGCTTTGTCCTGAAACCAGCTCGTGTTTGTCTCCTACAAAAGGAAGCTGTTCTTGCTACTGTTGACTAAACCCCTTTATTCCTTTACCACCCTCATTCAGGTACAATGGTGCAAAAGCAAGCACTAACATGGTTATTGTGGACATTAAGCTCCTGTCTGGATTTACGGCAGATACATCACTGGTTCGTATGTTTCAGAAAGTCTGATTGGCTTCAAGCATCTTGGGATGTAATTTATAAACGATGGTCTTTTCCCCTCAGCTGGGGTCTTCACCCCAAACATTCGCCCCACTAGTGGAACGGGTTGATGCTGGAGATGACGGTGTCCTAGTGTATCTGAAAGAGGTGAGACTGCATATTGGCTGTATTCAGGAGCTGCCATCTTGAGTGCTGTCTATGTACTATTCATCTTTTCCGTCTCTTAGGTTCCCAAAGGTGTCCCCATGACTTACACTTTGAAGCTGAATCAGGTTCTTGCAGTGAATAATCTCAAGCCAGCGGTCATCAACGTTTATGACTACTATCAGACAAGTATGCTTGTGCATCTTAATTATGTTTTGCTCTGGCTAAGTTCACTGAATATGATCCAGCTCACTTCCTGTCCCTCTTTTAGGTGACGCATTTGAGACAACCTACATTTTCTCCTGTCCAATATGCCTGCATTGAATAAAATGGATCTTATAAGTCTCTTTGTTTTGTTGTTTGTTTTTTTTTTTTTTTTTCAATTGCAAAGTTCTCGTCAATTGTTCTAATGACCTGGGGCCCGTTTCAGAAAGGAGGTTAAGTGAAAACTGAGTATGTTAACCCTGAAATGAGGGGAAACTCTGGGTTTTCCATTTCAGAATGGGAGGTATGTCAAACCTGAGAAAGCAGGGTAAGTCAAGCCTGTTTCTGAAAGGGAGGTAACTTCTACTCCGAGTCAGTTACCATAGTAACTTACTCTGTGAACCTAACCTGGTCTGGAGCAGGTTTTCTTTGGTAAACCCAGAGTTTCCTTCGGTCTCCTCTCCCCCCCACTTTTTAAAGTGCAAGTGATGTTTAAGTAGTTCATTTGTTCACTCTGTAAAAATGCTTTTCTTACTTTGTTTTTTTTTTTTTTTTTTTTTTTTTTTTTTTTTTTTAGTACAAATATCTAAATTCTTAAATCAAGATGGATTTTCTATATAAGAAAACGATGGGCTAAGATATTTAGTCGTGTTTCCTGGGGGGGATCTAAATTAAGTGCATTTTTACTTAAGTAAAATGATCAATATCTGCCAGTGTGGTAATAAAAATAATCTTGGTGCAAACAGAAAACAAGATTATTCAGAGTGTCTTACTAAATGCATATCTACAGTAGACAATCAATGTCACTCAAGGTTAAAAACACTGCTTTTGAATAATGGTTTCAGTGGTGTAAGCAGTAGTGTGTTGGGCGCAGAGAATTAACTTGTTGTAATTGACCAGATTCAAATCTGCCTTTGGCCGAGCTCACTATTTTTCCCATCACATAGGCTTTTATTTTCAATAAATTAAGAATGTTCTAAAAGTGGAAGTAAATTGCCTAACAAGTGTTTAATAATTATTGCTAATTATTGCATCCTGTTAATTTTTTAATGCATATTAAATTATTAAATTATTATTATTAAATTTTATCTTTTTTGCATGTGGGATACCATGAAAATGAATATTAGTTCAATAACTTACCATTCTACCAGTTTCCACCTTTGATGTAACAGTGATAAGAATTAAACTTGCATTGACTCAGTATGCGGACATCATTTTGTCACGTGCTGTTGCCATGGTGAATCGTAATATCAGAGCTCCATTGATGATGGCCTTTCATAGTTGTGGTGCTTAACTCCGAGTCAACCTACTCGGAGTCCATTGAACTAACTGAATTCAGCTGTTCTGAAACAAACTCAGTTTTCCATTTCAGGGTAAGTCAACTCAGAGTTCAAGTTTTAAGTCAGAGTTGGTTGAGCCTCCTTACCGAAACGGGCCCCTGAAGGCACTCAAGCAAGACTAAATGTATTTCACTCAGGCAGTGGCTGCTTTTAACTGGTTGAGCTTTGACTTATTGACGTTAATTTGGATTTAACAAACTAAATGCTCCTGCAGCTGTAGTGGATTTCTCAAAGGTGCTTTTCCAAACATTTTGCAGAGTAATGTTCTAATCTGTGTAAATAAGGTTATAAACCTTCTTTGTAGGTGACATTCACTAACAAATTTACAAACCTTATTTTGATGGTAAAACACTTCATGTATATATTCAGTTATAGACCAATATCTAATATAGCTAGATTTGCAATACCAAACCAAAAGGGGAAATAAACAAATACTGGAGTGTTTAGTGTGGTCACTCAGAGAAATTAAGTAGGAGACCGTAAATTGAACAGTGTGGATAACTGCAGCTTTTAAAGTGACAACAGCCTAAAGTTACTGCTGTTCATCCAAGACTAAAAGTCACCTGCTCTTGAGTAACTTTAAGGATTAAGTTATTCAAGCATCGGATGGCTGTTTCATGCAGTGACAGGTGCGTTACATTTCTTAAAATACTCCAACTACTAGGCTTGGTGTTGAACCATTGTTCTAAATCAGTGTTGTAGTAGAGTTGACGTGACTATCTGCTTACATTGTTGCATTGTTGCTTGAACTAGCTGTCCCCATCAGATATTCGTTCAAGTCTGTGACAAGCACAAACTTTACTTTTTTTTTTCTTTTTTTTTTTATTGAAGTAATGAAGCTGTCCTACATCTCACTGTTTTGTGCTTGAAAAATGGCAACATGCCAAAATGTATAGGCCTGAATGTGTGTTTGCAGTCAGTGGGGTATTTCCACCGGTCTCTCTGCGAGCACGATTATGTTACTGTAAGAACTTTAGTGCTGCTGATGTCCTCGTCATCCTCAAACAGTGAGAGACTGACGTTGCGAGTCCGTTGACACGAAGCGAATGGGGAAGAACAAGCTTTTTCGGTTCACACAGATGTATCCTTTGCAGAAGTCTTTCTCATCAGAAAACCTGATGCACATATAAATTCTCCTTCCCCGTCATATCTGTCACAATTTAAATGTATGCTTTACTTTTGCAGTTTAAATAAACAGAGATCTCACATATTTCAACGGGGTATCTTGTTTTATTAATATAATTTTAATTAACCAAACTTTAACAACATATAGGCAGATCCCTCCAGTGCAGCTGATGACGCTATGAAGTGAAACGCTAAAGGGAGCAAGGATATCATTTCACTTCAAATTTGATCTTTTCCCTCCCATCCTGAAGGAGTGGAGCTAAGACGTGAGAAAGGAAGCGAGGAAAGGAAAAGAGCATGCACAAATAAGAATTGAGAAGCGCCCAATGCTTTTGATTAAAGATTGCGAGGGCACATGAATAAAAAAAAAAAAATGAAGTGCATGAATAAATTGATAATAATTAATATTAAAATATTAAAAAATAAGAGTTGTCAATTTTGATTTCATGCCGACTTTAAACAACCGTGATGTATTGATCTCTTTTAAAATGTTTTATTTTAAAACTCTGATATTATGATTTTATGTGAATAAATTATGTGTGAATATTTCCAAACTATCTAGCAGTGTCTCTCTATGGGTTATACGATTGTTTTATATATATATATATATATATATATATATATATATATATATATATGAAGAGTTTCGTTGCAAAACGCGATAAACGCCATTTTTTGACATTTGGATTTTATTATTGGAAATCATTGTTCAGATGTACCTTAATCTATGTGTGAATTGCTGCCATTAATAAGATTTAAAAATGTACATTTTAAGCCTACTACAAAATGTATTTTTTCACAAAACGCGATATCCGCCAGCCCAGTTTCTTTACAAAGTGCGATATAACGGTTAGGCTATTCACCTTATTTTCGAACGCGGAAGTAAGTGCGATGACGTATTTCCTTTTCAGGTGCACAACATCCGTTTCAGTCGACTGCCGGCAGAAGATAATGGCGTGGGAGCATTCACAAAACTTGATAAAAAACCAATGTGGTAAGGAATTACCACACCCGCGACGTATAATCAAGTGGGAGGATGATCTGAAGAAGTGGCCGGACATAACGTATGAAGATATGTTTAATTATTTCGTGTTGTCGCTCGGAGTTGACGGGTCTTCGATGCGAAACTACAAAAGCACAGAGGCATACCAGTACTTGTATAGTGGGAAAGTCGGTCGAGTATTTATTCATGAAACAGACCAAGAATTCGTCTTTTTAAAAGCGGACGTACATCCCAGTCAAAGTGGATCAAATATTCACTCTGCCTGGGTCCTTACCACAAAAAACGGGAGAATCGAGACTGCTGGTTGTTCTTGTATCGCAGGACAGGGCAAGTCCTGTAGTCATGCAGCTGCGATCCTCTGGAAGGTAAGTTTGCTTAATTAACTTTCTTAACCACTAAATATACACAGGGAATTTTAACTGCTACTTACATTATAATATAATTATTTGAATAGTGTTTATGTAGTTGTGCTAAATATGTTTTATTCATAATCCCCATAAATGTCTGAATTTGTACGATGTTTAGTAGTTACTGTAGTAAAGTAAGTTAGGTAAATGTTTTAGGAGTTTAGCATCCAATTAACTGAAATAACTCATTCTACAATGGACATTTCTTATACGTTGTGTAGGATGTTGTATCAGTTTGAAATGTATGAAATGTATGTACATTTTAAAACATTTTTATAAAAACGACTGTCAATGTTTAACTAACTTTTTTTTCTTGTTTTCCTAGTTATTAGAATGGTAATTCAGCCTAGTCCAGGTAAGTACAAACTTTAATCACGTGTTAAGAGGCATCTTGGTCAAAGGTAAGTAAGCTAATACAAGTAAAAAACTAATACTTAATTTTCATGAATTTGTATTATCCTAATATATACAATTAGTTGTATTAATCACATTAAAATTATAGTTAACGGAGCCATGACAATTCAGCCTTTCCACACATGTTGTTTCAAACCCATTTCCTTTTTTCAGTGGAACACAATTTCAACCTCAGTCACAATTTACTTAATTGTAATTGTAATTGTATGACAGTGTTTAACTATTTAATGTACTTTGGAAACAGTTTTTAATAACAGTGATCCATAAAAATGCCGAGTCTGTGAGTCAGCAATGATGATTGCCAGCTGTGACAGGTATTATTATTATTATTATTATTATTATTAAATTACATGAGTGAAATCTCATTTTTGATGGACTATCATTAAGGTGAGTATAGATAAATGGGTAACACTTTACAATAAGGTTCATTAGTTAACTACATTAGTTAACATGAACTAATAATGAACTGCACTTATACAGCATTTATTAATCTTTGTTAATGTCCATTTCAACAATTACTAATACTTTATTAAAGTTTTGTTGTTAACGTTAGGTAATGCACTGTGAACTAACATGAACAAAGATTTATAAATACTGTAACAAATGTATAGCTAATGGTTTGTTCATGTTAGTTAATACATTAACTAATGTTAACTACTAAACCTTATTGTAAAGTGTTGCAGATAAATGAAAAGTAATTGTTAATGAAACCATATCAGTCAAAGACCTGTTAAATAATTTCATGCAAACTGTATTAGTGCTGTTATTAACATGCATATCTATTATATTTACATTTGTTGGCAGGTTCAGAATGCAGTGTCAAAGGGACTGACAGGAAGTTCGTGCACAGACATCCAACGGCACTGGAACTCAGGGACACAGCGCAATTTAGCCCCAAAGAGGCTGACAGAGATCTGTTTTAAGCACCACAAACCTGTGGATGATTTGCTTGAGTTGCCAGCTGCTGTTTTTCCATCACTGCCACCAACACCTGCTTTCAAATCTCACAGTGAGCTGAGGAATGCCTTATCAGGTGTTCATATACCTCTTAGAAGCCTTCTCCACAAATCCATGTCTGCTGAACCAGCATTAATACCAGCAAACACCACACAGCAGCTGGCATCACACGGTGAGCATGGCCCTGACATGCAATGCCAAAAATGCATGTCATTTTACAACAAATATGTCAACCTTGATGAGGATAGATTAGCCAGGTTGGAAGATGTCACTAAAACACAAAGCGCATCTCATGTGTGGTATGATGCACGGAAATTGCGAATAACTGCAAGCACTGCCAAAAAGGTGCCTTTGCGTGTGTCTACCAAGCCAGACAATTTTGTTCGAGAGCATCTTTTCCCCAGGTTCCATGGAAATTCTGCTACTCAGCATGGTCAGGAAAATGAGGAAGTGGCCCTTGCATGGATTGAGAGCTCTGGGTATGTTGTGGAAAGAAAAGGAATGGTGGTTAGCTGTAAGGAGCCATGGCTTTCTGCAAGTCCAGATGGCATTTTGAACTCATCAGAGCTGCTAGAAATCAAGTGTCCTTTTCTGAGCAAAAACTGCACACATCTGGCAGAACTGTTCTCTGGCAAGCTCACTGATTTAAAGATGGTGGATGGCGTTCCTAATCTACAACCCAAAGGTTCCCGTGGGTACTACCTCCAAGTGCAACTAGGTATGTTTTGCACTGGCTTAGAGAATTCTAAGCTGCTTGTTTGGGCTTCAACTGAGCAATTTCTTATTGATGTTCCATTTGACTGCCAATTTTGCTTTGATGTAATATCAAAATTGAAATCCTTCTACTTTACCCATATGCTTCCAAGAATTGTAGATGAGTTTGACTGCGGAAGACTTGTGCTTTGTCGTAAATATACAGACATGTGCAGGTAAGTACTGTTAAGGCTAAGATTAAAAAGTAGTCACGGGTCAATTTTCTGTTTGTACACCGATCAGCCATAACATTGACTACCTGCCTAATACTGTGTAGGCTGTCTTGGTGTTAAAAGGGGGACCTACACAGTATTAGGCAAGTGGTCATAATGTTATGGCTGATCGGTGTATGTTAGTGTCATGAAGTTTACTGTCATTGTTTGCGGACTTTTACATTATTTTAGTTCTGACTCTTGTTGATAGTTTTGAAATAGTAATGAAATTTTATTGTTTATTATCTGGAAGCTGTTTACAATAACTTATATTAAGTAATAAAAATGTTTATGATACTAAGTTTTAAAATAGTAAAAAAATGTTAATTGTGAATATCTAAAAGTTGCTTACAATACTAAGTTTATAAATAGAAATGAAACTGTTTACAATACCAAGTTTTAAAAAAGTAATTAATTTTTTTATTGTGTGTTTACAATACTTTTAAGTATATAGAATGTTTACAGTAGTATTAAAAGATTTGTTTAAAATGGGTAACACATTTCTGCTTTTTACATAACGCTGTGTTACTTTGTATACACTGTACACTGGATTATTATCAGTGCAAAAAATGTAATAAAATGCATTTTAAAATATTGAGTGTAGGTGTACATTTTTGAACCACTTTTAGGACACTAAGGTCTTTGTATTTACATAATGTACATAAGTTCAGTTAGAACAGGATTGATAGTGAACAAGATAGCACTTTTCATTCTGGATCTTCATGGATGATGTCACCCTGCATATTCACAAGCGCTGCACAGACTCTGAGAATTTTGTCCATTTTGTGTGACATATTAATAGGGACAGTCTGGGAGACAATTTTGAACACCTTGAGCCGTCGAATTACTCTTTCTACATGTATACGAACATTGGCTATCCTCCTTGTGCCTGTAACATCTTCATCAGATAATTGTCCACCTTTGTGAGTAAATGCTGGCATGACCAGGTTTACCCCTTTCTCAAACAGTAAATTACGAATTGTGAAGCCTCTGTCTGCCATCACTTCATCGCCAGGTTGAAGATAGTCCAGAAAGCCAGACTCTTGGGTAATGAACTTGTCACTACATCTCCCTCCAAAAGCGGGGGAGATAAACATAATAAGACCAGAGGGGGCAATAGCAACCAAATACTTGATTGTATTACTTGTATAATAGTGACTGTATGATTCCCCTCTCGAATCAAGATTGTGAGCTTTTTGTAAAATGGTTTCAGAGCAGTCAATAATGCAGGTGGTGTTAGGAAAGTTTTCCATAAAGCACTGAGGCATTGTGGCACGGATTGTCTCTCGTGGCAGCCAGGGAATGTACACTTTCATGTGCTCCGCCATTGTGTCAATCCAGTAAGAAAGAATGCGGCTTACCACACCCTGTGACACATTAAAACGTTCAGCAAGGTCTCCCTGAAGTAAGTTCAACTTGAGCTTCATCATGGTCATCATTATTTAATCCATTGTGTGCATCTTAAAATTGGCTGTGTAGAACTGCTGCAGATATTTAACATGCTCTTTAAATACACCAATAGTGAAGCCTGTGTACAATAAAGAGCTAGTGTCATTCTTAAGAATATCAAGGGCTATGGGTTGTTCTTGATAGCACTGTGTTGCTTTGTGAGACACAATTACATTATCATCTGCAGCATAACTGTGGTCTGCTAATGTCTGATCCTCATACTGAGTGCAGGCGTCCTGCTGTGGTGGAGATAATGTCTGTACAGCGTCGACATCACTTTCGACATAATTGTCACCGTCGACGTCACTTTGCTCAGCATCTGCAAGGTACAACACACCACATTACAAAAAGCTCTGAAAACATAATATTTTAAAAGTACTTAATTTTTGTCATTGTTTTTTTTTTTCATGTTTTTACTTGATGATGTTTGTCAATAAAAAACACATTAAATTTAGCAAAACATACATGTAGGTGGTTATCATTTATGTATTTGATGCAAATTAATAAAACCGATAAATTCCTATAACTACTAATACAACTAACGTCCTGAATTCATACAAAATTAACTTTTTAATGCACTGTGTGGTTTGAGCCTGTTATCAGAAACAATAGCGTAATGCTAGAATTAAATCATTTATGCCTAATCGATATGCCATGAATAAATGCAGAGATAAAGCTAAAGACAATAGCGATTATAAATGTTCAAGAAATGCTTAACCATGCATTTAATCGAGATGCTGTAAGTTACCTGTTCGAGCATATGTCCTGACGAGACGTCGCCTCGGAGTCTTTACCGGAGCATCATAGCCCAACCACTTTTCAGGGAATGGATGATCTTCCGTGGGTCTTCCATCAACAAAGTGAAATGAGCAAACATACGGTTGTTTTGGCGGTCGCTTTAAGTTTAAAGCTTTTAACCAAAGCTGACGAGCTTCTTCCCCCTTCGGAGGTTGATGCAGATCATACGGTGCGCCACAGCCGCATTCCGCTCTGGTCCGTGGATTATGGTCAAAACAAACGTTTTTAAGAAATGCACGGCGTTTGTACCAGTTATTATGGCAACCTCTGACTGCACAATGTGTACCTGACCTTCTAGATTCCATAATATATATGAATAGGCCAGTCAAAAAGGCACACTCGCAATGCGGCTACCATAGGTTTAGTGTCTGACCGGAAGTCTTACACCGAACAGCTCAAAGATGGCGGCGCCCGGGTTTACGTCAAAAATAAGGTGAATAGAACGTTCAGGATGCTGCGCGAGCTCAGGATGTCACGCGAGGAGAGAGTCACCGCCGGTGAAGTGCTCCGAGTTTGCTCAGTGATTTAACGATAATATCAAAACAAAAAAACATATGTTTTTAAAAAGAGGATTCAATAGGCTAACTAAAAAACGTCACTGATCAACAGCTGTCTGTCAGTCAGAGAATCAAAGCTTCAGAGTCAAGCTAACGTTATGGATTTCGATGACGGATTGGAGCCGGTCATTCCAGCTGCTGTTGGGAGAAAGAGGAAGGCATCTATAGAAAATCATCAAAGGGGGGAGACCAAACGGGCAAGGCATTCAGGGGAGGGAAAACATCCAAAGATTAATTGTGGTCATCGTGCGACTGCGAGTAGGCCTAATGTTGGTATGTGTCATGCCGACAAACTGTCAGATGAAGATGTAGCCTTCAACTTCACAAAAATGTATAAAAACTCTACAAAAGTGGACCAGGATAAAATACTCCTGCGTCTGTCAACAATAAGCAAATGCAGCAGGGTACGAGTCTCCGCTGATGTCAAGAAGAAAGCCAGGGAGGTTACAGTGAAATACTGCCTTTTGTCCTGCGCTCCTCCCCATCACAAGATACCTGTCTGCAAGGCTACATTTCTAAGTGTCCTTGGTAAGTTTATTTTTTAAATAATTTCTTACATGTAGCTGAGTAGCCTATCTGAAGATTTATTTATGCGGTTGCACCTATTATTTATAGCCTAAAACCTCACGTTAATTCTTGTTGTTGTTGATTTATTATAAGGGATCATAAAGGGCACAGGTTGTTATGGAGAAAAATAAACGGTTCTGTTTTTTCACAGCAACCAATAAACTCTATAAGCTATTATTATTATTATTATTATTATTATTACAGTGAAATAATTAATTAAATATGACGGGGCGAGGCGAGCTTGTGTCGCGGACTCGGTGCAACAGAGACAAGAACTGTGACACCGCGGCTCCGCCCGCTCTGATCATACAGGTTTGGTTTTCAGCAGCGGTGTGGAAGGAGCGTCCACTCTTTCTGTAACAAGCTACAAGTCGTTTATCTAACTAACTTAATCTTACTTATTTAAATTGTAACTAATCACAAATAGTCCAAAGCTGTTTAAGGATGGTTGAAACGATAAACATCCTGCAGTTTGTTTGCTCTGACAGCTCAGCTAGCCAGGCAGCGCAACGGTGCTTTTTTTTTTTTTTTTTTTTTTTTTTTTTTTTTTTTTTTAATGCCCACTGTCCCTATGTGAAGCACAAGCACACAGACGTCCGTAAGTTGTTATCCGACCTTTTCATTCAGGGACTGCCCTGGATTACTGGCACACGCCATAGTCCCATTATGTTTATTATGGCATTATATTTTTGAATATTATGAATATTTACGATTAATTGATTAATTATTGTTAATTTTCCCACTGATGATCCAAAAGATTTCTTCAAATGCCCATCCTTAACCCAGGTGCTATAAACTATAGTCTAAGATGGCCTGTTCAATCTTGGGTAGAAGCCAGAGATGTAGCCTTTTATTCAATTAATTTATGATTTTCAGGTTCCAGAAAAAAAACACAGACAACCTTATTAATACCTTTTCTGTACTCCACAGGTGTTAGTAAAGACAGAGTCTCCAGAGTGGTGAAATACTTCAGTCAACATGGTGAAGCCAGACCAGAGTGCAGGGGTGGAACCAGAAATGTTGATGAGAAGATGGAGAACAGGCAGGCAGTAGTTCAGCATGTGTCCTCATTCATGTGCAAGGCCAGCCACTACGCTCGTCGTGGTGCACCTGGACGGAAGTACCTCCCAAGTGACATGTCAGTAACCAAAATGCACCGGCTGTTCCAGGAGCAGAACCACAGGGACATCAGCTACTCCCTGTATTACAATGTTTTCTGCACCTCATTCAACTTGGGATTTGGGCATCCAGCAAAGGACTGCTGTGCCACCTGTATGAGCTCGAGACTCCGTATGAAAGATCCTCACCTTACTGAGGAAGAGAGGAAGGCAGAGATCGTGTCTGTCATGCTCCACCGACGCAGAGCCCGGGTGTTCTACACATTGCTAAATGCAGTGGAGGACACAGTTACTGTCTGCTTTGACATGATGCAGAACCTCTCTCTGCCCAAGTCTCCCATTGGCCAGACCTACTACTCTAGGCAGCTTTACATGTATGTGTTTGGTGTTGTGGTCCACCATGGAGAGAGGAGTCTGCAGGCACTGAGTGACTGTCATCTCTACGTGTGGCTTGAAAATCAAAATAGAAAAGACAGCAACATGACCGCCTCTGCCCTGGACCACTGCCTGAGAACCAGTCTAGCCGAAGATGTCCAACAGGCTGGCCATTTGAGGCTCTTCAGCGATTCCTGCTATGGACAGAACAAGAACAGTACAATGGTGGGAATGCTGTCCAGCCTACGAAGCACTATCTTTAAAGATGTGAAAATGGAGTGCTTCTTCCCTGTCCGTGGCCATAGTTTTCTCCCTGTTGACAGAGTTTTTGGAAGAATTGAGCAGGATATTCGTAAGCAGGACACCATCCTCCTGCCAGACAAATACACCAACATCCTGAAGAAGCATGGCTCTGTGTATGTGTACGGGAAGGACTGGGAGAGCTTTGACCACAAAGCTGCAGCCAAGGCTCTCATACAGTCCACGCGGTCTTACAAGATCAGCGAAGCCCGGGTGCTGGAGATCGATGGCAAAGGGTTGGGGGTGAGAACCACCTTCAGCGGTCCCACCTACCAGCACACTCTCCTGAAGAGAGGCAACAACTGGGGCCAGTATAAAGCAGATCCCCTGCCCATGATGACCACAGTGAAGGCTGTGAAGAAGAAGGACATCATCAGCCTGCTTAAAGCCATTGGTGCCCCAGCAAACGTCGAGGCCTTCTACAATCACGCTTTGGCTGTGACCAGTGATGTCCACAGGGGGGAAGAGTAGACTAAAAGGCACACACTGGCATCTGAAGCCCATGTGACACTCAAGAAAATACACACACACACAAACAAAACATTGATTCACTAGCTTTTCTTAATGGTATTACAGTAGTAGAATATAGCCTAAGGTGGATATATAGCGTTTTGCAAAAAAAAAAAAAAAAAAATGTTATGTTGTGTATGTTCTGGCCAAAACTAACTCAGAATCTTATTATTATTAATCAATCTTTGTATATACTATTCCATATATTTATGATGTATTGTTTTTTTTTAACCAATTTAAGATGTTTGACAATGTTAAGATAAATATGTTGCATTTTGGCATGGTTTTTGACTTATTTATGAACTATTTATGGACATAAAATTAAATAAAAAATATCCTGGATTTTAAGAATATTGTGTCCCTGGCCTTCACTGAGCTCAAGTAATAGTTTAATGTACAAAAAATTGAATGAACTTGACTGTTGATGTCTTAAATAATAATGTCAAATAACCAACATTTCTCAAAATGGATATATCTCGTTTTGCAACGAAACTCTTCATATATATATATATATATATATATATATATATATATATATATATATATATATATATATATATATATATATATAAAATATGGAATTTGTAAATTGCATGTTTTGCTGTTATGCTGTTTAATATGTAGGAACCGTGGACGAACCAGACAAATGAATCATTCAGATGATTCTTTCAAAACATAATTCATAATTCTATTTCAGAATCAAAGTTCCGGCTCCAGCTAGTTTACAGAGAAAACCAATGCTGATTACTTTTTACGACATCCATGTTTTCTTACAGAAGGAGAAGTGACAAACTCAGCCATTTGTGACACCAAATGGTCAGAAGATAAAGAGTCTTTGATCACCCGTCAAAAAAGAGGGACCTAAAACTTCACAGAAAAAACAACGAAGACTGTTCTGCAACTAAAACTGCATCAAAATTGTGCCAAACAATTTTAAATGGTCTTATACAACATCTTTTAACTGCATACATTTCATTATGTGTCCACAAATATTACCTGTAACCAGTTATGCTTTAGAACACTCAAAATTCATGTAAATGTGATAACTCTTGAATGACTGACTGAAAGTATGCCTTATTTGGACTTGATTTAATTATTTTCCTCCGTCCACACGGAGACGCGTTTCTGTGAATATGCAAAATTTTTTTATCGGATAGGCGTTTCGTCCACACAGATCCGGCGTTTCGAAAGGTGAAACCGATATTTTTTGAAACTAGGTCGCAGAGCGGATAAATTTGAAAACGCCGTCTTTGCGTTTTCGTGTGGACGGGCCATCCGTAAATTTTCTGAAATTATGATGTCATCACCCCACGTGTCGACCCTAGTCAGACGCGCTAACACCACAAAACAGCACCAACAACAGCAATAACAGACTCTTGATGCTTGTGTTCGTGCTGCAGAAGCTACTGAGCTAAAATAAAGCATTATTTCTAATCTTTACTATAGTTTGTATTCAGCGCACAAGGTTTATGCGCATGCTCCAAGTCTTCTTTGCTGCTTTAAGTGCATCTCTGTGACAGAATTACAGCGCCACATACTGGTTTGGCATGTGTACTACATCATTTTGAGTTGTTTCAGTGGTTTCGTGTGGATGCAGATATTTTTTGAGATGTTGGTTTAGGGTAAGCTCCGGCTTCGTGTGGACGTGGCCTAAATCATGGCTTGAATGAAATATGTTTAAAATGTATCATATTCCATTTAATAGAAATTATGGTTAAAACTCTCTGCTAAAGCAGAGACAGGAAGTAGCACCTTAAGATTGGGGGCAGAGAAAAGCAATTGTGAAACAGGACAATATCCGATTGGCCAAAACTCCTCTGAGGTGTGACAAACACCTTAGTTTAAATAGTCACATCGCAAGACAAAGAGTCAGTGAACAAGTGAACGAAGTTGAACGAGCAGAACTAGAAGAAAGAACCATTCAGAGGTGATCAGAGTAATCAGAACAACGAGTAACCATAGATTACCAAGAAGAACAGACAAGCAGCTCATTCAAGCCTTCCAACTTTCACTCACTTTTCTTTTCCTTTAGAGACAAAAAAGACAAATCATCGACTTGGAAAACCCTTCCCTGCACTCTGACGAGAAGATGCACATTTAAAGTATCAAAATATTGATTCTGAATCATTTACGGTTAATCCGGTTCTTATGCAGTGTAATTTGATGGAAAAGTGTGATGCATTTATATTCAAACAAGCACCCTTCAATTTCCATATATGGTTTGATTGACCTGAAGCATATATTTCCTTAATTTTCAAACAATTTATGAAACAGACATCCAATTCAGGAGTAGAATGGGCAGAATGGCAGTATTTGATTTGAATTCAACCCCAAACAAACACATAATTTTCTGAGGTCTGAGCATTCTTATGAGTCTGAAAACATTGTTGCAATTGTTCCTATTTCATCGGCAGTGAAAATATGAAAACTACAATTTGTAAGCTTTCAGATTATATGTAGGGTGTCAATATTACTTTAGGTTTAGGCTAAGATATTATTGTTTTAAGTATATATTGACAAATGTCCCACAGGTTGGACGGTGACATTTAAAGGCTTACATTTTCACTAGAGTGATGATGATTTGTCTTCAGAACTACTTATTATTCTGACATAATACTATACATACAACTTTATTCTGTTGTATGGAAACACACCCTAGGAATTAAAATTAGCTCAAATTAAATAATTTATAGGGAATTATAAAGAGTCGTTAGTTTACGACCGAGTAACTGAGTCGTCCAGCATTCATTTGCTAGAGCTGTAATAAGCTGTTATAGCGGATATGAATATCCAACAATCGTGAAAAAACTGATTAAGATCTGCAGTTTAAGACATTAAATTTTAGAAGCACATAATACGAGACACTTTCTTTTAAAAATCTACAAGGGACTTTATTTATTCTAACACAAACTAATCTAACACAAACACACACATACATACACACATTCATTCATATGCGTTGCAGTAAGAAAGGAAATGAGAGAGAAAGAGTTTTAAGAGAGATAGATATGATGAACAGGATTCCTAGCAAAATATGCACTTCAAAGACCTGAACGAACCATGAATCATTAATTTAAATGCACCAGTTCAATGTTAATCTGGGGTACTTGCTTTAGTCGACTTTAAATGTGAATTTCCCTCATCGGTGTGCAGAGAAGGGTTTTCCAAGCCGATGATTTGTCTTTTCAGGTCCAGAAAGTCCATGTTGTGTAGTCTATGGGTAGAACCCACTCACTTTTGAGCTTGCTGGAAAAATTAATCTGTCGCTGGAGTTAAATCTGAAGCGGCAAAAGTCCTTGGTTGAACTTTGCGGCAAAACTTAACACGAGACTTTCAGCGGAAAAGAAAATTAAGTAAAAGAAAAGAAAAGTGAGTGAAAGTTGGGTGGCTTGAATGAGCTGCTTGTCTGTTCTTCTTATTCCATTGTTACTAGCAGTGTTGGGGAGTAGTTAACTACATGTAGCGGCGCTACTAGTTTAACTACATTTTTCAGTAGCTTGTATGCAGTTCAGCTACTTTTAAAACAGTGTAGCTTTTCCAGTAGTTAACTACATTTTCTGGCAAGTAGCGGTGTAGCGCGACCAAAAGCTACAAGCTACATTCCTATTTACGTTCTGACGAGCCTAATTCATGAAGCAGCACAGCGTCTTCAGATCACGAACTAAAATTGTGTATTACCGCCATCTATTGTTAAATCACGCATTTTGCGGCTATATCAGTTCATCGAGAAGAGATCTTCTGATTATGTAAAGGGCAAAGCATCCATCAGTTGAAGAGAACACAAAATAGAAACATAGCTTAGTGCGCTTATCACACGGCAAAGGCTGATCTAATAGGTTGCTCGGGTATGAGAATGTTCACGCAAGAAGCACATGATTCGCGTCTCAAAGCTTCATCACTGCATGTGCTGTGAGTTTAACCTGCATTTTTCCGTGTATCCAATTTAAGTTCCGGTTCGGTTTAAGTGCAGGTCCGGTTCCAGAATCAAATCATTGGAGGTGCTTCTGAAATAAGTGAGGGTGCTATAGTAACGTGCAGATGTAATGTGTAAACACCATAATAAGAATAGCAATATACAGTGAGACATTTAAGATTTTAAGTCATTTTACAAATAATTGGAAAAGAATTTCAAAAATATTGATACAAAAATTCTAATATTTTTCTAGTCTGCATTTACATTGCTTATTCTTATTGCATATTTTTGTCCCGTGTTATGGTTATGGTAGCAATTTTTAGTGTTAATCCTGCATTTATATGTAGAAATCACTTCTGAAACTGCAGAGTGCAATTGGTGGTCAGTCCTCTCATACTATAGCATGATAAACAAAACTTATAATAAAATTCTGAATGTATTATATATAAAGCGTGCAAAGAGAGTCTGTGTGAGATATAGGCTACATTTGAGTATTGTATCTTTTGATATAGTTTACAAAATAAAACAGTACGCTTTGAAATCATAATTGTAATGCATTGCTTTGTTTTAAACCCCATACATATTACTTAAACATTATTCATTAACAGTTATCCAGTTATTTATAAGCTATGTCATTAAAAAAATTTAATGTAATGTAGCTAGCTACTTTTTGTTAGTAACTTGTAGTGTAGCTAACTACTTTTTCAAAAGGGTAGCTTGACTGTAGTTTAACTACTTTAATTTATGAGTAGCTTGTAGCTTGTCAAACTACAGTTTCAGAGTAGCTTCCCCAACACTGGTTACTAGTTGTTCTGCTTACTCTGGTCACTGCTGATCGGTTCTTCTTCTTAGTTCTCTTGTCTTTATCTTCACTCTTTTGTTTTTTGTCTAATCTTGACTTTTGTTCTTGACAACAACTTTTAAACTTAGTTGTTTGTCACACCTCTGAGGGGTTTTGGCCAAACAGATATCATCCTGTTTCAAAAGGGCTTTTCTCTGCCCCCAATCATGAATTATTACTTCACGTCTCTGCTTTAGCAGAGAGTGCCATTTTAACCATAATTTCTATTAAATGGAATATGATACATTTTAAACAGATTTCATTCAAGCCATAAAGAGCCATTAAATCAAGTCCAAATAAGACATACTTTCAATCAGTCATTCAAGAGTTATTACATGAATTTTGAGTGTTCTAAGCATAACTGGTTACAGGTAGTATTTGTGGACATAATTTAAAATGTATGCAGTTAAAATATGTTTGATATGTCCATTTAAAATAGTTTGGAACAGTTTTGATGCTGTTTTATTTGTAGAACAGTCTCCGTTAGTTTTTCTGTCAAGTTTTAGGTCTCTTAGAGAAACCAAAAGGTCTGCATTGTTTCTGTCCTTATTGATCTGGTGATCAAAAGACTCTTTATCTTCTAGGATAAGCATTTGGTGTCACAAATGGCTGAGTTTGTCACTTCTCCTTCTGTCAGGAAACATGGATGTCATAATCAGCATTGGTTTTCTCTGTAGACTAGCTGGAGTTGGAACCTCGATTCTAAATTAGAATTATGTTTTGAAAGAATCATCTGAATGATTCATTTGTCTGGTTCGTCTACAGTTCCTACACTGTCTACTTTATGTTTTGTTTGTTTTTTGTTTTTTTGTAATAGGCACAGGGATTAGCAGTGTTTTAATATTAGCATCTGTATGTGTCAAATAAACCACATTAGTACATTTGTGTGAAATTTGATATTATTAGTTTCCATGGTAAATTGTTTCATATTATTATTATTTTTCCTTCTTATACCATGTTCATTTTTATTTATAGGCTATGGAATAAAAAGGGAGGGAACAAACATTATGGCAAATCTGTGTTTAAACTGAGTCTTGCTGGAAAGAACTGGAGCTGGGAAAAGTGCATCAGGAAACACAATACTGGGACGCGAAGCTTTCAAATCAAGGACAAGTTACAAACCAGACACTCAAGATGTTACAGCTGAAACTGGGCGTGTTTGTGGATTACCAGTCACTGTTTATGACACACCAGGATTTTCCGGTGCAGAGAGTAAGAAAGAGCTTCAGATGTATGAAGAAGTTCTGCAGAAATCTAAATCAGGTCTCTGTGTGTTTCTGCTGGTTTTCAAAGCTGGCATATTCACTAAAGAGGATCAAGAAATCGTGGAGAAGATTGAATAGATCTTGGGAAAAAATAACTTAAAAAACACCTGGATTCTCTTCACCAGAGGAGATCAGCTGGAAGATGCAAAACTGACTATGAATGAATTCATTAATGAGACTGAAAGCTTGAAGGAACTCGTTCAGAAATATGAGGGCAGATTCCACGTGTTCAACAACAAGACAAAAGGACACTGTGACCAATTGAGACCTCTGATATCTAAAGTTTTCCACAACAACTTGAAGAATTGTAACTATTTTAACTACATTTTTTTTTTTTTTTTTTGAGTTTGAGTTATTTGAGTTTAAGCAACAGTGATAATAGCTCATTTATCTGGATACAGAATTGATATTTATTTCACTGATATTTATCTGGATTTATAATCTATAATAACTGTAGTGTATTATAGAAAGTTAGTGCAGTATCTAAAGAACATTTTGGGGTAAAAAAAATTTAAATAGGTGTAGGCTATTTGTGTTTGTGGCAGTTCTCCACGCTATTCAAGCTAGTTAACACAGCTTTATGTGGAAATCAAACAAACAACATTAAACAACTATTGTACAAAACCATAAAAAAATAGAGTACACGTGTTTTAAAGGGATCACAACATGAGAAACAAAATTTTCCCTGATATTTTGGTCTATAAGAGGTCTTTTGTATCAGTATACATACTGTAAGTTCCATAACTTTAAACGTCCTTGTCATATAATCAAGCTGATTTAAATAATCGAGCTGTAAAAAAAGATTTGTTTGGATCTTAATGTACAAAGACAGTGACATTAAAAGACCAAACTTAGTAAACACTATAATAAAGCACACTATACAGAAAAATTGGTTTGTGCAGAATTTAATCTTTTAATATCACTTAGGCTACATCAAGGAATGTTAAAGGTTTTTTTAATAACTGGTTTATATGGGAGGAAAACACTTAACGTGTAATTAAACGCATTGCGATCATATTCTGGGCTCATCTGCTTTGCTGTACATAGTTTATTATTATGATGTTTTGTCTGTTAATATCAATGTCTTAGTACATTAAGCCATGTTAAGTGTTTTTCATGGTAAGCGTTTTAGAATGCCCCACATCATCACAAGTTTTGAACTAATTTTTATATGCAATATTCTAGTTCAATAGTATGTAACAATTAATTCAAACTTTGACCTGTGGAGGGCAGTAATACACTTAACTGTGTCTACACTGCTGGAATTCTAATAGAGGAGAAGAAGAAGAGAGCTAGTTCAAGATGAGCATTTCTGGTTAAAACGTATATAATTTTAATTTTTTTCAGAAAATTAGCGATGGTTTCACTAGATAAGACCCTTATTTCTCATCTGGGATCGTGTTGAACAATTTGAAGCTGCAATGAAACTAATTTTGACCGTCAACTGTTTGGTGCCCATTGAAGTCTACTATAAGGAGAATAATCCTGGAATGATTTCATCAAAAACTTTAATTTCTTTTCAACTGAAGTCATGGACATCTTGGACGACATGGGGTGAGTAAATTATCAGGAAAAGTTTATTTAAAAGTGGACTAATCCTTTAAAGAAGCACCACAATTTTAAAATAGTGTCTTTTGTTAGTTACACAGGGACCTCTGAACAGACAAGTATATTTTAAAATGCAAAGTACTGAAAATAATAATAAAATAAGCTGTAAACGCTGGCATTTTTTGCAAGACCATAAGTGTGTCACATTGGGCAATCAAAAGTTCTACACACACTTGCAGTCTTCACGTCCACTTGGGCCAAATACAGGAAATACGTCATACAAGTAGACGAGTGGTCAAGTGCAAAGACCGCAAGTGTGAGTATTTGGACAAAGCTTCAGTCTTTGCCTCCAAAATCCTCAGCATGTCTGGAACTACATACCTCTGTGATGAACATTAAGTCCAACTTGCGCTCTCAACTGACACAAAGACATTTAAATGACATTATGAGAGTGGCAACTACCCAAAAACTGGTCCCTGATGTTGATGCACTGGTTGAAGAAAAAAGATGTCAGGTTTCAGGAAGCAAATCATAATGTGTGTTTTGTAATGTCATGCATTACAAATGCAATAGAATTTTCTTTGTTAAATGAAATGCTCTCATTTCTAGTTTATATTTGATGTTCATATTCAGAGTGAATGATTAATTTTCATTGACTTTAGCTAAGTATGCCAAGTTTATTTATTAACATAAGTAGATTTTTTAGAAAGGTTTTTTTTTTTTATGTTAGTTATTATATGAGAAGTTATTCCATTTCAGAGGAATTATTATATAAAGATGTTAAGGGCAGTTTTTCAAATTGTGCAGTAATGTGTGCAGTTTTTATTATATTGTGCCTTTATGGTTCACATTTAGTGCAATTGTGTGCACACAAAACAGTTTGTAGCATCTTTCTTAGCTGACTAACTATAGCTTACTTATTAATATAAAAAAAATAAAAAAACACTTCAATGGAAAAGTAAATAGTTTTAATAAGATTTGAAATTTCTGATAACCTATTAAATGCAGTTTAAACAGTTTTTTTTTTTTTTTTTTTTTGCTTTCTTTCAAAATGTATTTGTTGTTTGTGGTTAATATTCAATTAATTTTCAGTGCACTGCACATGGTGTCATTTTTTCCAATCAGGCCCTTAGCTTAAAATTAGTTTGACACTCCTGATCTAAATGTACGTTAAAAGATACAGTACAACTTACCGAAATATATATCATGTCTTGTGTAATCGCTTAATCAGTGTTTCAGAAAGATGTTAATAAAACAGCTGAATATCTGTGATTAAATATGTGCACGCACAGTGCTGGTTCATGTTTAGAGCACTAAAGTATATATGTAAATACTAAGTAAATATGTCTATAAAACCTTGAAAAGCGCTTGCTCCGGTCTGAATATGATCTGTATGATCCACATGGTAAGCATTGTTAAACTCATCACAGCGTTCCACGCAGAAACCATTCTCATGCACGCTCTGCGCGTTGTTTGAATTCTCCACTGTAATGCAATCTCATGCATTCTGCGGCATTGGTTTGAACAAGCTCTTTTTCTTGAATAATGCAGAGAGGCATTCAGGGTCAGCTGGCATAGATTCATGCCTCAGCAGCCAGTCACACAATCCAGAGGCACACTTTAAAGTGAAGTCCATTATATGGAGAATAATCCTGGAATGTTTTCATCAAAAAAATTTCTTTTCAACTGAAGAAAGAAAGATATAAACATCTTGGATGACATGGGGGTGAGTAAATTATCAGGAAAATTTTAATTCTGAAGTGAACTAATCCTTTAAAACTGCAGTGAACGAAATACAGGGTGCGTCCGAAAACTGGAAAATGCTGCCTTCTGAGGACACATTTCAAGGTAGTAAGGCATCAAGGCACGTCCGAATCCAATGTTAGCTTCACTTCCTGTTTCATGAGATACCTTCCTCAGATCGATTTTTGAAGGAAGCATAGATGTATCCTTAGCTGCCTTTGATATCCCAGAATCCCGTGCTTTCCATTCTGTGACAGTTGAGCTAGAAAAATAAATATGGCGTATACAAAAGTTGCGTTTGCTGCTCAGTTTTGAGATTTTGACCAACATATTTCAATTTTGATATCATTTCTATTGAGAAATTACTACGGTAATAATTAAATATTTGTTTAGTTCTCACCAAAGCTCGCGCTATATTGCTGCAGATCATTAAACCGTTACGCTGCCTCAGAAGTCTGTCCGAAATCAGTTTCGTGAGGTGCCTTCATGCACAAACGCTGCCATACAAGTCATTCTCTTATAAGACAGCGAGGCAGCAAGACAGCTATCTAGGTTTTTGGACGCAGCCACAGTCTCAGAAACCTCACCCCTGTTTCCTGCCATCACAAACATGTAACCAATCATGTCACTGTAGGGGTGGGGTTTTCTCCACTGTCCAAACTGGTGTGATTGAGTGGAGACTGGGACCAATTTGCATATTCATTAAAACACATAGGCTGTTTCTCAATTCCAAGAACGCAGAGAACGGACTTGCGTTCTCGTGGAGTCCGGTCTTGCCAGGCGACCTTGAAAGAACGAACTCGGAAAGACACGAAGACACAGAACGCATCATTTGAGAATTGAGATGTGCTGCGATCTTGTTGCTCAACTGACCGTCCCAGCATTAAGTGGCTAATGCACAATAAATACAACATAACATCACAAACAATTGTCATAACCTATTAAAAGATTTTTTTCATATTATTATAGTCATTGTTTTCATATAATTTTATATCTTTTTATTTCACCGTGTGCATTTATGAAAATGAGTAGCCTTTGTGTTACATGCTTTGTCAATGTTTTTTATGTTCCAATAAAAATACTGCAGGCTTACTTCAGGTTATCACTTTATTAAAATTAAGCAAAACAAACGGTTTACTTTCACGAGCCGTCATGTATTTGCGAGCTTGTAGCGGGAATCTCATAAGTGCAGGCACGTGCACACATAGACAAAAAAGGGGCTTGAGCCCCTGCCCTTTTTCTTCCTGGAGAGAAAGTGCCCTTTTTTCTGGGGTGTTTTTTTTTTTTTCAATAAATGAATATATATTCCTGTTTGCGCACAGCTTCCGTGTCAAACAAATATATTTACTGTATAAAACAAATTAAAAAAAATTACTATATCAGGTCGGCTTTGTTGAGTTCAGATCCCTCACTCCGCGACACGCCATTCATGCCCGCACGCACGCGCGCGCGCCACGCCCCACCTCACCTCGAGTTTGCTGCTGGATGAAAACTTGTGACAACTATTCCCGCAAAAAAATGCAACTGCTGTCTGGCGATGAGAAGCGAAAAAGAAAAAAGCCCTAGATGGATCCATCCCGTGCATTTCTTTCAGGTAGGCTAGCCTATGTTCACAAACCTGAACGTTTTGTCTATTTAAAGGTGCCCTTGACTCAAAAATTGAATTTACCCTGGCATAGTTAAATAACAAGAGTTCAGTACATGGAAATGACATACAGTGAGTCTCAAACTCCATTGTTTCCTCCTTCTTATATAAATCTCATTTGTTTAAACGACCTCTGAAGAACAGGCGAATCTCAACATAACACCGACTGTTACGTAACAGTCGGGGTATACGCCCCCAATATTTGCATAATGCCAGCCCATGTTCCCAACAATTATCAAAGGTATTACACAAGGGCAGCCAGTTAACGTCTGGATCTGCACACAGCCGAATCATCAGACTAGGTAAGCAAGAACAACAGCGAAAAATGGCAGATGGAGCAATAATAACTGACATGATCCATGATATCATGATATTTTTAGTGATATTTGTAAATTGTCTTTCTAAATGTTTCGTTAGCATGTTGCTAATGTACTGTTAAATGTGGTTAAAGTTACCATCGTTTCTTACTGTATTCACGGAGACAGGACTGTCGTTATTTTCATTTTTAAACACTTGCAGTCTGTATAATGCATAAACACAACTTCATTCTTTATAAATCTCTCCAACAGTGTAGGATTAGCCGTTAGCCACGGAGCACAGCCTCAGATTCACTCAGAATTAAACTTTTAACATAAAAAAAAATACTTTACTTACATAATTCGAAGCATGCATACAGCATGCATGACGAACATCTTGTAAAGATCCATTTGAGGGTTATATTAGCTGTGTGAACTTTGTAAATGCGCTGTAATATAGTTGACAGCTTGTGTGAAATCAGTGCATAGTTAATGGTGCCCCAAAATAGGCAGTTAAAAAAATTAATTAAAAAAATCTATGGGGTATTTTGAGCTGAAACTTCACAGACACATTCAGGAGACACCTTAGACGTATATTACATCTTGTAAAAAAACGTTCTTGGGCACCTTTAAGGGTTATTTATACATTTAACGCTGCATTAATAGTTTGACCACAATCAACACATCTGCTTGATTTGATACTAATGAAATTTATGTCATATTATAATTTCAATCATTTTATTGTGCTATGCATTGCGTTTTGAACCATGGTAAAGATATTGGTTGGGCTGTCAATACCAGAAGAGGAGCATTCCATGGACGCACATCAATGAACCGCATTATTAGACAGTTTTCTAAGGATGCTTAAAACGTTTAAACCCTCGCTCTATCCACATATTCTTGTTGAAGAAATTACAGTGGCTGTAGCATTTCTATCACAAAGAAGTGGCCGAATATTATTATTATTTAACTAATAATATATTTTTAATCATAGTGGCTTTGATCGTGGATTTGATCGTGCTGTGCTGTCTAACAACAAAAATCAGCAGGCTTTTGTCGTCCTCTGCAGGAATTTGTTATAATATATAATGTATTAACAGTTCAGGAAAAAAAAAACTCTTGATGTGTTTAAATATGCAGATTAGCTTGTTTTGGTTAATTTAGAAGAAATCTACAGATGCAAACAGACGGAGAGTAGTAGGCTTAAAACAAACTCCATCTAAATGTGTAGGGTTAGGGTTAAGTTTTCTTTCCATTAGAGTAAAAGACATGGCAGCAAAAATGTACCTTAACATTGTAAAATGTTAAAATTGTCCACTTCATGAAAGAAGTATTCCAATAACACCAAAAAATTAAAACGATTGATTGATTTGTGCAAAATAAACAAATTATTAGTGAAACTATGTCCCTCTCCTTGATCGAGTCATTTATTCTATATATATATAGCTACTTGAAAATAGTTGCTGTTGACTTCTCTTGTGATAAACCTAGTGAATACTAAAGAAGACCATGGTCTCTGTGTGAACTAATTATTTTGTAGAAATCTGTGGAGTATAAAACAATTGCGTGAGTGTAAGTGAAGTCAAAGTTGTCTTAATATATTTAAGGGTTCATTATTTTTTTAAATAAATAATTATGAGAAGTGCCCTTTTTTCCACTTGAGCCCCTGCCCCCCAAAATGTCTGTGCACGTCCCTGCATAAGTGAGAACAAGAACTTTAAAGCTTACAGGCTTCTGTATGTCGACCGCCCGCAGCGTCTTTTAATGGTTTGATTCTCTCAAGTTTGCATTCGATGCATCCTCGATATCAAGAACACATCCGTGTACTTTCATGCGTCCTCTGTTCTTGCGTTCTTGAGAATTGGCCCTGCGTTCCATTCGGAAGGGCTCATCCCTATGCCCTAATCCCTTCAAAGGGTTTACCCTCCGGAGTCAGAGCTTCGAAGGGATGAAGGTGTAGGGGTCAAAAAAACTCTTTTTTGGAACGCACTTCTGCGTCATCTTTACGAGACAATCAAGGAAGCGCCTTTGTTGCACATTTTTTTTGTGCTGGTTAACCCCCCAAAAAACGCGCATTTTGTTTAACGTTAGTTTATTTATTAATGTACCAAATCTAACTCATATAAATATTGCAGTAGTATAGAAAAATACTATATTATACATTTATAGGTAGGAAAATTTATTTATTTATTTATTTATTTATTTTAATCTTTATTACATCTTTATGATACAAACAGTAAGAACACACAAATAGAGTCATTAATACAGAAAAAACAAATAATAGACAAGAGCAGAGCCAGGGGGGGTTTCAAATAAATACATTAAAGATAGAGCATAACTGAATGGTTTTAGAAGCCTTCTTATTTTTGGAATCATGGATGGAATTGATGTACTGTTCCGTCTCCTTACTAAAAGCAATAAAAGAAGGTTTAGAATTACTAAATTTGGCTTTGTGAATATGATATTTCCCTAAAATGATCAATAGATTAATTAGGTATATTTCTTTGTGTTTTTTACTCTTGTTATCATGGAAACCAAACAGTACATTTTTCCATAACAAAGAAAAATCATCAATGAGTTTAACAGTAATGTATCGGGACAGATCTTTCCAGAAAGTGATGGCATATGGACATTGCCAGAACAGATGTACCGTTGTTTCTGGACATATTCCACAAAAAGAACAGTTAACACATATGTCAAACTTAAACCTAAGGAGATAATGCTTAGCAGGATAATACTTTATTTGTAAAGAGGTATTTGTAAGGAAGGATCCATATTCCCCCAATTCATGTTGTCAACAAAGTTAGACCAATAGGGAACAACATTAGGTGTGCTGGTGACATCTCTCTGGAATAAAGAGTGAATATTACGATTATTATTCCTCATTGTGGTTGCGAAACATAATTTACCAACTAAGGTCAATCTGATCCGGTAGGCAATCTGGTTTTCCAGCCCCTTTTAAGAGAGTTAAAATACCAGATGGGATGGTATCCATAACAATTGCAAACTCTCTTGGGGTGATTGGAATGCCAAAAGTGTTAAGGAATTCAGAATAATTCAGCAATGATCCACTATCATTTATTAGTTGGGACACTAGAATTATGTTATTACTGAACCAAGAATAAGGATTTATTCTGATTATTCCAGATGAAGCACCTATGTGGGGAGAAATTATGTTTGTAAATTAATTACCATGCTAAGAGCATTTGTTTATGGAATTCAAATAAAATTAAGGGATTTTTTTTCTATTTTACAATCACATAAAAATAAGAATTCTAGACCACCAACCTTAGAGAAGATATAGTTAGGTATAAAATTCCATGTAGATGTGGGATTTTTTAGAAAATGCTTTATCCAATTAATTTTAAAAGTATTATTAAGGGTTGTAAAATCAAGAAAGTTTAGACCACCACATTCAAAGGTGTTCATGATAACAGATTTTTTCACATAATGCGTCTTGTTTTTCCACATAAAATTGAAAAGTAAATTGTCAATAGAATTACAGAGCTTTTTGTTGACAAACAAGGGGCTTAGCTGCATATGTAAGACGGGATAAACCTTCTGCCTTTGTCAACAATACTCGTCCTTTCAAGGATAAATCCATCTGCAGCCATTGATTTAGCTTTTACTTTGTCTTATCACTAATCAAATTAAAGTTTACAGAGCACCTCATTTTTCATTATAGTAATCCCTAGATAAGTGATCTTATCTTTGATTGGTATGCCACAGATCTGGGAGGTGTCACTTTCTTTAAGGGAAAAAAGTTCACACTTCTTCAGATTTAAGCAGAGTCCAGAAGCTGCTGAAAATAATTCTATTGTTTTGATAGCGACTGGCACTTGGTTGGCATCTTTTAAAAAATAATGTAGTATCATCTGCTAGTTGGGTGAGGATAATTTCTCTTTCTGCAATTGAAATTCCTTTTAAAGTACTATTTTTAATATGGGTGGAAAGAAGTTGAGAACATAAAATGAATAGGTAGGGGGAGGCAGGGCAGCCTTGTCGGATGCCTCTTTGCAGCTCAAATCTAGGTGATGTCCCATTTTTTAGTCTGATAGAGCTATTGCTTTTGCAGTAAATTGTTCTAACAGCTTTACAGAAAAAAATCACCAAAACCAAATTTCTCAATAGTTTGAAATATAAAGTTATGTTCTACTGTGTCAAAGGCTTTATATTCACTTTCTGAGAGTGCTCCCCCTGGTGGACACTCCCAGATAAGTCAATTCTCTTTCCCTTGTATTCTTTTCCTGTGTTCACAGATTTACTCTAATCTATTTTATTTTATTTTATTTTATTTTATTTTAGTTTAGTTTATTTTAGTTTAGTTTACTTTACTCTACTTTGTTTTATTTCATTTATTCCCTTTTGTCTCTTCTCTCGCTTTCTCTTGAGTTATTTTCTTATTTTTTTTATGTTTACTTTGGAAATTCATTCCTTTTTATCACTTAATGTTTTATTTTATTCACTCTTAGTTCTGGGTCCGGTTTGTTATTGGCTGGCAATAACATTCACACACACCCAAGCCTCCCTTATTTCATACACTTATTTTAAATTTAATTAAATAACATTTAATATTTTTTAATCGTTTTGCAATAATTGAGGCAAAAAATTTGTAGTCAGTGTTTAGTAATGAAATAGGTCGGCAATTATCTATAAACAGTGGATCCTTATTGTGTTTGGGGATTAAGGTAATTAAGCCTTGGGTCAGCAAAGGAGGTAAAGAACCTTTTTCAACACTTTCTAATATTACTTCAAGTAGAAAGGGAGCTAAATCTTGTGTAAATGCCTGATAAAACTCTGCAGAGAGGCCATCAACACCAGGATATCTTTCTAAGCCAAAAAATAGGCAGAGTTCTGCTCCCCTTCTTCAATCCACCCTTTCCTTGACCTTATAAAGGCAACTTTTGCTTTGTTGGAGAAGATCTCATTTAGTTTAAGTTGTTCCGAAATTAAAGTTAGTCATTCCTCCTCTGATATATCTGCAGGAAATTATTTTAGAGACCACTCTTTCTTCCTCCAATTTACGATTTTTGGATAAGATACTACCATAATTCCTCAAATATTGGCCAGTTTTAAACTTTAGCAGTTCCCAATTGCTACCAAAAGCATCCTCGGACTTTGCTTTATTCCAGAATTTCACTATTAGATTCGTTATGTCTGATTTTACTTCATCGTGTTGTAGAAGTGAACTGTTTACTTTCCAGTAAGCATTCCTACATCTTGTGGAGGGGGCAGAGTGCAAAGGGATAAAGATGGAGACTGCATTATGATCTGTTGATGGGGTTGTGATGATATTAACTGATATTTTCTCAATATTCAAATGATCAGAAACTAACCAATAGTCCAATCGTGAGCGTCTGGTGGTACTTCTATTACTCCAAGTAAAATGTATGTAATCTCCATACATCAATCAAGTTAATTTTTTTCATAAATAATGTTAAGTTATCATTTACTGCAGTGGAAACACGTGGAGGCCAACAGTCAATATTGTGATCCAGAATCATGTTAAAATCCCCCCCATTACTATACCTGAATTTGGAAAGTTATTATGGGTGTTTTGTATATGCTTCTCTAAGGTTTCAAGCATTATGTCGTTCTCATGGTTAGAATTATAGCCATATATATTAATAACTATCAAAGTAAAGTTTTCAATGGTTAATACTTGAAAAATGACCTGATGTATCACTGACAGATAAAAGAATAGTCCCTGGAAAATTATATTTTAGAGTCGCAACACCAGCAGAGTGTTCAGACCCATGAGCCTGCCACAGATCATTCCCCGATTGGGATCTCCAAAATTTACCATCGTCCGGAACTGAGTGTGACTCTTGAATGAAACAGAAATCAGATTTGTGCTGCTTGACAAACAAAAATAACGCCTTGCGTTTAACAATATTCCTTATCCCCCTGGCTTTGAGAGTAATGATAGATAAAGACATATTAACAACAACTGATAGAACAATATAAGAGATAAAGTTTGGAAGAAATTAGACTTTAACCTTACTGTAAGGAGCTGCACCAATTAACTTAAATAAAAGGTCCATAGCAAAACTTAGTGAAACACTGAAAACTAAGGAGATACCTAGGTTCTCAGTCGACAACTTAATACATACCAGATATTAGCAACTAATAGACATAAAATGCTATATAAAGCATTGCAAATAATTAAACAGGATGTAATAGATGTTGTCTTGTGAACATATTCAGTTGAGTGTCATTAAAGAGCTCAACAACCTTTATAAAAATAGCTGAAAAATATAGTGTTTCTCAGAACAGATAGAAAAATATACACACAGTGAATAATGAGCATTTAGGATATTATAGCTTAACTCGACCTAAGGCACATATTGACAGTTGTGACATTTACCACAATCAGGTATCTGGAAACAGTTCAGCCCCGTTGGCAAAGGCTCGACCTCCAACGAAGTAAGCAGCTTTCCCTTGTTCTTGTGCTTTAGCCACCAGTGGCCACAGCTGCATCATTTGCTCTCTGACTGATGGGGACAGGTCTTCGGCAAAACGTCGCTTGTTGTTTTGCAGGAAAGTGGACTTCTTTGCAGCCTTCCAGACAGCATCACGGTAAATACGAGCACTAAACTGTATAATTATCCCTCGAGGCTTGGTGGCACCTTTCTTCAGTTGGCCAAGTCAATAACATCAGGAAGTTTGGCCTTATGTTCCGGCAGGATGGACTGACAGATGTGTATAACCTCTTGGCGGACGTTCTGGTCTTTGTTGTCAGCCACACCGAAGAGTCGCAGTTTCCACCGTCGTGAATAGTTTTCCAGCTCAGTAATTCATTGTTCCAGTAGGCTCGTCTTTTTCTCCGCCACGCTGACTCGGTTATCAATGTGTGTCACTTTACCTTTCACTTCACTGATCTCAGCGCAGGCTCTTCTTTAGCCCCTCAATCTTCAGTGTGTTGTTGGAAATCATTCTCTCCACACTCTTTTCCAGAGAGTCGATTCTCGTGTTGAAGATGACTGAGATTCTCTGCACAATACCTTCACTGTCTAGATCCACAGAGCGCTGCAGCTTCATTTTTTTGTTGCAGGAGGTTTGGAGGGAGTTGTGGAAGGAGTTATGGGGAGAGGGGGGAAATCTGGGTCCCTGAGGGAGATCACAGGAACATCTGCCATGCAGTAGTCGTGTAGGTTGCTGACAAGCGGATAGTCTGTCGATACCTGAATGCTGCAGTAGTTGTGGGATGCTAGCTAGCGATGCTGTTAGCCGAGGTTTTTCCCCACGCGTGTCATTAAGAGGTGAGAATTCTATACGATACGTGCTTAACAATAAGATGACATGGTGCACTTAACTGTGCATTTAGGTATCTCCAAAAATATACTTTACATAACTAGGAATCACTAATATGCAAGTCTGAAGGTGAACAGCTCCGAAACATAAGTGCGATCACACCGCCATCTTGCCGGCGCCGCCTTGCATTCATTGAACTGAAGCCAAAACCAGGAAAATTGAACTCCAAGCCTCCTGTACCCATTCTGTGATGTCAAACAACTTCCCTGTGCAAAGGATCATGGGGGCCCGAAGTGTCCATCAGTTGTACCCTTCGAAATCCTTCATTCCGAAGGGCCCTTTGAAGTGACCAGTTTTGAGCACTTCGGTTTGGAACGATGTTTAGATGTTTTGAACTGCTGAATAGTGTTGATAGAAGCCATTCTGCTCTGTGGACACAAATGAGAGAGAATGATGATTGAACAACTGACCTCATACAATACATTTAAAAATCTCAATTTAAAATAAACACTAATCTACCATTATATTAATTATTCTACCTTACGGTCTCTGATCCCAGAGCGTCTCGTCATCTGGATGCAGAAATGTTTGTGTACAGTTGTTCTGGTGTTTTATACTGTACTGTTCCCAGATTCTCCAGCTGGATCACAGCAGTGAGGAAGCTGATGATGATGAGTTTCTCTGGCTGATTTTATCAGCTGTTTGGAAAAGCATGTAGCAGTGCTTTTAGCCAATTGTATAATGGTTGAATCCTCTTTTATTCTTCACTGATTATACTCTTCTCTCATCTGTCTTCATCGTTCCATCAATCTTAAGTTCCTCTTTATTTCCTCCTGCACCATTAGTTCTTCTAAACTATATATGATGCAGAACCCTGAAGAAATGGATTGAATTCCACTGCTTGATTCTGACTCCAGTAATTTTTCCTCATTTCATACTGAGAAAAGCATGAGGTCCAGGACTGGATAAATAAACACTTCTTGCTTCACCAGGTTTCATTAGTGTGTCAAAGAAACTAGGAGTATCAACTAAAGACACATTCCATATAAAATTTTCTTATGTCACTTCTCAATCTTGCTTATAGTTCACATTCTATACTCTTGATTCTCTTTCTCTAGTAGAAATACTGATGGTCCATGAAATGCTGCTGTGAATTTCTTCTGTCTTTGTTTTTCCTCTTGTAGCTTTCTCTCTTGATCTTTCCTACTCATTGATTTAAGTGTGTTTCATAATCATCTTGGTGGAACTTCAAATTCTGCTCTGATTTTCTCCTCCATCTCCTTTATCACTCTCTCAATCTCCTTTTGTCTTTGTTTCTCCTCTTGTTGTTTTCTCTGCATTTCCGCACGCATTTTTGGTAAACACAGGTGGTCAAAGACTCTCTCAAACACCTCCTGTTGTTTCACCTCTACGTGTATCCTGTCTTCCTCTCTCAGTCTCATTGCTTTAAGTCTTTCTAGTAAAAATATTGGTAGACCTTCATACTCTGCTCTGATTTTCTCCTCTGTCTCCTTTCTCACTCTCTCAATATCATCTTGTCTTTGTTTCTCCTCTTGTTGTGTTTTCTCCACTACCTCTCTCAGTCTCCACGACTCAACTCTTAGTAAAAATCTTGATGGACCTTCATACTCTGCTCTGATTTTGCCCTCTGCCTCTTTTCTCACTCTCTCAATCTCCTCTTGTCTTTGT
This sequence comes from Ancherythroculter nigrocauda, assembly GCA_036281575.1. NCBI lineage: Eukaryota > Metazoa > Chordata > Actinopteri > Cypriniformes > Xenocyprididae > Ancherythroculter > Ancherythroculter nigrocauda. The sequence continues at coordinate 72,105,516 of VTFQ01000001.1, read as the reverse complement.
TTCTCCATTTGTTTTCTCTCCTCTTTCTCTCTCAGTCTCATTGACTTAAACCTTTCTAGTAAAAATCTTGGTGGACCTTCAAACTCTGCTCTGATTCTCTCCTCTGTCTCCTTTATCACTCTCTCAATCTCCTCTTGTCTTTGTTTCTCCTCTCGTCGTTTTCTCTGCATTTCCATATATGTTTCCATTTCCATTTCCATAAGCATTGCCTTATGTCTCCTTGGTGAACCCAGGTGGCAAAAGAATCTCTCAAACATCTCCTGTTGTTCCTCCTCTCGTCGTTTTCTGTCTTCATCTCTCTGTCTCATTTGTTTAAGTCTTTCTAGTAAAAATGCTGGTGGACCTTTAAATTCTGCTCTGATTTTCTCTTCTGTCTCTTCTCTCACTCTCTCAATCTCCTCTTGTCTTTGTTTCTCCTCCTGTTGTTTTCTCTCTGCTTCCTCTTGTCTGAATCTCAGAGCATCTTCATACATCTGATTACTGTAGTGTCCTCTTCCATTCTGATCTATTTTATCAATCTTCTGCCATAGATCATTCACCTGCTCTATGTTATTCTCATCTATCATTGTGTTAATCCTCTGCAATAGAACAAATATCTGCTCTTCGTAATTACACTCTATCATTGAGTCAATCTCCTGCAGTAGATCATTCACCTGCTCTCTGTTATTCTGATCTTTATTGTTGAAGACGTGAAATCTGTATCCACACTGATAAACTAGATCTCTTAATCTACTGTTCTCCTCTATGAGTTCCTCTACAGACTCTCCTTCTAGTTGATCTCCATGAGTGAAGAGAATGATGGAGTATTTTAACACCTCCTGACCAAACAGTGTTTTAATCTGTTCTGTGATCTGCTGCTCATGTTCAGTGAATGTTATACTCAGATTAATCACAACGAGAAAAGCATGAGGTCCAGGACTGGATAAATAAACACTTCTGGCTATCTCCATCACTAACTCTTCAGGATTCATGTGTGTGTGAATGAATCCAGGAGTATCAACTACAGACACAGATCTGCCTGAAATATTGGTGTGAGCATCTGAACATTTACTGGTTACTGAACTCGCACTCCTCACAGATCTGAACACTTTCTGTCCCAGTATTGTGTTTCCAGATGCACTCTTCCCAACACCACTTTTACCCAGAAGAACAATCCGTCTGGAGGCTTCTAGCTCATCAGTCTCAAGGGTCTCTCTGGCCCAAAGCATTCTGGTCAGCCTCTCTTCAGCTGATGATATACAATAGAGAAAGCAGATATAAGACTAAGACCTGGAAAGAGATGCGATACTGTTTTTCTGCAATATATTGTGATTTGAAAACAGTTTCACCAGATGATTTGAATAGCTCTAACTGGAAAGAATTAAGCATTCAAGAATGGGGTGATTTTGTTGGGCAGTGAATATGCAAAATAACAAACAAATGTACAGATATACAGTAGAACAAAGATATACATGGTATAAGCAGTGCTTCGTGTTTTTCAGCCAAGTCTAACACTATTCAGGTATAGAAACACATCCATTTTTATTCTCAAATGTTTTCATTAACTTAAGACATAACCAACCGTTTTACAAGGATACTCGCCAAAACTGGAATTTTGACATAATTTTGCATGTCTGTGTCCATTCAAGCACAATAAGACGAGAAAGTGAACAGAATTTATTCATGTTCTCTGCACAGAAAACGCAGCTGGGCCATAAAGATCACAGATCTATGATCTACAAGTTTCACTTTTTGAATGGAATTAGCGAGCACACATTCAAAAGCGATTTCAATGCTGCACATATTGATATTGGCTTTCTGATGCCTGCAAAATATATTTAATATAATTACCCAACTATACAGGTGCTGGTCATATAATTAGAATATCATCAAAAAGTTTATTTATTTCACTAATTCCATTCAAAAAGTGAAACTTGTATATTATATTCATTCATTACACACAGACTGATATATTTCAAATGTTTATTTCTTTTAATTTTGATGATTATAACTGACAACTAAGGAAAATCCCAAATTCAGTATCTCAGAAAATTAGAATATTGTGAAAAGGTTCAATATTGAAGACACCTGGTGCCACACTCTAATCAGCTAATTAACTCAAAACACCTGCAAAGGCTTTTAAATGGTCTTTCAGTCTAGTTCTGTAGGCTACACAATCATGGGGAAGACTGCTGACTTGACAGTTGTCCAAAAGATGACCATTGACACCTTGCACAAGGAGGGCAAGACACAAAAGGTCATTGCAAAAGAGGCTGGCTGTTCACAGAGCTCTGTGTCCAAGCACATTAATAGAGAGGCGAAGGGAAGGAAAAGATTCAGTAGAAAAAAGTGTACAAGCAATAGGGATAACCGCACCCTGGAGAGGATTGTGAAACAAAACCCATTCAAAAATGTGGGGGAGTGGACTGCAGCTGGAGTCAGTGCTTCAAGAACCACTACGCACAGACGTATACAAGACATGGGTTTCAGCTGTCGCATTCCTTGTGTCAAGCCACTCTTGAACAACAGACAGCATCAGAAGCGTCTCGCCTGGGCTAAAGACAAAAAAGGACTGGACTGCTGCTGAGTGGTCCAAAGTTATGTTCTCTGATGAAAGTAAATTTTGCATTTCCTTTGGAAATCAGGGTCCCAGAGTGTGGAGGAAGAGAGGAGAGGCACACAATCCACGTTGCTTGAGGTCCAGTGTAAAGTTTCCACAGTCAGTGATGGTTTGGGGTGCCATGTCATCTGCTGGTGTTGGTCCACTGTGTTTTCTGAGGTCCAAGATCAATGCAGCCGTATACCAGGAAGTTTTAGAGCACTTCATGCTTCCTGCTGCTGACCAACTTTATGGAGATGCAGATTTCATTTTCCAACAGGACTTGGCACCTGCACACAGTGCCAAAGCTACCAGTACCTGGTTTAAGGACCATGATATCCCTGTTCTTAATTGGCCAGCAAACTCTGACCTTAACCCCATAGAAAATCTATGGGGTATTGTGAAGAGGAAGATATGCCAGACCCAACAATGCAGAAGTGCCATTGAAGGCCACTATCAGAGCAACCTGGGCTCTCATAACACCTGAGCAGTGCCACAGACTGATCGACTCCATGCCACGCCGCATTGCTGCAGTAATTCAGGCAAAAGGAGCCCCAGCTAAGTATTGAGTGCTCTACATGCTCATACTTTTCATGTTCATACTTTTCGGTTGGCCAAGATTTCTAAAAATCCTTTCTTTGTATTGGTCTTAAATAATATTCTAATTTTCTGAGATACTGAATTTAGGATTTCCCTTAATTGTGAGTTATAATCATCAAAATTAAAAGAAATAAACATTTGAAATATATCAGTCTGTGTGTAATGAATGAATATAATATACAAGTTTCACTTTTTGAATGGAATTAGTGAAATAAATCAACTTTTTGATGATATTCTAATTATATGACCAGCACCTGTATAAATGCAAGATAATGCAAATCATTAAAATATTTTTGATGGAGTATTTTAACTCTTCACCAAACATCTTCCACCTCGGCAGCTCCTGCACAGTTAATCTGGAGACAGGAATGCATTTTAGTTTTCCTCCCTTCACTAGAGTCTTCTTCGGTTTTGCTCCTTTTTCTGTAGAAAAACAAAAAATAAAACAAACAAATTGAATACCATGTTTAACACTTCACTTCACTCATTCAGTCCTAGTGAGTGAATCTATTGAGAGAAAATATTCTTTACCCCCAAATATTTATATAATATTTTGCATAATGACGACTCACTCACCTATTGCATCTATTTTTGAAAGCAGCTCTGGAACTTGTCCATTAGGTCCTTTCTTCTTGTTGTTGAACACATGGTATCTGTTATCATATTTCTGAACGAGTTTCTTCAATGGTTCAGTCTCATTGACAAATTCATCAATTGACATGTTTTCTTCCTCCAGTTCGTCTCTTCCAGTGAAGAGAATCCAGGTTTTCTTCAAGCGGTTTTCTCCCAGCAGCTTCTCAATCTTCTCCACAGTTTGTCTCTCTTTTTCAGTGAATCTGTCAGCTTTGATGACCAGCAGAAACACACAGGGACCTGATTCACATCTTTGAAGAACATTTGCATATATCTGCAGAACCTTTTCCTCACTAAGCTTTGTGTTAAATAATCCTGGTGTGTCATAAACAGTGACCTGTCGTCCACAGACAGTCCCAGATTCAACAGCCAGGGCTGCGTTTCCCAAAAGCATCGTAAGCCTAAGTTGATCGTAAAAACGATCGTACGAGTGATCTTAATATTAAGGTCTGTTTCCCAAAAGCATCGTAACTTAAGTTGCACTTGAAAATGATCGTAGATCTACGAGTGCTCAGGAGTAATCGTTAAGCCCTAAGTGCATCGTAAGAAGACAGAGTTATGAGGTCACCTACAGGACAACCGGCAGATTACACCTTTATTCAAGTGCAATGTGTATAACATAGCTAAGGTTTTGACTGTATTCCTCTTAAATCCTCTTTGTTGTTTAATATGAAAAGAAAACGGAAGAAAATAAAAAAATAAAAATACACATGATGTCATAAATAGTGCTGATAAAACATGTCTGCAATAAAAAAAATTGTCTGTACACCTGTAGAAATTGGCTAGATGAAGTACATAATTTGTACTACTGTCACCCTATATACCCTTTATATAGGCTTTATATAGGCCTACCACCCATGGCCTAAAGCTCTATGAAATACTATAGGAGTTCTTCCAAATGTTTCTGAAGTGACTGACTTTTTTCAACTATAAACTAAATTTTAAAACATAAACAAGTTTAGATATTAACTTCAAAAACACTGAATCACAGTTTGATTGATTTCACACACACACACACACACACACACACACACACACACATATATATATATATATATATATATATATATATATATATATATATATATATATATATATATAAACTATAATTAATTTAAGTTAAATATAGACACTATAGTTAATTTATGTAAGTGAGAATGACAAAATAAAGTAAACTGTGACATATTATGCCCAAAAATTCTTCATACAGTGGACTACCAGTAAAATTGATACAAATTTGGAACCAAAAATTATTCAGACACTTTGACCTGACCATGTTTTGCTAAAGTGTTATTTGAGATCTTGTCATATTTTACTACCATTAAAAATAAATAAAAAAAAAAAACTATAGTGAATAATCTGTAATAATGAATGAAATGTTCAAGGTGTCTGAATAAATTGTGGTTTGACTGTGTGTGTGTATATATATGAAGACTTCAGATGCAAAAGCCTCTAAGTGCCATCTGAAATTTTCTTATAAAATGAACAGTTTTATCAAGCTTGTAGGCCTATGTTTATGTTCAGTTATTTCACATTAATGGAAAAGAAAATGACCTATTAATTGCCATTAAAGTGAAATTACTGAACCTAAACATACAAGCTTGATAAAAATGCTAATTTTAGAAGAACATTTCAGACGGCACTTATAGGCTTTTGCATCTGAAGTCTTCATATATATATATATATATATATATATATATATATATATATATATATATATATATATATATATAGCTTAAAGAAATCGTCTGAAAATTACATCTTTGTTTAGCTCTACCTCCTCCAGAAGAACATTAATTTAATCTTTTTGAAAGGTATCTTTATTTATTTATTTATTTTAAACCACATCAGGTGACGATTATTAGGTTAAACGTTAAAGGATACGATTTTATAAGGTAATATTCAGCACTTGAGAAACGGACAGCGACTCTTAAGTAGCACGTAGAGCGCGTTCTCGCGCGTTCATGTTAAGGGCATTTTTGGGAAACGCACGTGGAATTGCAGCGAGCGTTCGTAACCTCGCACGTAGAAAGCGCTCTTAAGAGCTAAGATACATCGTTATTGGGAAACCCAGCCCTGATCTTGTGTGACTGAAGTGAAACTTTCCTTTGATTCAAAAGCTTTTCGTCCCAGGATTGTGTTTCCTGATGCACTCTTCCCTGCTCCTATTTTTCCAAGTAACACCAAATTCAGACCTCCAATCATTTCTGCCATTTTCAAGATGTGGCTTAAAGCTAAAAAGTGCTGTAAGACAAAAATGAACACACATTTATCTAATATCTCACAGGTATTTCATTCAGTGCATATAGGAAATGCTTTTGAAAGGACCACCAACCGGCCTTGGAGACTAGGGTTGGGACAATACATCAATGCATTGCGAATCAAGAAATGACTCTGGATCTAAATCACTCTTAAATCGGTTCTGAGCTTAGTTTTTCAACAGCAGATGGCACTGCGTGCTTTAGAAACAGCCGTACTCCATGGTTCCAATTCCAACCTTGCTCCCAATTCCTTACACACACTTGAACCTTCTGTAAAATAATTCATAAAGTTCAAAAGGGTTGAAGTGAATTATAAGTGTGTTTGCAGTGGGCTGTTTACATTAATCTCACATCATAAAAGCAAAATCTGAGGTGCAAATACATGACAGACAGCCGAACGCATGGGCGCTCTTCTTCGTGAGCATTTGAGCATGCGATTAAAAAATAGCCTAGAGTGCCATTTGCTGTTAAAAACTAAGCTCAGAATCAATTTGCGATGCATTTGGAAAATATCAGAAACGATCTAGGAATAATGATGCATTGATAGTATTGTCCCAGCCCTACCAGAGACCCTTTTAAATACAGTGGCTGAAGGCATCTTGCATTGTTCTGTCATTTCCTGGTGCTTTGTTGCATTTGATTCCATTATTATTACTATTATGACCTAAAAAGTTTAGTTCTAATTAATTTCTGATCATGATTTAAACATTATTATATTGGGACAATGATTATTTTGATATCTGAACTCATAATACACAGATCTCACTGACTCTCATTCATAGTCATTTGAATGAGTAGTTCACTTTCAGTCATAGTCACTGCCACACCTTTAAACCTTTATTTTGAAATTGCAATGAACAGTTTGTATATCTAGAAACATACTGACATTTTCCTGTCGCTGTAGGTTTATAAATTATTTGTGTTACAAATCTGTTGAAATTGTGCACATTGCATTCCCAGATGAACGTTATAAGCAACCCAAACCCACAACATATGCAGAGCATTGTTGACAATTTAGCAATTTTGTTGCTAGATTTAGTCACTTCCCCGCTCCTTGAGACATTTTTCAAAAGAAATCGGCTAGCGACAAATCAAGTAACTTCTTGCAAAAACCTTATGTAGATTCTGATACTCGCCCGCTGTTTTTATTCATCTTTAAATAGACTCGCCAGTATGACATCATCTAAGTGACAAGTTTTAGCTACTTTTCATTGAAAGCAGTTGGAAACAGTGATGCACAGATGGAGTTTGAAATGCTCCATGCATTTAAATGGCAACAGTTCATGAGGAGCAGCACGTCAAGTCACATGACTTGAATTGAGTCACAAATTTATGGACTTGAGACTTGCTTAATTAAATGAAGAATATGACTTGACTTTGACTTGAGATCCAGTCACTCACAACTTGACTGTACGACTCAAGAATGAGGGTTGGTGTACCCATTAAGTCCATGTATTCTTTAAGCCCACTTTCAACTCTGAAGTCAAGTAAAAAAAAGAAGAGAAAATCATATTTTATGCTGCTCATTTTAACCAATCCAGTGAATTGTTACTTCCCTGACTTTTTTTATTGCATACCAATCACATTTAGCAATGCTGAGTTAACCCCATTCATGTGCATGCTATCTCAGGGGACCTCACACACATGCCCTGTCCAAATACCCACACTTGCGATCTTGCCCATGTAGGAACAAATCAGTTCAAATGAAATAATTAATTTATAGGGAATTATAAAGAGTAATTTAGTTTACAACCGAGCAATTGAATCGTCCAGCGTTCATTCGCTCGGACCGCAATAAGCTCTTGTAGCGGAAATGAATAACCAGCTATCGTGAAAACACTAATTAACAAGACAAGATCAACAGTTTAAGACATTAAATTTACAAGCACATAATACAAGACACTTTCTTTAAAAATCTTCAAGAGACTTTATTTATTCTAACACAAACTAATCTAACACAAACACACTCAAACATTCATACACGTTGAAAGAAAGAAAAGAAAATGAGAGTTTTAGGGAGAATGAAATGATGAGGATGATTTATAGCAAAGTATTCACTTCAAAAGATCTGACCTTAATGAACCATGAATCATTAATTTAATGCACCAGTTCAGCTTTAGAATCTGGAGGTACTTGCATGTCGACTTCAATAGAAATCTCCTCGTCGGTTTCCTCAGCTTGGAGAAAAGGGTTTTTCTGAGTCGATGATTTGTAGGATCTTTTCAGGTCCGGATTGTTGTTAGGTAAAAACCAATCACGTTTGAGCATGCTGGCAAATGAAATGAAGTCTCTTGTCGTGGCTGGAGTTTAAAGTTGAGGCGGCAAAAGTCGTTGGTTAAACTTTGTGGCAAAACTTAACTTGGAACCTGCTTACGGAACGAGACTCTCAATGGAAAAGAAAGTTAAAGTAAAAGAAAAGTGAGTAAAAGTTGGACGGCTTGAATGAGCTGCTTGTCTGTCCTTTGTCTCCATCTTAGTCTCGTCTTTGTTCTAGTTCCTAGTCTTTGTCTTGTGATGTGACTATTTAATCTTAGGTGTTTGTCCCACCTCTTTGAGGAGTTCTGACCAATCAGGTATCGTCTTGTTTCAAAGGTGGCCTTTTCTCCGTCCCAATCATAAACTGAGTGTTACCTCTGGCCTCTGGAATTGCCCGTCTCGGCAGACAGTACAGTTTAGACATGATTGCTATGAAACAGAATATGATACAGATTTCATTCAAGCCATGATTTGAACATACACTGTGTTCCAAATTATTATACAAGTGACATCAGTAAGATTTCAGTACAATAAACATTCAGATTTTAGTTTTTCTAAGAAAATGTTTATTTATTTATCCATGTCTTTTTAGATAACTGGTATCAATCTCAGACAAAATAATTTGCCAGATCTATGGAAACCCTACTTAGAGGTTGTTCCACATTATTAAGCAAGTCACAGTTCTCATGCAATATGAGGAGGAAGAAAGATCTTTCTGAAGATGAAAAGCATGAAATGGTGCAATGTTGTGCAAAAGGCATGAAAACAACTAATATTGTGTGAAACTGAATGGAGATTATCGAATTATCATAAGATTTGTGAGTGATCTAGAGCACAGCAGAACTCGGTCAGATAAAGGCTTATTAATGAAAGTTCCTGTCAAAAAAATTAATTGTATTAAAAGGGTAGCTATAAAAAAGTCAGTGTTGAGCAGCAAACAGGTATTTGAAGCTGCTGGTGTCTCTGGAGTCTCAAGAAGCTCTCCATGCATGCGTAAAGATGCATTTTTTTCATTTACGCTAAATGTCATACGCCTTTCCCATTCTACTTACAGGAAAAAAAACAAAACTGACGCTACGTTCGTTCCATAAGTAGAATAGGGAAGGTGTAGGACATTTAGCGTAAGCGTTTTGAAGAATGTGGAAAGCAGAAGCACATTCAAGGTGATATTTTGTGTTTATAAAAGCATAAACAGTTAAAATTTTTGAAAAAAAAAATGACTGATGGTTTCTCTAGATAAGACCCTTATTCCTCGTCTGGTATCGTTTAAAGCCCTGCACTGAAACTAATTTTGACCTTCAACCGTTTGGAGACCACTGAAGTCTACTATAAGGAGAATAATACTGGAATGTTTTCTTTATTTGAGTTTGAGACCCCAGGCTTAAATGGTACAGTGCCACAAAACACATGCAAACTATAGCTAACGCAAGCTAACCTTGATTGAAAAAATCTTGCACAATGAAAATACACTAAATGTTTGTGTTGTGTTACATTTTCAGTAATTTTGCAAGTCAAAGTTGACAATCTTTTTAATGAGAAACACCACAAGGGATTCAGGCTGATGCTTTTCTTTGGACCTTTCCAGATTTCCATCTGATCCGTGACTTTGGTGTTTGGTGCCATCAGGGTTGATCTTGGAATGAACCTGCAAGCACAACAAAAAATACATTCTTTTTCAGACTGGTTTTTGCAGAGTTTGCCCTAATGTCTGTTTCACACATACTCAGTTTTCAGTGCGTTTGTAGTGCAGGAGCAGCACACACTCTTGTGCTTTCACATATGTTTGCAGTGCGCAATTGATCCGTGGCTGTCATTACAAACACAGCATTTACTTATGTTTATTTCAGATCCAAAAGTTGTAACTAAATATGGCTTGTAAGCATTGTGATTCTCTTTGTACATAGGCTACACTCTTTCATGTCATGTTTAAACGCACTACATTTAAACATTTTATTAATTACTTTATATTTATATAAAGTAATAGGCCTACTTTAGATTTATATATTATGTTGCTCAAGCAAGTGGCAAAACATTTAAATATATGCTATATCTTAAAATCACAAACATTTTGAATTAAAACTCACAATAGGCAAAAACAGACAAATCTCGTTTTTTCTTTCTCTGTTAAATCTTTTTACAAGAAATCCTGTAGGTCATAAATGATTTTCCATCTCCACAAAGAGACGAGTGCAATCCATTATGTCTCCTTGTTTATCTAAATGCAAGTTAAGTTGTCATTTTTACTTGCTTTACCTGAGGCAAAAACATGATGACTTTGAAACATTAGACTTTAAATTATATGCATCTATTACTAGATTTTCGCACCAACACTTTATTTTAATACAAACAATGCACTGTCGCTTTAATTCAGCACGGTGCAGCACAGCAAAAATAGACTCCTGCAGAAACGATCACTGCACTGTTGTACTGCATGTGCATCCAGTGTGAAATCTCTAACCTCTTTATATGGGTACAGAAAAAAATATGCACCACATACACACTGCAGACAGAGTATGTGTAAAACAGGCGTAACTCTCAAACTTGATGCCGTATGTACTTTGACGTTAATGACGTTAAAGCACTACTACATCTGATTCTGAATGGACTTACAGAGATGGTACATAATTAGCTGATAATCCATTACATTCAAATCACTAAAGCTTCTTTCTTTACAATGCATTCCTGTAGCTCAAACAGAGCAAGATGGATAATTTAATAAAAATGAATAAAATAACTTAAATACAATGCAAGTTGCTTTGTAAAAGTGTCTGCCAAATGTCATAAAAAATATTTTTGGTTACCTCATTCTGCTTTTCAACAAAATGGACAGCAAATGCCGAAGTAGAGTCTGTTAGCTACTGTGACTGGACAAAAATTCTCCCTTTCATATTCAGCATCCATGTTTTTTCTTAGAGAACAGACTCTCCTGTAATAGACAGTCACAGCAGCCCTTTAGTGTTGTTATAGTTTATAGGAAAAATACAATAACAGAACTTATGACTAACAATGATGAGGTGAAGGGTGAAGATTTTTCTTATAGTGAAGTTTATAGTTTAATAAATTAAATAACATTTATAATATTAGTAAGCAAAACTTTGCTATATTAATGGCATATTGCCAACCCTTTCCTCCTCCTCCTTAAGCGTCAACCCTCAAATTCAAGAACAGACAGTGACGGATGATTGTTTAAAAGCATTTTAACTCTTACCTCTGCTGCTTAGTTTAACTGCCAGATACAATATATTGTTTGCCTGCTTAACTAATGCTTACTTCAGCTTATTCACCTCATTGATGTTATTAACGACTGCAATCCAAATCAAAGACTCCAAAATGCCTTATCCAGAGGGCTGTTTCATAAAAGAAGATTAGAAAACAAGCCAGGCTTATTTTACTTAGATTTGTTGTCAGCAAATTCTGTTTCATAAAACAAACTTAAATTAGTTCAAACTCAGTTATGCAACTTATGCTGGGAAACTAGCATGGTCTGGAGCAGGCTAACTGTCAGGCTAAGCAGAGCTCCTCTAACACTGACCAATAGAAACGCAATGATATTACAGCTGACTCTCTCACATACAATTATTTTACTTTATTAACATATAAATAAATAAATAAATTTAAAAAATGGTGTAAGTTTAAGGTCTTTTTTTTTTATTAAAAGGTAAGTATGATGAACCAAAACATTTAAAGAGAAGTAATTTCTTAAAAAACAGGTCTTATATAGCCCACTGAATCATTCTCAGACTTGATGCTGACAACAATGAAAGCACTTGGGAGAGAACTATCAGGAGACTTATTTCTTAGCACAGAAGAGTACAAGAGGATTACCAAATCATTGTTTCATTTTTAATCTTTCATTAAGTGATGAGTGATTTTTTTGCTAGACAAAGAGCAGGAGAAATACCAAGTGAGTGTTTCAGAGCAGCAAAAGAAAAGAGTGACAGAGTAAGATGCAGCCTGCAGAAGTGACATGGTTGTTGTCCATATTATATTATATATATATATATATATATATATAAAATTCAGGTTGATTGGGACACATTTTCCCAGTCATTTCAATAGCAAAAACTGTCCTAATCAACCTGAATTTTATATAATATAATATAATATAATATAATATAATATGTGTGTGTGTGTGTGTGTGTAACCTACAGGTTTTCTTTTCTTACTAGCTAAATGTTTTGTGCCCAATATTTAATTAGATTGTTTTAAAATATATCTCTCTGGTTTTGTTTGGCAGCTGTATTACCTTTGTGGTTATTAGAAGAGCAGAAAATAAAACCACAAAATTAAAAATTAAAATAAATATGCACAGACTAAATTTCAATTTGTAAGATGAATCTAAACTCAGTAACTAGCCCAAAGTATATTGTTTTACAATAGTCCATTTACAGTTACTATCATAAAAACATACACTTACTTGTAGGTTTAAACTTGTACATAAGGCACATTTAATGTCCAACATCAAATATTTTAGCGAAATGTATATTTTATAATTATTGCGCTTCTATTGCATTCCGTCTGTTTATCGCGCGCTCGTTCACTGTGAAGTTTAGCCTCAAAATGGAAATATTTCCATGACTTTCTAACATTTACAGATGGAGAATAAACTTGTGAAAAGTAAGTTATGCACTGAGGATGTCTCAAATGCATAAAATAGCACAAAATGTATGCTATTTCCTATGGTGGATCGATTTGATCCATGATCGACCTCTAGGGCTGCTTAAAAAGACTGTGCACGCGAAATTATCTTGACTAGGTAAACCTGGATCGAAGTAGCGGGACTGCGTGAACTTCAATTACCTTTTATGAAACCGCTTTAGCCCAAACTCATTTGTTAGGTTAATTCAAGTCAGGTTTTGGAGTTTAATCCTCGCTTTTCTTAGCATCTTTTATGAAACAGCCCTCTGATCACAAACCTGAAAATAATGCACTTAAACAATGGTGTTGTCTATCTCACTTTTCCTCAGTATTTCACATTAGTTCGCTGCTGTTAACGTTAAGTTTCCGACAACTCAGCCTTATACTTGACGTTAAAGAGGCAGCAGAACACACAAATGTTATGTTTATCAATTTACCTAAATATTATTTCAGCTAATATACTTTAGGTGAACTTAACTTACTCACCAGGCTATCCGGCCTACATAAAAGGCACCTTCCGGCATGAAAAACGACACAATAAATCATGTTAGATTGCTTGTAGTATACGTGAAAACATTTTGACATGTTTGTTTTACATACAACAGAAATAATATACTAACTTTTTTGGTGAGGTACTGGTACATCTTTTGTCCATTAATTGCCACTTCCACCATGCAGTTAAAAGAAATTTATCTTGCCATTCATCAGTTTTTTTGCGTTCACTACATGTCTTAGGACATCAATGTGTCATCACGAGCCGCAGGGTTTAATTTGGATTTGTCTGTGCATGTTTTTTTTTTACTCTTATAGATGACATTTCCATTGACACGCATTATACAGCTGACAGATGGCAACAGTTGGAGTTAAAAATCGCCATTTGTGTTCTACTGAAAAAACAAAGTCTACTACATTTTGGATGTCCTGGGGGTAAGCAGATAAACATCACATTTTCATTTTTGGGTGAACTATCCCTTTAAGATGCCATGATGGAATTCTGCAAAAATGTGTCTGTTCACTGTTCATTCACATATTTTTTTCCCCTTCAGACAGTTGTAACCTAAATAATTTATTGTTTTAACAATTGTAAATGATCTAGAGCAATGGAGTCAACAACACATGAAGTGCGATAAATTCAGTTGATGCTGTCTTGAGTTTCAAATAAAAAATAAAAAAAATCTATAATTACTTTAGAGCTCCTTGGATTAAAGTTATTTTCGTCATCCATTTAATACAATTTTATTACAGATTAATAAACTGTAAACAAAATTATTTAAAGTGTCATGCTTGTTAGTTATGAAATCGATTACTGCTTTATTTATTCAGAAACAGAAGTAACTTCATTTTGTTAGTATAATAAATATAAAATTCTTCCAGCTGGGCCTGGAGGACTTTTCTACTGCATGCGCTAGAGAGTGACTGTTGATGGCATCGCATAATGGACACATCCTTTGATGGTTACCTGACACAGGTAAATTGCAGTCAAGAATTTTTTTTTTTTTTTAATTCAGGTACTTGAATTGAATAGAGGAATCATGACAGCCCTATTTCAATGCTTTTGCCTTCTCTCGCAAGGCATCAAGGAGCTTCTATCAATAAATGCACACTGGCTTTTCAACTGTGCTTTAGATTTTGCGGCGTTCTCAATCATCAGTACAGCCAAAAAGATATTAGAACAGAGAGTAGGGCTGGGCCAATGAACTACATCATATGGAATCACAATAAAATGATGATGATAGTAAGGATGATAAACTCTGGATATCTAACAGCCAATCACACAGCAGAAATAATCACAAAATAATCCTGCCGTACACATCAAAGTACATGCGCATTTCCTACTGCACATTGTAAGCTATTGTCAAACAAAACTTGACACAAGGAGGAAAAAATTAGTGAAGCTGCGACGAAAGCAAAAGCAGTAGTGAAACTAACCACGAGTTGTTATTCAAAGATGATGAAATTTTCGATATAAAAAAACACGACTTCAGTTATAAACGCATTTGAACCGAGGCACATGGACCATTTATCGGCTCAGCATATTATTTTCCATATCGCCCAGCCCTAAAAGAGAGCCTGTTTTTACATGCAACCTAAAATTTCACTTTTGATTGCTCAATCAGACTGAAAAGTCTTTACGCAAATACTTTGATCAATCTGACTGATCTTAATCCTGTTTAAAAGGATGGGCTAGATCTTATGTTAAATAGGAAAACATTATCTATGTAAACTGCTCAATTTTAATGAATCACATTCTCACTTTACATTCTCTCTCGCACACACATTTAGTTACTCTTCTTATGGCCGTATGCAGCATTTCATAATTATCAAGATCACTAAATGGTGTTTGTTAGGAGGAGTGTTAGGGTGTTCGGGGGCATGTGCCATAGAAAAAAAAAAAATTACTAATGTGCATCTTAACCAAAACAATGGCAGCAATATATTTTAAGATCTGTCAGTACAAGTGGCTTTCAGTTAAAGCAGCTCAAACATGCATTTTAGTCTAGGACTAAGCCTTGTCTGTGAAACCTGCCATCTTTGACACTGCCACCACTACCATCTGGAAAGTTAAGCATCAAAACTTAAAATAATATATTAATAATAATAACTCTTGCCATTACTAATAAAAACTACATGGCTCAGCTGAGATTTTTTTTTTTTAATATTATTTAAAAAAAATGATATATATATAAATGCTTATGACTGTTAAATCTGCATATACATGACATTTGATTTCCACCAAATAGCACTAATATTGCTCCTTTTATTGGATTTTAAGTGTCATTGATCAATTTTTAACTTAAATACTGCTTTTTATAAAACAGATAGTCAAAGCAAATGCTTGTTATGCCTTAGTTAACTTCTTTTAGAACTGGGCAATGCATTTCCCCAGCATTGAAATCCGGCAAATATAAATGTCAGGAAACCTGATGCCTTGCCATATAAAAGTCATCAAATGTCAAAAGACCACTGCATCGTTTAATTTAAGCAGGTAAAAGTTGGTTTTCCTGTAGTTTGCTCCTAACAGAGTTTCAGAACACATAATAGTTACCATTCTTCGTGATCTGCCAAAAATAAAGAAGACTTGTTCGATTCTTTTTATTTGACAATTTCTCCCAGAGGACTATGTGGACTATTTATTCCATAAATTCCATGTTTTATGTAAAGCACTTTGAATTACCTTGAAAATTGTTGTTGAAATGTGCTATACAAAATAAACTTGCCTTGCCAAATAAAAAACTCATATTTTCAAAATGAGTTTTGGCGTGCATATGATACGCAGTTTTTCGCGTGCATATGATACGCATGTTATGGAGTATTATACGCACGAAATCCCACTTAAATCTTGTAGAAATCATTGACATTGCGAACATGATGGGATATCAACCATCTCATGAACTTCCTGTTCAAAAACTACAACAATTCAGAATTGACAATAGGTCTACGGTTACCGGTAGGGGACATGTTCAGTTAATTTAGTTTTGTCATGACCACATATAAACTCGTGGCAACGTGATAATAAGTAGTGGCCACAAGATCATTATGTCGTGGCCATGCAATGTAAAGTCATGGCTTTGAGATCTAATGAAGGCCACTCATTATGTTGAGGGAATGACATCTATTTCTCATGGCCACAAGTTAAATGAGTAAACAACCTGGGATTATCAGAAATGCATAAGACTATAATAATATTTATTTTTAATTAAGAATGAAAAATAAGGGTGTAATTAAGGAATGATTAACATACATATATATATATATATATATATATATGTGTGTGTGTGTGTGTGTGTTAAATTCCCATAAATTAACTTCCTGTAAAATTTCTGTTCGCCTACAGAAATAAAATCAAATCATAAATAAAGCTTTCATAGGTTAAATACAAATAACAAACAAAATACTTTTATCATAGGCTATAGCCTATTAAAAGTAACACATTTAATATTAATTTTAATTTAAATTTAACATTTAACTTAATTCAAATGCTGTCTCAGGCACGAGGGGCTACAAGTGAAAACAGATGCTCATTTAAGCTACTGTAGTCAGAAATAGGCTACAGAAATACAGTCATAAAGTCAAAACATTATTGGCATGATCGGGCAGAATACAAGAATACAAACTTTAAGTAACATAAAGTACAGAATGTTATTAGATAAAGAGATATAGGAAATGAAGGGGAAAATAAAGCAAATAAATTTACAAAGGTAACTAATAATAATATAAAAATATTACATAAAAAATAAACAATAAGTGAATGGATTTAAAAAAAAAAAACTGTTGGATGGGATTAAAATGGGATTAAAAAAGCATCATTGCGCGAAATACAATATAATATGCTAATATAATAATTTGTTAATTCCGCTCTTTTTCTAAATTAAAAATATTATTATAGTATTGTCCATTTGTGATAATTCCAGGTTGCTATGGTAGCACAGGTTGTTTACACATTTAACTCGTGGCCATGAGAAATAGATGTTCCCTCATCATATGATCTCAAGGCCTCGACTTTATATCGCATGGCCACAACAAAACTAAGTGAACGGAACATGTCCCTTCCCGGTGTTACGAGATTTTCGGTTTCTGAGATTTTCAGTTTCCGAAGGCGGAGCATACATTAATATAAATGAGTTTCGCAGACATGCGTGATTGCACGTGCAACTGAGAATATAAGTTCACATTGTATCTCAAGACATTAATGGATTATTCCATAAAGGTAACTATATTCTCAGCGTCACGGCTGACTTATGCCTAAACAGTTGTTTACATCTAGGAAACAGTAATGTTTTTATTAGTATGCACAATTTGTGCAGTCGTCTGTAACAATGACAGATACTTTGTGTAACATCCTTCAGCTATCGTCTACAATGATTACAGCTTGTTGTGCTCTTCCTTTTTGATGTTTTAAAACTCGGTATTTTATTAGTTGATATAACAACTGAAATAAACCTGTATAAATGTTTTTGAAGACTATATCTATTCTGGTATTATTCTTAAATTCTTGTTCATTTTGATATGATGTAGGCCTATTGCTCTTCAAAAGGATTAATAAAATGATTTATGATGGCTGTTTATTCCTGTTACTCCAGTCTTCAGTGTCATATGATTCAGAAATCAATCTAATATGCTGTTTTGCTGCTCAAGAAACATTCTTAGCTACTATTATCAGTGCAGAAAACAGGAAACCATCATACAGTGCCTGTTGATTCAAAGAAAAGCAAATTTGAAGAACAGTATTGAAATAGAAATCTTTTGTAACATTAGAAATGTCTTTAAAAAAAAAAAAAATCTAATTAATCCTTGTTTATTTGTTATAGGAAATCAGTATAATCTACTTCAACTCATTCAGGTGTTCTGGGATGCTTCGTTTTATTGGAGTGGGGGTTCAATATTCAACTGGCTGGCGGTAGCAGTCACTGACAGGTCACATGGAACTGAAATAAATACTTTGAATGTGATCCTATCCGACTTATGATAGCAACCTGAATCGTAACAAAGCACTGTTCGCCAGAGGAGAACTGGCCCCCCGACTAAGCCTGGTTTCTCTCAAGGTTTTTTTTCTCCATTTTAACACATATTTGCCACTTGTTTGCAACCTGATGTCACCTGATGGAGTTTGGGTTCCTTGCCACTGTCTCCTTTGGCTTGCTTAGTTGGGGACACTTGACATTTGACTTGACATTTGATATTCAACAGTGCTTCGATCTGCCTGCATTGACACTATTCTTTAAGAGCTGCTGTGCAGCCTGAATTATATACCAGTTATCAATGTAAAGCTGCTTTGACACAATCTGCATTAGAGTCCTGCACGGGTCCATTTTTGGACACCCGCCCAGACCTGTTAATATTTGGCCCGTTACCCGATCCGTGCCCGCGATAAATCACACACGCTAAAATCATTCCAATTAAAGTGCTTTATTTTTTATCTTGCAGCTCTCTCAACATCACAACAGCGTCATGAATGGGCTAATGAAACAGGTTAAAGTAGGGTGACCACCTGTCCCGCTTTGCGTTGTACCGCACAGCATTTTGACTCCTTGTCCCGCACGTCGCATATTGAGAAAATGTCCCGCATTTTCATCAGTCTGTTGGTTTTTAATTATAATATTAAGAAAACGTGCATGCATTCTTTTGCCTTTTTAAGAAAGCATTAAATTTATTCTTTTTGCTGCGTAGTTTTTCACCTGTATTTAACAGCGCTTCGACAGAAGTAACATCCCGCCTTACACAAATACAACAGCCGTTTTTAAAATCCTATCCAATGGTTGAAAAGAAAGGAGTAAACACGGTCACTAGTAGGTTGTGACGGCTGTCAATCCAAATGTGGAGAAGAGTTGGACTTGGTCAGAACTGTTTCAAAAATAGGGTGACCAGACCGGTTTTTGGTGTTCTGTTCCCGACTGGAGCTGTCGACGGAAATGTCCCCGTTTTACAGCTCGTTCAAAACAACCAAACAACCCGCATATACATTGCAAAAAGACCAACGAGCATAGAGCAGCCTGCTGGAGCAATTGTGTAGTGATCATGTTCTCCAACAGGGGGCTGTGCAGCTACACTTGGTTGCGCGCGCGCCGCTACTTCATGAGGCACGTAATCTGGATCTGGACCTGATCAAATAAGCGCCATTATCTTCAAATATCAAAATAAACATCGTTATCACTTTCAAGGTAGTAACATATTAACTATTCAATACTGTTTGTATGTTTTATAACATGGCCTCAGCAGGGTGCGAGATTGTTTTGCACAATTTTAAACGTCCACAAAAGTTCTGCAGTCACGGTAATACACACGTTGTGGTGAAGGTACACTCTCAGAAATTAAAAGTAAAATAAAATAATTCACGTAGGCTACTTTGTGCTTAAAATGAGTCTAAAATGCAAAATAATAGTTAAAAGTTAAAACAGTTGTAATTTCTGTATACAAAACAGCTTGTGAACATTAAAATATTAAATTCAATAATGTTAAAAAATTATTTGTTAAATGCTCTTAAATATTTATCTTCTTGCCTATTTATGTTTTATTTTTGTAATGTAATGCGCTTTTGTAAAGTCACACTAATGTTATCATGTAAAATTTTTTTTTTTTTTTTGGTGAATTGTAAAACCAGAGCAAAAATCCTAATAATAAAACTAAATCATAAATATTAATGTAATAATAGCCTATAAGGAACCCACGACAATTAAAAACAAAAACATTCAAAAATGTATTGTCCCTGTTTTTTAAATAGATGATAATAAATGAGATTTTGGTGATATTTTGACCACTCAAATAGGAAATGTCCCCAGTTTCCATTTCAGAAATCTGGTCACCTAATTCAAAAATAGTTATCTGCATGATGCCTGCTGCCTTTAGGGTCAGTGATGTTTAATTTAAATTACATGTAAAATAAAGACATGTTATGTTACATTGTGATGTAATGATGTTTTGTGGAAGTGACTAAATAAAGTATTTTTATCAGCTGAAAGACATACTACAAATGTTTTTATTAAGTTAGACAGACATTATATAACAGCTTCAGGTTGTGTTTTATTGTTGGTAACATGTCCCACATTGTCCCACGCAAACTTAGTAATCGTCCCACATTTGGTTTATTTGAAGGTGGTCACCCTAGGTTAAAGTGCGATTTGTTTTGCGCCATTCAAGTAGCCTACCATCGGCATCTAAATAGGCTATGGAGCCTGATAACTATACGCAAATAGACCTATTAATGAAAAAAAAAGAACAAGAAAAAATACAACCTGAGCCTGTCGCTCTCTGTCGCAGAGTGTAACGTGTTCCCTATCTCTATCGCTGCATGGAAATACATAATTGTATTATTATTAATATAATATTATGATTCTATTCTTTTGTATGATTCACGTTTTAGATGGGTTTATGACCGTGATCTCAACTGGTTGCTAATGACGCTTCGCTGGACGCTCAACCATCCAGCCACTGTTGCCTGTCATTCCAAGGAAATCATTCTAATTTGTATGGATACTGCCATAGTTGTGACGATTTTATGTTTTGTAATAACACGCGTTATGCAATAATGTAAAGCATAAAAAATGCCAATTAAAATGTGAATTATCCCGGTTACAGGACTCTTGCAACATTAATCCTAAATCTGGATCCTGTGGGAGTCAAGGGAAGTTTAGGCCTCATTTCTAGCTTTTATATTGATAGTTTTTGTTGTTGTTGTTGTTGAGAATTTTTGTTTGTTGTGAATATTTAGATATATTGTTTTGTTATATTTGACACTTACATTAACATAAAAAAGTAGTTTATTAGTATTAGTAGTTTTTTGCATTACAAAATGGTATATGAATATGAATAATCAAGTTGCTTCAGTACAGTAAATTTTTGTCTTACATATACTTTATATGTATCAGTTGTCAATCAGAGGACAGAAGGCATGAAGTAGACTGTGTATGACAGGATTTTCAGCAAAGTTTTGTTCATATTGATATTTTTCCCTAGAATTTTGCATATTAAATATGATATAGTACACAAATATATTAATAAATAGAAAATAAATATAAAAATACAAGTATAATGCCTGAGTACTCTCTTGCCCCTTATAGGGCTAGTATGAAATGTATCTGTGTTGCATTTGTAGCAGTTTTACTCTGGTTGTGTTTTGTTGCTCTCAAAGAAGACAATACGGGTGGAGCAGGTCTCAGGATGATTTATTCTGAAGAAGCAGGTCTGCAGAAATACACAGAGCACAACTAACGTTTTTTGGGATACACGCCTCTCCCCTTCAGTGGTCCATACAGCATGGAGAAAGCAGCACTCTTGTTTGAAGAGCGAGAGAAAGCACAACCGATCTCGTCAATAGCAAATGTGGTATTGTGTGCGTCACCATTATGTGCCCCATAAAATATTCTGCATTAACAGTTCCTACTAGAATTAATTATGCATGTTATGACTCATTATAACTCTGAACACAAACATGAGAATATAAGAAAATAGCATAAGTTTTCCACCAATTGAGATCACGGTCATTTGACTGCTTTAATTGAGATAAACCCACCTAAAACGTGAATCACCGCTGACTGACCTGCCAATGACTGCTACCGCTAGCCAGTTAAAGACTGAACCCCTACTGTTTCATTGTGCAATTGAAAAATTAAACTTTGTGGTGTCAGTGTAGGCCTATATTTCTTTAATATATATAAACGGAAACCACGAAAAGACAATTCTCACGATTAGATAGGAATGACCAATTTTTAAAAATAAAATCGTCCCAAAGTCTTCCTCGATTATCACAGCAGAAAATATGACTATTTAGAAAACAACCAAACGCTTTACAACAGCAATTGTGTTGAGTTCAATTATTAACACAAGTTAACATCAGATAGCTAGGGTATACAAATTTTTTAAACGTACCAACCAGAAGAAAAATCCTTTGAGATCAGATTCGATACGATATTTCGAAAGGCAGGATTGCTGCTGATGCTGCGAGAAGGGCTGGAAAGAGATACAGACCCTCTCATTTCCCGATCTCTGGTTGGATGCTGCCTCTTCTTCTTCTTCTTCTTCTTGTTATATGGCCATTCACTCCTTTGGAGTATTACCGCCACCTACTGTATAACTTATTTACTTGCATGGGTGATGTATCTGTATAATTTTTATTTAATTGCCCCACCCACCCCCAAAGGATCAGATCCCATGCTTTAACTGGCGCTGCGTGTTCAGCTCCTCCAGCTTCCACAGTAGGCTCCTCACTCTCTGAGATGGATGAGAGCATTACTACATCTATATCCTATGCTCTAATCCTGTACACTTTAAAAAGATTAAAACCGCCATATATACCTGATTATCTCTCAAACCCTTTCCCAATAGGTCAGCTACACTCACTGGTTTATTCTTTATGTTGCTGAAAAGACTATTACGCTCATCATGATATTTATTACACTTAAAAAACACATGCTCTATTGTTTCTAATACATCACACGCATCACACATACCATTTTCATGCTTCCCCATTATTGCAAGTGTTGACTTTAATCCTGTATGTCCAAACCTTAATCTTGATATCATAACTTCTTCCTTTCTATGTCTTCCATAAAACTGTCCATTTTTCCTTACTGATTTTTCAATATTATAATACCATCTGCCTGTACTACTATTTTCCCACCTTTGTTGTTTCCCACAGTTTTGTTATTTCCTTATTTATCACTGATTTTACCTCACTTCTTCCCAGGGGTACCTTAATATCCACCAAGTTTTTCTTTAATGCTTCTTTTGCTAATTGATCAGCCTTTTCATTCCCTACTATCCCTATGTGTGCTGGTACCCAACAGAAATATACTACTATACCCTCTGCTTTCAGTCTGTATAATAATGTATAAATTTCCACCAACAGGTCTTCTCTATCAGTTCTTGTTGACATTATACTTTTGAGAGCTGATGAAGAGTCTGAGCAAATTACAACCCTATTTGGCTTAACCTGTTCAACCCACTGCAATCCTACTATTATAGCACTTAATTCTGTGGAATATACAGATAATTTATCACTTAATCTTAAGATTATTTGTGACTTAAATCTGGGAATATACACTCCTATACCCACTTTCTGACTCACTGGGTCCTTAGATCCATCTGTATAAATCTGTATAAAAGAATAAAATGTTTCTCTCATAAAACCACTGATTTCAAAACTATTACTATACCCTTCTTCTTTTTCCCGGGCATCTAATAATCTCATTTCAACAACAGGTTCAGTAATATTCCATACTGATACACCATGTAGTGGTATATTAGGACAGATAACTTCAGGATGCTGCCTCTGCTGCTTCTTCTTCTTCTTGAGTAATTTTGCGGCAGTTTAGACGCGTCAAAGGCGTATTGCTGCCCTCCTCAGGTCATCTGAAGAACTCAATATTATATCCTCAAATAAAGCCCAGTGTGAAGTAAAACGTTTCTAACAATCTTTGTTATCTCATAATACTTATTTTGAAGAATAGATTTCAAATATATAGATGGGAATCCAGACTCCAACAAATCAGAAAACATGTGGATTCTTGCATCATGATGAATTGCACGCTCCATTACTACATGCTTCACAGATTCCAACTCTCCACACAAAACACCTGCCATCTGGATGCTTGCCAACCATTGCCAGCCCATAATTCAGTGCACAATGTCCCAATCTTAATCTTGTGAATATCACACTATCCTTCCTCTCTAATCTTGTGAATGTTGTGTGCATTTATGTAGGCTGAATTGAATGCCTGCCTTTATTTCCTTCCTGGATGCCGCTTCTTCTTTGTTGGCATCCATAGTGTTGCATTACTGCCATCTGCTGTCTCGCTTAAGATTTAATCTTAGTTAAATTCATCCTTCTTAGAAATAGAATTAGTCCTCCTTAGAAAATTACACAAACATATCTGTCCTTGGTCATTATTTCCATATGTTACTATATTTTTAATATTATAATCTACTATAGGCCTGTTTCCCATATTGATTCTTCTTGTATAGGCTTTATTTCTTGCATGATATAAAGATGTGCTCAATTGATTCCTCCTCCTGACAATCACATAGTCCTTTCGGGTTTTTCCTATAACATGAAAAGTTTTATTTAGCTTGCAATGTCCAATCCTCAGTCTATTTATTATGACTTGTTCCTTCCTTTTATTTCCCTTCTCACTTTCCATACCTATCATATTTTGTTTCATGTACAGATGTCTCCCTTTTGATTTCATTATCCGTTATCCTTCGATTTTTATTTCCACGCTCTTCCCTTCTGATTTTGATAATTTAATTTTGACATCAACATGCTCTTTTTTGTTGCTTCTTTGCCAGTCTGTCTACTTTCTCATTTCCCTGGATGCCCACATGTGCTGGCACCCACATGTATGTAATGTTTTTCCCTTGCCTGCTTATTCTTGAGTTATTAAATAAAATCTCTGATGAAAATTTCTGATGATTTCTAGCTACACCACTCTCAGATACAGAATCACTACATATTACAATGCTGTCCCATCTAGTTTGTTCGATCCACTCTAATGCTATAAATATAGCATATAACTCGACTGTGTACACACTTAAACTTTCAGATGTCCTTTTGTTTACTCCCACATGATGTCTAGGGATATATACAGCAGATCCCATTGCCTTTGATCCATCCATAAAAATTTGAATACTATCTTTGTGCATATTGTCCATATCTATAATATTCACTGACTATATCTGTATTCCCACAGCTGCCTTTTATTATTAGAAGCTCAATGTCCACCTTCATACTTTCCATTGTCCAGATTGGTTTGTTAGACCACACCACATTACTAGCAAATTCTTTGTCATATATGTCCATTTCTTTTGATATTAAATCTGGCAAGTCAAGTCACCATATAGCGCTTTTTACAATGCAGATTGTCAAAGCAGCTTTACATTGATAACTGGTATATAATTTTGTCAATGCAGGCAGATCAAAGCACTGTTGAATATCAAATGTCAAGTCAAATGTCAAGTGTCCCCAACTAAGCAAGCCAAAGACGACAGCGGCCAGGAACCCAAACTCCAACAGGTGATATCAGGTGGCGAACAGGTGTTAAAATGGAGAAAAAAACAAACCTATAATTGAATTTATCTTGGCATAGTTGAATAACAAGAGTTCAGTACATGGAAATGACATACAGTGAAACTCAAACTCCATTGTTTCCTCCTTCTTATATAAATCTCATTTGTTTAAAAGACCTCCGAAGAACAGGCGAATCTCAACATAACACTGACTGTTACGTAACAGTCGGGATCATTAATATGTACGCCCCCAATATTTGTATATGCCAGCCCATGTTCAAGGCATTACACAAGTGCAGCCAGTATTAACGTCTGGATCTGTGCACAGCTGAATCATCAGACTAGGTAAGCAAGCAAGAACAATAGCGAAAAATGGCAGATGGAGCAATAATAACTGACATGATCCATGATATCATGATATTTTTAGTGATATTTGTAAATTGTCTTTCTAAATGTTTCGTTAGCATGTTGCTAATGTACTGTTAAATGTGGTTAAAGTTACCATCGTTTCTTACTGTATTCATGGAGACAAGAGCCGTCGCTATTTTCTTTTTTAAACACTTGCAGTCTGTATAATTCATAAACACAACTTCATTCTTTATAAATCTCTCCAACAGTGTGTAATGTTAGCTTTAGCCACGGAGCACCATCAAACTCATTCAGAATCAAATATAAACATCAAAATAAATACGTTACTCACATGATCCGAAGCATGCATGCAGTATGCATGACGAACATTTTGTAAAGATACATTTGAGGGTTATGTTAGCTGTATGAACTTTGTTTATGCATTGTTTTATAGTCGCGAGCTCGGGGGCGTGGAGCACGAGCATTTAAATCAGTGTATAGTTAATGATGCCCCAAAATAGGCAGTTAAAAAATTAATTTAAAAAAAAAATCTATGGGGTATTTTGAGCTGAAACTTCACAGACACATTCAGGGGACACCTTAGACTTATATTACATCTTTTAAAAAAACATTCTAGGGCACCTTTAATGCAGTTCTCAAATTCTGTTCATCAGCCCTGTGTCTTTAAGAAATTTAAATAGTGCCCTTTTTCTTCTTTTTCTTTCTTTTATTAGCAACTGCACTTAACAGTGCATTACTGCCATCATCAGGTAGAGCATGCTATTATTATCATGAAACAGGAAGTTGTTGTAACTCAGGCATACAATGTCCAATCTGCTAGAAACTTCACGTTTGATAATAGTCCATGGCAATATTCAGTTACAGTCAAAGCACCACCTGCTGACAGCAGGAACTGTGGTGCATCAAAATGACTTTGCCATATTTCTCCTCTATTTGATCCGCTTACATGCATGTCTCCCACTGTTCACAGCTTTCCTAAGGCCACCGGGTGGCGGTGAGCCCAGGTGCGAGGGCCCTTTAATCGCTGCTTGCAGTTTTAATTGTATTTGCCATTTGCAACAGTATGCAGTGTTAAATTATTACACACTAATTGTTTTTCTGCATTTTCAGAATTACACACCTTCAGCTTTTATACTTTATGTATTAATGTCTTCATATATCCAATATTAATTTACTTATGTTCTGTGCTGTATAATTGTCATCTCAAGGTTTTTAATATCACAGGACAATGTTGTGAAGCATTAATTTTACTTTTCCTAGTAAAAAAAAAAAGAAGCATTTTTTAATGCTGATCAGACAAAGGCATACTGATCAAAGAAATAATGTAACTAAGATTACTCAGTAAACTCTATTCAATTATTTTACCATCACTTTATATCCTGCTTCCCGATCTTCCTCTTCTGCACCTCTTGTACTGGGTGCAGACCAAACTCAGAGAGATAACTGGATTGAATGCATTTGTTAACTTTTCACCTGATGTACTGCACTTATATTTTTCATTTAACCATAAACATTTTATCTACTTAAAAAAAGAAAAAAAAAAAAAAAAAAAAGACACCGACTGAAACACTACCAACACCCCTGACTGGCCATGAATTGTCAAACTGTTAGTCAGCCATTCTCACAACTGTGAGACGTAAATTTCTCTGTACTGAATGTTGTGCTCCTTCATACTCAAGATTGCCAGTTCATGATCTTCATATGTAACAGGAACAATATAATTAATCATGGCCAAGTGATTTTATACAGATTTTATTCAGAAATGTTCAAATTAATAAAACATCAACTATAGCAAATGTCTTTGAATCTTTTAAAGGGTTAGTTCACCCAAAAATGAAAATTCTGTCATTAATTACTTACCCTTGTGTCGTTCAACACCCGTAAGTCTTTCGTTCATCTTCAGAGCACAAATTAAGATACGTATTTTTGATAAAATCCGATGGCTCAGTGAGGCCTCCATTGCCAGCAACATAATTTACACTTTCAGATGCCCAGAAAGCTAAAGTTAGATTTAAAACAGTTCATGTGACTATAGTGGTACAACCTTAATGTTATGAAGTGACGAGAATACATACTGTGCATCAAAAAAACTAAATAACGACTTTATTCAGCAATATCGATTTCAAAATACTGCTTCATGATGCTTTGAAGCTTTACGAATCGTTTGTTTTGAATCAGTGTTTCTGAGCGTGTATCAAACTGCCAAAGTCACGTGAACCATTGAAATGTCGAAACGTTTCGAAACACGTAACGAAGCCTCGTTCACTATAATCATGTGATTTTGGTGCTCTGAACCTCTGATTTGAAACAAAATATTCAAATTCAAAAATATTCAAAAATTTCAAAGCTTCATGAAGCAGTGTTTTAACTGTTTTAACAAGGTAGTTGTCTTAACTGTTTTGAAATCGCCTATCACTAGATATTGTTGAATAAAGTCGTTACTTAATTTTTTTGGTCCACAAAAAGTATTTTTGTCACTTTATAATATTAAGGTTGAACCACTGTACTCACGTGAAATGTTTTAAATGTGTAAAAATCGGATTTCAACAAAAATATCTTAATTTGTGTTCTGAAGATGAACAAAGCTCTTACGGATGTGAAACAGCATGAAGGTGAGTAATAAATGACAGAATTTTCATTTTTGGGTGAACTAACCCTTTAACTCTGACATAAAACAAAAACATTTAATAATGCATAGCGTGTTATGCATATTATAGTGTGTACATATAGTCAGCAGGATACAAATTAATAACAATACATGATGCTTGCAACATCAGTGTTTTGAAATAATCACAGTAAGAATAACATCAAGGTAGTTGTCTTAATTGCAATCTGCCTTGGAAATCTAAAACAATAAATCATATATATGCAGCTTAAAACAAAAGATGAAACATAAATGTTCTCCAATGTATGCACATCATTACATACATTATCATCATCATCATCAGTTGGCTGGTGGTGTACAGGACAGGACATGCAGGTACAAACACACTGCTACAAGAGACCGTGTGAAAAATATCCAAAAAATACTATTTTCATAATCATCTTAGGAATGTGCGATATTGACAAAAAATGTCTCAATATTTTCTAGGATTTTCTCGCTAACAATAATTAGACAATATTTTGCTAAGTGTGTTTATTTTGTTGGTACCTTGGCAGGTTTTGGGCTGCCTAAAGTTGGTTAGTTCACAGCAGTGACAGAAATTATCTTTTCCAATAAAATGAAATTAATTTTTACCTTTTATGGGCATTTTTACCAATTATAAAATCATTTTTAAACCTAAATAAATATGTGCATCATCTTTTTTGTCAAATTCTTACATTTCAATTAATAAATTCAGAATAATAAGACACAGTAGGGCTGTTGCCAATCAAATGAAATCAGTATCAACAGTATTCATCTTTACAAAGCTGAGGAAACACAGAAGCTGCATCTGAAGTGGCATTTAGATGCATGACAGACTGTTTAATGCAGCTCAGAGGTGACATAAATGAATAACCTAAATGCATAAATGTTTCGATGTTTTAAACCATTGAATATTTATATTTTTAAATTATTAAAAAAAAATGAAAAGATACTTTGAATGTAGCAGCAAGTCACTGTTAATGTTAGCTGTTCATTATCATTATGTTAGCTATTTTCTTTGGCAAAATAGAACAAAATATTGTGTCACAGTCACTTAATATTATCTTCTTTATTTACTGAACTTGTATAAAATCAATAACATTTGTACTCATGCTGATATTTGGAGAAAAAAAATGGCACTCTTCATGTGATATAAATGATATAAATATTATATAAAGAGGTATTTTTGTGCATTCTAAATGCATTTTAATAGACTTTATCACACAGTGAAAGCATCTAAATGCACAAGCGCTTGTCTAAAGTACTAGACTATGGGTGCATCTCAATCAGCTCCTTGTTCAGTAGTCAGGGCACTGATCAGGGAGTCGGCCACATTCATTTCCACGGTACACTGATTCACAGCCTATAGGGAACTAGGGAGCTGATTGAGACGCAGGGTATATCACGTATAGCATAGTGTATGTGTGCAGTCTCTATGTGTGTTTTTGTAAAGTGAGGGACATATTCGATAATTTCAGATCGCACAGTGGTACGATTTTGCCTCCAGGCAACATGG
Source organism: Ancherythroculter nigrocauda (assembly GCA_036281575.1). Lineage (NCBI taxonomy): Eukaryota > Metazoa > Chordata > Actinopteri > Cypriniformes > Xenocyprididae > Ancherythroculter > Ancherythroculter nigrocauda. The sequence continues at coordinate 72,075,541 of VTFQ01000001.1, read as the reverse complement.
TCTATTTAAGTAATACATTTTTAATAAAATAAGGCACAGACTGATTGATCAACGTATCTCAGGACAGAATAACGCAAATACTAATCAATAAAAGTGCAAAAAAGACCAGAACATGACCAACAGGGGTCCATTTTGTGTCCTGTTTCAGCACATGTGCACATGTCACATGACTCCATATTTTCCAATGAAAAGTGCTTTTTTCACTTGTTTGTATCCATTTAATCACCCACAAAAATATGAGTCACCTTCACTGGCAAGTAAAGCAGTATTTTTAAGAACTTTACATTATCATCAAATGTTTTAGAGAAAATAACAAAAAACTGTGCGTTGCCTCAAGGCAACATTGTACCATAATGGAATCGCATAAGGCCATACAGGCATGTTTGAATTCAAGTGTATTATATTTGTAAGGCAAAGAGTGAGAATTATCTAAATATGTTGGCACTTTCACATGATTTTGTAATGCACTTACAAGAATAATAATTCACATACTATATCTGCAAAAATTATTATCTGCACATTTTCTATAGCACTTCAGAAAGGTGTAAAACACTGGCAGTTGATGAGGGTAATGATGAGAGGGGTGATGGAAATGTTTTATATACTGTTTTTAGAAATGTATCTTGTAAGCTTACTTAACACAGTAGAACTAAAGTCACTTGATTAGCTCAGATCAGATCAGATCATTATAAACCAACCACATGAACAAATCACATTGAAAAGTCTTGAGTGACATTGATTTTTACTCAAATGTAAGGATTAAATGTGTATGTGCCTTTCTGTTCAGAGAATCACTCAGTTGTTGTCACGAGTGACCTGCCGGCTGTAAATAAAACTTCATTTCTGCAAAGAGCAACTTGACTTTAGCTTCTTGTCTAGTTAAAGAAATTGATTTGTTCAGTAAATATATTTCTTTTTTCTACATTAAAATGCCAAATGTTTAAATTTTCCATTGTGGTACAATGTCGCCTCGAGGCAACAAACTTATAAAAATTTAAAAAATTAAAAAATTATGAAAATGTTTATTGATATTGTTAAAGTGTCCAATTTTAAGCAGGAAAAACAACACAAATATTTTTTTCCTCATTGATATCATATTAACAAAACAATGACAATATCTATCGCACACCAGTAAATCATCTGCTTATAAACAACATAGTGGTGCATCAGATCACAAAAATCACAGTTTGGATCATATTACGGTTTTCAAGACACAGATTGGACCATTGTTTGGATCAGCCAATAAATAAATGAATATAACATAACATAAAAATGGATGGTTTTCACACAAATTTAACTTTGCTTCCCATATATTACTTAAAGAACACTTTAAGTACTTTGATACCACAGCAAAAACTACATTATTAAAGACAAATGAACACACAATAAAAACAAGAATAGGCTACACAAATGAAAACATAGAAAAATACTATAGAACAGTTACAAATGGGTCTAACAGTAGCCTAGTATTCAAGTATAGAAATATATATTAATATATTAATAAAATATAGATTAATCATTGTTAAAGCTGTTTTGTTGTTGGACAATTCATGACATAGCAGTTATTTTTAGGCTGCTGTCACTAAATGCACGGAACCATTGTGATCATGACACATCTGATTTTTCAACTGTTTAGGTTCAGTTGTGACCCTTGATCACAAAACCAGTCACACAGGTATATTTGTAGCAGTAGCCAACAATACATTGATTTTCAGGCCAAATATTGTCCTATCCTAACAAACCATACATCAATGAAAAACTCATTTATTCAGCTTTCAGATGAAGTTTAAATCTCAATTTCAAAAAATTGACCCTTATGACCAGTTCTGTGGTCCAGATTCACAAATAAGACTTTATGGGCCAGACTTAGGATGTATTCACACTAGGCGCTCTGAACCATGCCCGAGCGCGTTTGACCCTCAAAGCCCGGTTCGTTTGACAAGTGTGAGTGCTCCGTTCCATGCTCTGGCACGGTTCGTTTAGCCGGCCCTGGCCCGCTTGGAAGAGGTGGGCCAGAGCGTGGTTCATTTGGGGGACAATCACGCTCGGGCTCAGTTCAAGGCAAACGTGCCTAGTGTGAGTACATCCTTACAAACAGCTTGTGCCAGCGCAAACCCTCTTTTGGTGTTAAAAACACTTTTCTAAAGGCAGGATTTTCTAAAGACACACAGTGCAAAATTAGAGCTGAAAAGGTATGGACTGAGTTGTTTTTGTGGCTGACCTTATTGCATATGCATTTGTAGGAGTATTAAAATCAATCACACAATGTGATTTACTAACATTAGTGCTTGTCAGTTTACTGGTATTTGTGCCATTATTTAACGGCCAAAAAAAACATGTCTTAACCCATTTTGAGACATGGCACACGCGTCGGTTCGAGCTCAAGTAGTTGCGAAACAGAGCTTGATTATGTGTTTGTGCACCATCTCAAATGCACCTCTGTGAACGCGCATGCTTTGTGCGTGCACAGAAAATGACGCCTGATTGTGAATTTTGCCTCTTCTTTGCATTTGAATTGTTTAAAAATGCTTGAGTGTTTTAAATTGCTAAGATTTACAAACATGTGCAAATAATAAACGTTCACTAATAATGGCTAAATGCAGTTAATCCGCCATGAGGCCTGATTTGTACAGATCACGGATCAAATTGAGCGTCAGCATTAGTAGTTCATGCAGGCCTCGTAGTCAAGCTCCGCTATCAGCTGATTTGCAAATTCCAACCCCACCCATATCAGCTGATCCGATTTCTATGGACTCCATTGGCAACACTAAAATTTGGCGCATTACTTAAACGCAGCTTCCGTCTCTGCTTGCTTGGCTGCTTCCACTGCACTCTGCTTGCAACCCACCCTAGTGAAAAAACAGTATACTAAGTATACTTGCAGCAAGACTAATTATTAGTATATTTCAAGTGTGTTAATGATTAGTTAATTTAAAGTGTGTTATTTTGAAACAACTAATTTTGTACTAAGTATATTTAAGTTGAAATTAAGTAGTATTACAATACAACTTTAAGTATATTTAGTATACTTATGTGTGCTAAATTGGAACAACTTCAAGTATACTTAGTACACTTTAAGTATATGTCTGTGTAGGGACTAATTACATGCTTGATTAGTGATATTAAAGTGTACTTAATTTGTGTTATAAGTATATTTTATTTGTGTTAAAAGTATATAATTTTTTGTTATAATATTAGTTGCATTATAAATATACTTTATTTCTGTTATAAGTATACTTTTATTTGTGTTATAAGTATACTTTATTTCTGTTATGAGTACACTTTGTTATAAGTACACTTTATTTGTGATTTAAGTACATTACAAAATAATTATGAGTGTCTTCACCTTTGGCTTATACCAAATACTAAAAATTACACACTTTGCAGTCAATAACAATACACTTTGTTATTACTTATACTTTGTATAATATAGTCAACATTTGAAGCAGATCAAAACCTTTAATCAAAGTTGTCCTAACTTTTTTGATCCACTTCAAATGTTGACTACTGTACTTTGAATTACATAATCTCACACAATACAGTTGTGCTACTATTTAAAGTTACAGTTAACACAGTTTATTACAGTTTAACACATTTTCCCAAAGTTGAATGCATTTGTTTTCAAGGCCATTAAATTAAATAAAATATAAGAACATCACTAATGAAGAGACATATTTCATTGACAAATCCAATAGTTTTTATTTAAACTTAATATAGATTCAGCAAAACTTACCATGTTTTTCATTAAAGAAAAAAAAAATATTGGACCATGGTGAGCCTCTATACACAAATACAAATTACACATTATATTCCATTTTCTGATGAGCTTCTCATTGTGTCTGATGGCACAATGATGACCGCAGAGACTCGTGAAGAACAGCATCTGTTGACAGAATATACCAAAAATATAAGACACTTTATATGTTCAACCCTTTATTCGCGTTTACAATAGTCTGTCTAAATCCTACATTGAACCAATACTATTTTTGAACAGTAAATGAGGATTAGCAGCAGGGAACTGTATCAGAATGGCATGTCGATATTGTTTTCGGTACATAGTCAAGCATAAAACACTTTATGAATTAATATCGTACAGAATACGGGCCGATTTGACCAATCATATGAATGTTTTGGTGCTGCATACAAACATGTGCCATAAACCACCACACAAAAACTCAAAAAGGAGATATCAAGCCGAAATATCGCTCTCCGTTTGTTAAAGAAAATAAAATAAAGTTTGTTAACTGGTAGACTACAACTCACCTCCCAATAGCAGCACTTTTCTCCGGTTCTTTCAGGATCGCGTAGGCCATTAGATTAGCCGGTTATCGTCGCCATCACGGTCAGTCTGCGATGTCACTTGATTGAACTGGTCAGAATCCCCAAGATTGAGCGATGTATTGCGCTTTCAGTGTTTTATTAAATAAATTAAACATTGCGACATTATACTTCACCTGAGTGACTGAGCGAGGGGATTCAGACGACGACCGTGACGTCAGCAGCTCTGATTGGCTGAAGGCAGTGAGCAACAAAATCTGATTGGTCACAGACCAAGTTGAAGAGACTTTTGAATTCCTATAAGTTTAATCACTCAACATATTTTTTCGCATGTAACGTTACTTGTGCTGCTGGTGTGTTGTTTAATATAGATTTGTGTGTACGATTGTAAAATGATTCTGCCAGTGTAAACTTAATAAACATTTACACATATTTGGAAATTGTATAAGCTACACTGCATATATTAAATGGGCTTGTAATGCATTCATACTGAAATAAATAGCACAAGTAATATAATGAATTCCAAGGATGAATAAGTAAACAAAAATATACTCAAATTTAACATTAGATACACTACAACTTCAGGATATTAAATAATGTATTTTTTAAATATACTTTCAGTGCAATGTTACAATGATCATTTTCAGCACACTGTTAAAATATACCTCAAATATATTTTTATAAAGTGCAAATAAATACACTTTTAAAAAATAAACTTAACTTACACTTAAAGTATATTTTTCTAAAATATATTTTTTAGAAAATATACTAAAGTACAATTATTTTAAAGTGTGTTAAAAGTTGCATTGTGAAAATATGATACTAATATACTTTTTATATATTTAATGATAGTACATTTTTTGTTAGTATATTTGCAGTGTACTATAGAAAAAGGGAATATATTTAAAATACAATAAAGTATACTTTTTTTTCACTAGGGCACCTCCTCCCCAGCTCCCCCTTAAACTTGTGTTTAACTTAATCAGTGTCATTCTGTTGTCATTGGCTACGTTTACATGGACAGCAGTAATCTGATTACTGACCTTATTCTGAATAAGACAATATTATGATTAAGGTGTTTACATGAGTTGCTTTTAGAATATTCCATTCATGTTCCCATTTTACATGTTATAGAACTTAGATCGATTAATGGCAAACGTCATTACGTCCCCACGGCACGCTGTCCGACGTTCTCTACAGAATTTAACGTATCATCACCACACAGTTCGTGCCATATACAGTTTTGGGTGTTTTCATTTTTAATCTTACGAAACCTTAAGTGCAGTTAATTATTTGACATGCAATACGTGCAAATATATATACGGAGCCCGCACATGACATGCAATAATAAATAAATAAATTGTGTGCATGATTTACTAATTTGTTCCCTCGATTTATACATAGAGGGAACACATTAGTAAATCGTTCGCACGATTTAGCCCAGGCTACTATTTATTTTCTCTCTCATGTGTGGGGCTCTGTAAATAGACAACGGTTGGATACAAATTCTCCAGCAACAGGCCTCCTGTACTTTAATTCGACAACTTTTATTCATGCCACCGCGACAAACTCAGCGGTACTAGAGATGAGGTGAAAGGAATTTGATTTGTGGCTTCTTGCTTGACGCTTGCTCTCGTTTGCCGTCAAAACGGTTGACCACTGCCGTGTGTGTATTATGTGTCCTGTGGCAAAATGTGGCGAAAACTCCCACATGACGTTAATAGTGTGATTAAGGTGTGTACATGTGTATAATGCACTCCAATAATGCGACTAAAATAGGAATACTCCACCTGTCTTAATTCGATTTGTGTTTACTTCGAGTATGACTTTATTCGGATTAAGGTAATAAAACATCGCTGTTTACATGGTCCTTTCTTAATCAGAGTATCGTCTTAATCGTATTAATATCGGATTACTGCTGTCCATGTAAACGTAGTCACTGATGCAGCTCTGTTCTCAATAGGGGGATCTTCTGCTGCTCTCCCAGTTTAAAAAAATGGAAGGTTGTCCCCAGAAGCTGCTGCTGTTCCTGGTCTTAGCTTTCATGGAGCTCATGAAAAGGACTGGGAATTTAGAACAGAGCCATACCGTCAAATTGTAACTTTAGCAAAATATGCCAATAAAAAAATTGACTAAATTTTGTCTCTTGTAATTTTTGACTTAAGTGGTCCTGACTGAACTACGATCCGTTGCACCCATAATTCAACATTTCATCTCGTTTTATGAATCTTAAATCGTAACGTTGTGTGTTACGCACATGAATATTTTTTTTTTTGAAGTAAACATAAGAATCCATCAATACTATATATACTACAATACTATAAATGTTTATATTCACACATGGACTAAACAGCAGCAGTTAATACAAGCTTCAACTGAACTTCTTTAACTTCAGTAAACAGAAATTAACTGATCAAACTCATACCTCTCAGTGCTCAGCCATAACATGAACTGTGGTCTTAAGCTGATGACGTAACACAGAGGTAGGCCCTCGTGTGATTATGATTGGTTGATTACGCTTAAATCTGATTGGCTAAACAGTACAACTGATCCTGGGGCACGTTTTGCTACGGTTTTCAAGTTGAACAACATGTTTCCTGGAAACGGTGTGCAACAGGTTTGAGATACATTTTCTCTTGTTTGGTGGGTGTGTCAAAAATGTCAGCCCAATCAGCATCAACATGCATATAAACCACACGGTATTAAAGAGACAGCTGGGTATGAATGTAACAAAAATACTATGCTTTGCTATTGTATTTGAGTGACACTTTCATAAACCTTTCTATACTCTGATTATATAATGGTAAATATTACAATATCATAGTACAACAACAGTGATCAGCAATGATGATAAGCCAATACTCACAATAAAAATAATAAGGTTATGTAGATCACAGTCTCGGAGGTAAGAAGTGGATTATCCTTCACCTGAAATGTTTGTCTTTTAATGCTGAAATGCGAGGCAATGTTGTATCACAATAATTATAAGTTTCCACAAGTCCCTTCACTCGATTGGGATGTTCTCTGTTATTCTGGACAGCAGGGCAGTGACTGTAACATCGAGCGTATTTTGCAGTATTAAACATGTATTTATACCGACTTCATCAGGCTCCGAAAATTCTTCAAAAAGAACACAAAGAATGGCCTTCTCAGCTGCCATAGTGTCAACACTTGCGTCATTAATGAGACTGATCTGCTTCCATAGATGAGCTGTTTGGGCTTTCTTCACCTTATATGTTTCAGACAGGGCTTAGCTTAAACCAGGATTAGGTCTTAGTTCAATTAGGGTATTTCAATCGCTTTTATAAACACACAAACATTAGCTCTTGCATCAGCATCACATGCATGCACTGTGCTCCTCAAGTGAACAGCAGGCGATCTGACGTAGAACCTGGAAGCGCTACACGTAAACAATGTATGAGAATGACAGTTATTTTTGTTTTGTTTTTTAGTGCACAAAAAGTATTCTTGTTGCTTCATAAAATTAAGGTTGGAGCACTGCAGTCACTTCGACTGTTTTAGCAAAAGTATCTTAATTTGTGTTCCGAAGATGAACGAAGGTTTTACAGGTGTAGAACGACATGATGGTAATTAATGATATAATTTTCATTTTTGGGTGAACTAACCCTTCAACAATAACTGATTATTATAACAGGATAATTTACAAAAAGAGAAACTTAACCGATGTTAATAATCAGTGTGTCAGCTTCATCCTAACTTATTATTCTTCAGGTTCTTCATAGTCTGATGGCTTTGGTAAATTTACTCAATAATAATAATAATAATAATAATAATAATAATAATGGAAAAAAAACACATACATTTACACTATCAGGAGAACATGACCAGGCCCTATTACATCTGTTAAATATCCTTAATAACAGTGAGGTTTGACTCACTATAAATCATCATTAATTTCTTTCTCAAACCTGTTGGAGTTTGGCTGGATGAAGGACACTATAATGAATGCCATCTCATCCTCATAGTAATTTCTTGACCTCATTAAATGCTGCTCTTGCACTTTCCACAGCTGGAGGAAAGTCCGGGAATATTGATATCTTGGCTCCGTTGTACTGCAGAGGAGTGATTTCCCTTGCCCAGAGAACTTGTGCACAGTTTTGGCTAGTATCTATCAGTCGAGGTTGTTTGAGCTGAGTTTCATGGTGCAATCTGTCAATTAGGATCTCAGTTTCCATACCTAATACTTCCTTAAACAGTTTAGAGACAGATGCAGGAGTACTTGAGCCTGGTGTCTCTGCAATATTCATTATCCGAACGCTGCATCTCCTCATTCGTCACTCCATGTCAAGACATTTTTCCTGCAGGTTAGCAATCTCTGACTCCATCCTGCACACAGATTTGTGTAGACCTGTTATCTCATCAGAGCATGCGCTGAGGCCTTCTTCCATTTCAGTTACCGTTTTCTTCATGGACTCTAGATCAGCACGTAACAGGTCAATGCTGCTGACAACTTCTGTTTTAATGGACTTTACTTCAGATTTAATGCCCTCAAACTCACTTGTAAGATTAATTTAAACTCTGATCGTGAAAGTGTTGCGATGTCCATTTTCAATGAAGTGAGAAGTTTGGCCTGTTCCTCCGAAGTTTCAGGGTCGTTTGCACCAGAACTGTTAGCCGCACCCATCTGTGGCATACTGACGTAATCTCCTAGCCATCTAAGCACTAATGCTGTGTTCCAGGCAACCCGTAACCCATGTTTTTCCAAACTTCTATCCGTCAAAGTGCACTGGAATGGCAGTCAAACCCCTGACTTCCCACCCGTGAACTCGCACTAGATCGATGTACTCCCAGTTCTGCCCTCTGATGTCACATAGCCCACAAAACAACAATGGCAGCCTCTATGGATGCAGTGTTTATGCAAGTGGTACACGTATCTGAAAATGTTCTGCATTATCAGCAGCTATTCTAGTGTTAGCTAGTTTACAGTCTATTGAGTGCAAGAATAAATTAATTCCAAATACATTTCCAAATATACAAATAACGTAAAATAAAAGGTATAACAGCTTATTTTGCCTCAAGCGCCATTTTCATTTCTCTGTTTCCCTCAAATAAGCACTTTGGTGATAGAAATTATTGTAAATGAGCATAAGCCTTGTACGGTCTGCCATGCTGATTTGTTTACATCTAGCTACCACAATTCCTTGCGCTCAGGCAGTTTGGCGTGATTTTGCCGTGACTTACGGGCTCAAAAACCTGCCTGAAACACTAAAAACACCACCTGTTGTATAGCCTGCTCACTAGCGAGATTTACAATACAAATGGTTAATTACAAGTAATACTGTACACTCGTCATAAGCCTTATTATATAAGACTGACAATATAACAGGAATGTGATTTAAAATTTGACTTCATTTTTTTTTCTTTTTTTTTTTAAAGTCCCTGTGAAACGGAATATTGAATAGAGGGCAGGGTTTTACTTTAGCACTCCTCCTCTCCATCTCTCATAGCAGGCTAACGGTTGCAGAGGAGGGGTTTACGTGTTTTCAACCCAAGCCGTCAAACTGACATCATCAGAGAAGGAACACTGATGATGAACAACTTTTCAGATTTTGATTAAAGATTACTGCGACAAACAATTTAACTTGCACTGATTAATTGTTTACCACAAGACTAGTTATATGTGCTAACAAAGTAAATAGGCCAAAAGTAAATTTTGATTTCATGCCGACTTTAAATTCGACAATTATTTGAGGCCTTTTAACGTGGTAAGGATCTTTATCAGTATTTTCTCATGAGTATAAGTCTGTTCTACCTCCAGTCTGAACTCTTTGAGCTTTGCTTTATAATAACGCTTGTACTCATTCAATATATCATCTAGTTTCTTTTTCTCTCTAGCAAATCTGGACTCCAATTCTCTCTCTTTTTCTTGTAGTTTCTTTTCATATTCTTGTCCAAGTGCCTCTTCTTTAGTTTTCAGCGTGATCTCCACTTCCTGGTAAGAGTCATTGGTGTAAAATCCACCTCCATTAACAGTGATCATGTTGTCTACCTTCTCCAGGAGCTCCACAACTTGATTACGATCCTCCATGTCTTTATTATTGAAGACGTGATATCTTCCCCCGCAGCGACTCAGGATTTCTTTCAGATCCTCACTGGCTTCACTGATGTGTTCCTCAATAGTGCAGTCTGTCAGTTTATCACCGTGAGTGAAGAGGATGATCGTGTGTTTATCTGCTTCTTCTCCAAATATGGCTCTGATCTTCTCTACTGACATCTTTTCCTCTTCAGTAAATGGACCCAGTTTAATGACCAGGAGGATGGCATGAGGTCCAGGTGCCGTCATGTTTATACACTTACTGATCTTCTGTTTCAGAAGCTCCTCCTCTGAAATATCTGTGTCAAACATACCCGGTGTATCTACCACTGTAATTTCTCTCCTAGCCACTTCTCCGGTCTCTTTCCCACACTCTTTAGTAACAGATGAAGCACTTTTGGCGACTCTGAAGGCTTCTCTGCCCAGGATTGTGTTTCCAGAGGAGCTTTTACCTGTTCCAGTCATTCCCACCAACACCATCCTTCTCAAGGAGACTGAACAAGAGAGAGAAGATAATATCATGTCATTACAAATTAAACAGATTGCAAGATTACATGCAGATAAACTAACTGTAAAGTATGTTAAGTTAAAGTCATAAAGCAAACAAATGCATATATTGTGAACATATGTATATGTTTATACTCACAATTTGGAATTTCTATATTAAGGCTTCCCCTCCTACCTATGAATATGAGGAGACATTCAGTTAATAATAGATCTATGTGTTGTAGTAGTTTGGCGGAACAACATCAGATCATATGATCAAGTACCGTTCAATTTAGTGTCTATCTATATATTTTATACTTTTTTTTTTTTGAAGATATATATAAATTCAAGGAATTAAGATAAAGATATTAGGAATAAAGACAAAGAATGTTAAGTAAAGATTAAAGTATAGAGGTGCAACATAGTTATTTCACTGAAACAATACCTTATGTACAGACAAAAAATGCTCTTTATGAACCATCATTTTATACAGGTGCTGGTCATATAATAAGAATATCATCAAAAAGTTGATTTATTTCACTAATTCCATTCAAAAAGTGAAACTTGTATATTATATTCATTCATTACACACAGACTGATATATTTCAAATATTTATTTCTTTTAATTTTGATGATTATAACTGACAACTAAGGAAAATCCCAAATTCAGTATCTCAGAAAATTAGAATATTGTGAAAATGTTCAATATTGAAGACAGCTGGTGCCACACTCTAATTAACTCAAAACACCTGCAAAGGCCATTAAATGGTCTCTCAGTCTAGTTCTGTAGGCTACACAATCATAGGGAAGACTGCTGACTTGACAGTTGTCCAAAAGACGACCATTGACACCTTGAACAAGGAGGGAAAGACACAAAAGGCTGGCTGTTCACAGAGCAAAAGAGGCTGGCTGTTCACAGAGCTCTGTGTCCAAGCACATTAATAGAGAGGCCGAGGGAAGAAAAAGATGTGGTAGAAAAAAGTGTACAAGCAATAGGGATAACTGCACCCTGGAGAGGATTGTGAAACAAAACCCATTCAAAAATGTGGGGGAGATTCACAAAGAGTGGACTGCAGCTGGAGTCAGTGCTTCAAGAACCACTACGCACAGACGTATGCAAGACATGGGTTTCAGCTGTCGCATTCCTTGTGTCAAGCCACTCTTGAACAACAGACAGTGTCAGAAGCATCTCTCCTTGGCTAAAGACAAAAAGGACTGGACTGCTACTGAGTGGTCCAAAGTTATGTTCTCTGATGAAAGTAAATTTTGCATTTCCTTTGGAAATCAGGGTCCCAGAGTCTGGAGGAAGAGAGGAGAGGCACACAATCCACGTTGCTTGAGGTCCAGTGTAAAGTTTCCACAGTCAGTGATGGTTTGGGGTGGTACAGTAGGTGGCCATCCAAAACGGTGTTTCTACCGCCGCGCGTGCCGCCGCCGCCGCGACGCAAAGTGCATTTGCAGATTTTAACCGCTGAGTGGCGCTTTAACCACATGTTATCCAACAAATGCATCAAAGCACATTTATCTTTATGCAAAATGTAAATTTTCTCACATATTGGGCCTATATTTATCACAAATACATTTTTTATTTATATTTTAAACTCCTTTAATAAAACAGCATGGATTTTTGACACGCACATTCTTTGTTATTCGTTACCTGTCCTTTATTTGACAGATAACTACTTAGGAAAAATATAGCCTATCTGTTTGGACACTGATTAATAAATTGTTGCGTGTTTCATGAATTATATCCCTTTATTTTAGTAAAACGTGAGTCACCGAATAATTTCGCTCCCATTATTAAGGCACGATTTAGCTAAATCATTGAAACTAAAAAGAATGGACGGATTAATAAAATTCATAAAAAACTGCAACTCCTGCAGCCGCATTTAAATGCAGGAGTGTATTCTATTCCTTAAAATATCAAATATCAAATTCAGAAACAACACATTCCAGCGGATAGATCACCTCTTATTTAACACAGACCTACGAATTTATTATCGAATTGAGATATTTCTTTCCTTTTAGGTACAATTATTCGCTGAGTTTAAGTTCATTTTTGAGACATTTCAGTTTCTCGCAGAGAGACAGCTAAAAGCTCACCCTGTTTTATTTTATTTTACTAAAGCACAAGGTTTTGTTGTTATCGTGAGCGCACACAAATAAAAGTAGATCATTTGTAGTCTTGCACTAATCTGTAAGATATCGCCAAAAATGACGGAAGGCCTGTTTTAAGTTGTTTCAGCTGTCATGAGGAGAAAATCCACCAGAACGCGCCGGCGCTTTCGTCGGCCAGAGGGATATAACAATGTAATCAATTTAGTTTCATATTTATATTTAAATATTGGGCTATAGCCTAATATATATATTTTTTTAAGATGTCACCAATGTTGATTATGAAAAGTGAATAGCATGACGGATGCGCAATGTTGGGAAACAAATGTAGCGGGTCAGACATAAATTCGACCACTTCATTAAGTTTTGTTTTATAGTAAGTCTTTCTTTAAAATGAATTTCGTTTTGTAGAAATTGTATCTTAATTTCAATCAATGTTTCATCAACCAATTGCCTATATTTAATTAGGAAGAAAACCATGAACGTCGGGTGTGGAATGGAAACGAAACCATGTTTCCGCGGCCTTTGAATAAGGCTGAAGCAATAGACGTCTTTCTGTTTTTATTACATTTCTTAAATACATGCCTTTATTACTTAATTAATTGATAAGATGTTTTGGTCTAACAATATATTTTAGGTGGTCTAAATTTTAAGTTAGACACAAATTTGCGTATAGGCTAGGCTATATAAGGTTCCCTTCTAGACAAGCGCGCTGTTTCGGCCGGAAATTTTCAGTAATTTAGATCGGTGCATCAAATGATATATAGGCCTAAACTAAATTCATGTATTTACAGTAAAAGAATAAAGACATAACCTAACTCTAGACTTATTGGCTATGCTATTTACGTTTGGGCAATATAATAATAATAATAATAATAATAATATCTCAGCAAAGAATGAACATATTTATTTGTCTCGGCATACGACCGCTAACAGTAACACAGTAGCACAGCGCATCAAAGCGCAATTGTGCAGTTTGATATCCATTAACAAGCTCATAAACATTACAAAAAGAAATGTCATGCCATAAGCTACACAATTACGAACAAAAAAAAAAAAAAAAAAAAACGTTATCCCAATAATCAACATTTTGTTATTCAACAAGTGCTAGGCTATTAAGGTAAAAACTTTCTGCTATAGAGTTTGCACCTAATCTGACTCTCCACAATGGACTACACAATGCATAATAATTTTTTATAGGCCTATTTGTATTTTGACTGCAGTTCAGAGCAAAATGACGAGAACATGTTTAACATTGGAAGTTTAAGATTCTTTATTAAATATTCTTACTTTATGCAAAACATATAGGCATATGTACATTGTACTTCTATAACATCATAACATAAATCATTAAATTATAGTTCAGATGAACCGTACAAACCCAATCTTGTTTTTTGCTATTTATTTAGGCCTATTTATTTATATCAGCAGATCTGTGTTGATTCAGTTCATTTCAATAACTGCTGATGTTGCAAACTGTGGTTAAGCTGTAAAGCAGCTCGAAAGAATTGACCAAGATGTTACATTATGGCTCTGTATTATTAGAAGAATAACTGTACAGAATCTTTACTGCCATCCAAGAAATAAAATAAAAATGTTAAAGAAAAACAAACAAAAACAACAAACCGATTGTGTTCCATTTATATATCAATGTATAATTATTTACATTATCTTGTGTGTATAAAAAGCACTCACCCAACCTAACAGTGCTTGACAAGTTTGAGATAGGGGGAAGGGCGCTTTGTTTAAAATGTTTGTCACCAAAGCCATTAATCCAGAGGGCGGGAGACTCAAAATATTAGCCTAAACTATGCGCATGACAGACCTTTTTGCAATCTTAGTGCTTTTTGTTAATTTTAACATCCTGATCTGATCATATGAAATAAGCTGACGAAATACACGATTGTTAGACTCTGTTATGAGTATTTGCAGTAAGTTTCTTTATTTGTTTGTATTATGGAGATCTGCAGTGTTTTGCAGTGTTTCACGCTCCACTCCAGTATGAGGGGCGGTCCGTGCCATTGATTACCAACCAAAGGAAACAGTCGTGTACTTTTTACGTGTGAGAAGGAGCACGTCGCAACACAGACGTGTGAGACCAACGCCGGAGAAGGAGCACGTCGCAACACAGACGCATATGAGGTGTCGTTTCTCTATTTACGATGCTAACTAAGCAATCAGTCGTGTCGATCGTCGCGTACCTTGCCGTGAGCAGAAGCCGTGACCAATGACGTGTGATAAGAAGCGTGACACTTTCGTCGCCCCCCTTCTCGCCTGAGAAACCGTGTGAGAAGCTACGTGAGAAGCTACGTGACAAGCTACGTGACGTCTGCGCCGTGACGTCTGAAGTAAGTTTTGACAGTTGTTATTTTGTAAATTGTCTGAAGTTCTGTAAATTTGTGTTTTTGCTTTGTTTTGAGCAAAAAGAAAACACATTTAACGCACCTCAAAATCGCTGAATATTTCTCCATTCCTAATTTTGTTTAAATATGTTGACGAAAACATGACCTAACGTACACTATTAGCCAATCAACTGACATTAAAAGATGTGCTATTGCTTAACTTGAAAATTCCTGGGCTTAATGTCCTAAAATGACAACCAGAGACAACTAATCAACACATTTCTCCTGTCATAAACACTACTGCTAAGATAATGACAGCATTATCCAAGTAAAACATATTGTTACAGAGTTTTGTCCCCCATAGAAATCCTTTATAAAATAAAAAAATGCATGATGCATTAAAGACAGTTAAATTAAAAGACCAAATTCGAAATTAAAAGATTAATTCAGAGTGCAAGCTATGGCCTATTATCAAACACTTTAATCATGTATTTTAATAGAAATTATAATATTGTAAGCTATATACCGGAAAAAAGAAATGCACATGCAGAACAAACTGTCATAGGCTATTAGTTAAGACAGCATATAAAAATAATTATTCTTGGGATAAGCATTTCTCATATGTCAATGTACAGTAAAACTATATTGTCAGAACATGGTTAAAGAAATTTAATGGTTATAGTTCAAAAGTATAAGTATGGAAACAGATAAGCTTAAAAATAAGGAAAATAAGCTTAAAATATTCCTTATCCTGTGGCTCCCTCTATTGGACAACATTTTCAGGCGAACCTCTTTCAGAAATGCTGATCGTTAAGAAATTGCTTAGCTTCCCGAGCATCAATAACTGTATTTGGCTTCGATGAGTCTGAGACTCCCGGCCTGAGATTGTGTCCCAGACGGCAATAAATAGTTCGTGAATTTGTAAATATTCATGGCTTAAACAGCTGGAAAATTGACTGTACTGCAGTTGTGGATGTTTTTCCCAGGCAGGGTTATTATAGTTAACTAAGAAAAAATAAAACTAGCTATTAAACATTTATGCTAATCGAAATAAACCTGAATATAAGAAAAAAAATATTAGTTAAAAAAAACTTAAACTAAACGAAAACTAAATGTTGCCTTTGTCATTTCGTTTCCTCCCCTGACTCTCAACCGACGAGATCATTATCTTTTCATTAACCGACAAGGTAAAATAAAATTAGAATTAGACGAAATTACAATGAATACGTGTCTGTGACCCATAAATAAAATCCCAGGGGTTTAATTAGTTTTAGCCTACATGAACAAATAGCAGAATAAACAACAGAACATGAGGATTCATCATCATCATCATCATCGGGCAGCAGCACTTCTGAATGGAGAAATCCTATAAAAGGAATAAATAACCTCTGCGCGAAATTTATTTCACCTAAATAATAAACATATTAACAAAATGAAAGGAACAAACTGCGACAAGTAAGTTATTTGAGTTTCGGTTCATTTTTGAGAAGTCCACAGAAAGGAAATTCTTTTTGCTTTCTTTATTTTACAGGCATTTTTTTTTCTTGTGAAATAATAGGCCTATTTAACCCTTCACAGATTCGAAATGTTACATAAATGTGACCATAAATGTCTGAGTATTTTATTTTTTTCCCGCTTTTATAAGAAAATGTAAGTGATCGCGTCGGCGCCTCACGCACACACAACATTATTTATTTTTTTTATGACTGAGCACTGTTCTTAATTCACTTACCCAGCAACATCACCTAAAATATAACTAAAGCTTAAATATAATAATTCAATTTATTGCATTAGACAAATCGAATGCAAGCACATGAGAACAAATAAATAAGTCTAGGCCTACTAATAATAATTAATGCAACACATCTCAAACGAGCGTGTATAACCATGCAATATATTTGTTTATTTCGTTGTGCTAACCTTAATGTTTTTTATGCCATTGCAGCACTTTTACATTATTTTTCTACGTAAACATGCGCTTAAAAAACAAAAAAACAAAAACCTGTTTGACCGTTGAGTTCGTCTCTGCTGTTTTATTTGTTTAGCTGCTTCAAGCCAAGCGCGCACTTGCAGTGTTACCATGGCCACTTATATGCATTTTTGGGCTTGTTATTATTATTATTATTATTAGCCTATTATTATTATTATTATTATTATTATTATTATTTTCCATATTAAGAGGTGAAAGCCTATAGTTCAGCTGGAATGGCCGGTGTGTCCTTTAAACGGAGAAAAGTCAGCAAATGCGGTGCTCGCGCAACAGAGGTGGCCGGAGGAATGGCCAAGCTTCATTCAGAGAGACAGATTTGTAATGCTTCCTACATTTATGAACATTTACACCTTAATTAAAGCTTCCTTTGGACAAAATAAGAATAAAACTAAAATATTATTATCAATGTTATCCACACATACATTATCCAGACGCTAGTCCACACGTACGTTATCCAGACGTTTATCCACACGTACGTTATCCAGGCGTTTATCCACACGTACGTTATCCAGACGCAAAGTAAAAAATATATGTATAGTGTATACGCACGCCAGCCTTCTGGCCAAAATCCCATAGTATTCAGGCGTCAGACGTCAGATATGAGACGTTAAACGTCACGGTCACGTGTTGGAGCTGCGCTCAAAGTGCGCGGCGGCGATGGCGGCGACGTAGTTGAGAAAGTATATTTTTTACTTTGCGTCTGGATAACGTACGTGTGGATAAACGTCTGGATAACGTACGTGTGGATAAACGTCTGGATAACGTACGTGTGGATAAACGCCTGGATAACGTACGTGTGGACTAGCGTCTGGATAATGTATGTGTAGATAACATTGATAATAATATTTTAGCTTTATTCTTATTTTGTCCAAAGGAAGCTTTAATTAAGGTGTAAATGT
The DNA here is from genome assembly GCA_036281575.1 of Ancherythroculter nigrocauda. Lineage (NCBI taxonomy): Eukaryota > Metazoa > Chordata > Actinopteri > Cypriniformes > Xenocyprididae > Ancherythroculter > Ancherythroculter nigrocauda. Next base: position 72,057,376 of record VTFQ01000001.1, on the reverse strand, counting down.
TCATAAATGTAGGAAGCATTACAAATCTGTCTCTCTGAATGAAGCTTGGCCATTCCTCCGGCCACCTCTGTTGCGCAAGCACCACATTTGCTGACTTTTCTCCGTTTAAAGGACACACCGGCCATTCCAGCTGAACTAAAGCTTTCACCTCTTAATATGGAAAATAATAATAACAATAATAGGCTAATAATAATAATAGGCTAATAATAATAATAATAATAATAATAAAATAGCAAGCCCAAAAATGCATATAAGTGGCCATGGTAACACTGCAAGTGCGCGCTTGGCTTGAAGCAGCTAAACAAATAAAACAGCAGAGACGAACTCAACGGTCAAACAGGTTTTTGTTTTTTTGTTTTTTAAACGCATGTTTACTTAGAAAAATAATGTAAAAGTGCTGCAATGGCATAAAAAAACATTAAGGTTAGCACAACGAAATAAACAAATATATTGCATGGTTATACACGCTCGTTTGAGATGTGTTGCATTAATTATTATTAGTAGGCCTAGACTTATTTATTTGTTCTCATGTGCTTGCATTCGATTTGTCTAATGCAATAAATTGAATTATTATATTTAAGCTTTAGTTATATTTTAGGTGATGTTGCTGGGTAAGTGAATTAAGAACAGTGCTCAGTCATAAAAAAATAAATAATGTTGTGTGTGCGTGAGGCGCCGACGCGATCACTTACATTTTCTTATAAAAGCGGGAAATAAATAAAATACTCAGACATTTATGGTCACATTTATGTAACATTTCGAATCTGTGAAGGGTTAAATAGGCCTATTATTTCACAAGAAAAAAAAATGCCTGTAAAATAAAGAAAGCAAAAAGAATTTCCTTTCTGTGGACTTCTCAAAAATGAACCGAAACTCAAATAACTTACTTGTCGCAGTTTGTTCCTTTCATTTTGTTAATATGTTTATTATTTAGGTGAAATAAATTTCGCGCAGAGGTTATTTATTCCTTTTATAGGATTTCTCCATTCAGAAGCGCTGCTGCCCGATGATGATGATGAATCCTCATGTTCTGTTGTTTATTCTGCTATTTGTTCATGTAGGCTAAAACTAATTAAACCCCTGGGATTTTATTAATGGGTCACAGACACGTATTCATTGTAATTTCGTTTAATTCTAATTTTATTTTACCTTGTCGGTTAATGAAAAGATAATGATCTCGTCGGTTGAGAGTCAGGGGAGGAAACGAAATGACAAAGGCAACATTTAGTTTTCGTTTAGTTTAAGTTTTTTTTAACTAATATTTTTTTTCTTATATTCAGGTTTATTTCGATTAGCATAAATGTTTAATAGCTAGTTTTATTTTTTCTTAGTTAACTATAATAACCCTGCCTTGGAAAAACATCCACAACTGCAGTACAGTCAATTTTCCAGCTGTTTAAGCCATGAATATTTACAAATTCACGAACTATTTATTGCCGTCTGGGACACAATCTCAGGCCGGGAGTCTCAGACTTATCGAAGCCAAATACAGTTATTGATGCTCGGGAAGCTAAGCAATTTCTTAACGATCAGCATTTCTGAAAGAGGTTCGCCTGAAAATGTTGTCCAATAGAGGGAGCCACAGGATAAGGAATATTTTAAGCTTATTTTCCTTATTTTTAAGCTTATCTGTTTCCATACTTATACTTTTGAACTATAACCATTAAATTTCTTTAACCATGTTCTGACAATATAGTTTTACTGTACATTGACATATGAGAAATGCTTATCCCAAGAATAATTATTTTTATATGCTGTCTTAACTAATAGCCTATGACAGTTTGTTCTGCATGTGCATTTCTTTTTTCCGGTATATAGGCTATAGCTTACAATATTATAATTTCTATTAACATACATGATTAAAGTGTTTGATAATAGGCCATAGCTTGCACTCTGAATTAATCTTTTAATTTCGAATTTGGTCTTTTAATTTAACTGTCTTTAATGCATCATGCATTTTTTTTTTTTTGTTTGTTTGTTTGTTTTGTTTTGTTTTATAAAGGATTTCTATGGGGGACAAAACTCTGTAACAATATGTTTTACTTGGATAATGCTGTCATTATCTTAGCAGTAGTGTTTATGACAGGAGAAATGTGTTGATTAGTTGTCTCTGGTTGTCATTTTAGGACATTAAGCCCAGGCATTTTCAAGTTAAGCAATAGCACATCTTTTAATGTCAGTTGATTGGCTAATAGTGTACGTTAGGTCATGTTTTCGTCAACATATTTAAACAAAATTAGGAATGGAGAAATATTCAGCGAATTTGAGGTGCGTTAAATGAGTTTTCTTTTTGCTCAAAACAAAGCAAAAACACTAATTTACAGAACTTCAGACAATTTACAAAATAACAACTGGCAAAACTTACTTCAGACGTCACGGTGCAGACGTCACGTAGCTTCTCACGTAGCTTCTCACACGGTTTCTCAGGCGAGAAGAGGGGCGACGAAAGTGTCACGCTTCTTATCACACGTCATTGGTCACGGCTTCTGCTCACGGCAAGGTACGCGACGATCGACACGACTGATTGCTTAGTTAGCATCGTAAATAGAGAAACGACACCTCATAGTCTCATGCGTCTGTGTTGCGACGTGCTCCTTCTCCGGCGTTGGTCTCATGCGTCTGTGTTGCGACGTGCTCCTTCTCACACGTAAAAAGTACACGACTGTTTCCTTTGGTTGGTAATCAATGGCACGGACCGCCCCTCATACGCCTGCTTAGCCTTAGAACTGGCACGGACCGCCCCTCATACTCCAGAAGTTCCGAATGGGATCAACCCTCCCCCGCGCGATTGCCAGCGTCTGCTGCTGTCGAGCAGAGTATGTGCGAAGTTTTGACTGGAGCGAGGAGGGATTTTGTAAAAGTCGGAGCGTCGTGTTTTTTTGTTTGTTTGTTTGTTTGTTTAAATCTGCAAGAAATGTTATGAGTTTGGCGTGTGGTAGGAAAAAAAAGTTTGCACAATAAGCCACTACGCAAATGTGTGTCTAGGTAGACCAGCTAAAATATATTGTTCGACCAAAAACATCTTATCAATTATTTAAGTAATAAAGACATGTAATAAAGTAATAAATATATTTAATTAAAACAGAAAGACGTCTATTGCTTCACTGTAAAAAATTTAACGTAAAATCAACAGTAACTTACTGGCAACAAATAGCCAGCAAGCTTCAGTATTTTATTCCACGGTAATATTACTGTAAATCTGACTACAGTAGTTCACAACATACTGTATAATAACTTACAGTATATTTATACTGTAAAATTAATTACAGTTCATGTTTTTGCACTGTATTTTAAAATACTGTAAAGTTACTATGCAGTATAATTGATTACGGTAGTTTTTATATTCACATATACGCATATATACACAACATAACTAACTACAATCTGTTACATGCTTAAAAAATAATGAAATATAAAGGCTTGTATGCAAAAAAATTTTCACACAGTTATATTACTGATTATTTAGATGTCACGTAAATTATGACAACACTCAGAAGTCCATTTAAAAACTTTTATTACAATTTAATTCATTAAACGGTAAAAACACTCTCCAGACTTGACAGGGCCAATGCAGATCCCAGGTTTTTGCTGCCTATAGAGAACAAAACACAAAAATTGAGTTGCACTACAGCTTGACAGACATCAATGTGATAAACAGACTTGAAAATGACTTACCTCTTTATTAACCGAAGAGCGATACTCATCAGCACGCTGCAATGTCGAACAACATACACGCTGAAAGAAATGAAAAACAAATTCAACACTGCATAGACATCCTGATCTCCTCGATCCGTTACAAAGCTAAAACCGCTCTCATTTTATGAATTTTACTGCGTTCTTCAATAGCTGAAAATGACTTACCTCTTTATTAACTCATCAGCACGCTGCAATGTCGAACAACATACACGCTGAAAGAAATGAAAAACATATTCAACACTGCATATATGGAAGCATATGTGTAGCAATATTCAATTTGAAATGTAATATGCAAAATGGCAATGCAATATGTAAAATGGCAATGCATTTCTGTGTTTAAATTTACATTTTCCATTCCATATATGCAATGTTTGGAGCAAAATGATAATTCAAATTCAATAATAGAATTTACATTTGCCATTTCCTACACTACGTTTAACAAATAATTTAAACATATATTTTAATACTTTATAAGTTGCAAAATTAAAATGAAAATGTATTAAAGAAATGATTATATATGTTTAACACGGTCAAGCCAAAATTGTAGCAAAATGATCATTTAAATGTTATTTTTCTTAATTGCATTTACACTCACAGTGCGATTGCATTTTCATTAAATGCCCCGCAATGAAGTAGCAAAATTCAATGTGGATTTGAAAATGCATTTCCAGCCGATCAAGTTCCTGCCCCGCCCTGTCAATCACTTCATTAAGGCGGGGCCAGGTGTTGGAAACATGGCGGCAGCAGAGTTATGAAGAGCGAGGCATAAACTGGCAGATGATGCTGATCAAGAACAGAGAAATGTCAATGTTCCTGCAGATGATGCGCTTCTGTCAGTCATAGAACCAGTACGTTATTAGAAGCATAGATATTTATGGTTAGGCGTCTCGCAGTGAACACGCCTGATGCTCGTGAGGTGAGCGCGCTCGCGCAGGATGTTGAAACATCGTGAAACTGTTGAAACATCAGGCGTTTGGATGCGGAATCTTGGGAGATGTCGTCTTCACCTCACAGCCAGTGGAAAAGAATCTGGATCGGGCTCGAGAAGAAATCATGTTCATGGATGCGATTATTAACATTACTGTAGTATGAACCAGAGCAGGGCGAGTGATGTTGGAGCTGAACGAGGCCCCTGGAGTGATTTTTTAATGAAAGACGAATGTGACACAGGCCTCGTGAGCAGTGGAACTTTTATTATGTCAGTCGCCGGCGATATTTCTTCCGGTCATGAGTATGAGGTAACGCAGCTCTGTTGAGCATATTAGATACATCTGAGAGTGTTGAAAATGATGTTATAACGTTACTCGGCGGCTGCTGTGAGACACTGTTACACACTGCAGTAAGATAGATCGATTTTAGAATATATTAAATATTGGATGGCTTGTGTTGATAAATGGCATGAAATTAATTTTAAAATGTATTGTATGATGGAGAAAATTCTGTATTACTGTTAGTAAAAATAAAGCTGCATCTGATTATGCTGTTAGCTACTTCACAAAATAGTGTTTTTCTCTGAGGCATGGTAAAGCATGGTACTTGCAAAAGATCAAGAAAACTAGTTTTAAACAAAAAGTCAATATTTTACTGTAAAAAATGATATATTGTAGTGAAGGGGTGGATTCTGGAATCCACTGCCGCTTCAATATATATCTTTTAAGTTATTAATCAACATTTATATTTCTGTTAAAATATTTGAATGACTTCTTCAATGTATGTTAAAGCATCTATTTTCCTCTGTACCTCTCACTAAGAGAAAAGAACATGTTATCAGTATGTTTTGGTAAAGTTTCCTGCTCAGAGCAGAGCTCAGATCAACTTCAGCCTTGAAGAAGCTGTGAATCATGTGTATCGGTGTATGTGCGCTAAGTGTTTTGTGCAGGTCCCTTTGTACTGGACAACTGGCATTCTGCTTGAGACCAGCAGACGCCACATCATGACCCCAAAAGGACATCCGGTACCCAAATCCAGGGTCCCCCTCGTCATCACTGTGACAAAGGGAGATATGCTTCTTACTATCTGTCCACGTGTGGAAAATTTCTAATCTTGTCTATTTTTCTTAGCCAATCAGAATCATTCAACCTGAAGTAATGACGTAGTTAGTTGACTCTGTTAGAGTATAATTGTTGTGGAAATGTGAATGTACGTAGAGCGGCCTACGAACTCCTTGTGAGACTTGAAGCTGGCTTCTGCTGATGAAACTGCAAACTATTCTTCATTAAATTTTTCTTCAATTTATTATTTTTTTTAAAACTTTGACTCCGGGTCTTTATTCAACATATCTGGTTTCAAGGATCCTAAACTGTTTATCCCCAACAGAAGCTTTAAGTATTCCATTCCATATTCCTTACAATAAGTAACAATTTGTGTATATTAAATTCAACACCATCTATAATATATATTTCGGTTTGATTCACTGATCAGATTACATACATTTATGCACTGACACACACTTGACTTTTATCCAAAGAAACCTATGTTGCATTTAGGCTAAACATGTAATCAAGTTTAGGCATTCATAGCATATTAATGCTATATGCATTAAGGAACTGCAATTCGTGAACATTTTCTCGTCAATGAGGTTAAAGGATTAGTTCACTTTGAAATTAAATTAGCCCAAGCTTTACTCACCCTCAAGCCATTCTAGGTGTACAGTATATGACTTTCTTCTTTCTAATGAACACAATCAAAAATATATTCATAATTATTCTGACGGATTTGAGCTTTATAATGGCAGTGAACAGGGATCAATGAGTATGAGATGAAGAAAGTGTTTCCATCCACATCCATCCATCATAAATATGTGCTCCATGCAGCTCTGGAGGGTTAATAAAGGCCTTCTGAAGCGAAGCAATGAATTTGTGTAAAAAAAAAAAAAAATCCATATTTATCAAATTATGAAGTGAATTATCTTACTTCCGCATAAGCCGCCTTCCATATTCAACATATGCAGAAAGTGTAAAACTCTTGCAGTTCACAAAGCTTACACTTCGTCCTACGCCTTCCCTATTTAACTTACGGGAAAAGTCTAACTGACGTGATGCCAGTGTACTTTTTCGGAAGCTCGATATTTGACTTCATAACTTGTTAAATATGGATATTTTTTACACAAACGCATCGTTTCACTTCAGAAGGCCTTTATTAACCCCCCGGAGCCCCGGAGCACATTTATGATGGATGGATGTGGATTGACACACATTATTCAGCTTTATACTCGTTGATCCCTATCGCTGCCATTATAAATCTCGGCTGCGTCAGGATATATATTAATACAGTATACCTCTGATTGTGTTCATCAGAAAGAAGAATGTCATATACACCTAGGATGGCCTGAGGGTGAGTAAAGCTTGGGATAATTTTCATTTCAAACTGAACTAATCCTTTAAAAATGCGACTAATTACAAACACTGTTAAGGAGTTGAACTAGGATTGTATTCTAAGGTGGTTCTAATGTCTCTAACCTTCCTCTTGGTGAGTCGATCAGAACACAGGAATGGATCAAGGCAGTCAGATTAAATCAAAGGGGTTTATAGGACACTGAAGATGTTTATGAAGATGTACATGAGTGGGAGGTTGAGAATTTGTGGGTAGATGTGTGGTACTACAATGAAACATAAATAAAGAAATAATCAGCATAAGATATATCATATTATACATATCAAATTCCACGATAAAATGTTATAGTATAACTACAGTATAGAGTATTAACTTTCAGGGGTAAAATACTTTGCAGTATGTAAACATAATCGGAACGTTCAAACCGAAAGTGTCTGTATACTGGCAATAAATATCACACAGCGCACTATACAGTACTGCCATCTAAACTTGACATGAATAACTCTCTCAGCATAGCATTGTGACATGAATAAACATACGCTAGTTTGATTTAACACTGTTCATTCTGATTAACTCAACTGCGAAGAAATACAAAATTCACCCGTAATCAAATACTACGATTAACAAAGATTATCTAATGATTGGAACGGGTACTCACAATCAGTCATAGACGCACACAATAGCACACAAATTGAGGTTATTTCTCAATTCGGCTGTGTCATGGCGATGATTGACAGACAGCCTTTCCAACAAATACCTATTTTTATGTTCTTAAGGGATTGTAGAATTAAAAAAATAAATAAATAAAATAAAATAAAAAAAAATAATATATATATATATATATATATATATATATATATATATATGAACTAAAAAAAATCTATACAAATACTTGTATTTGTGTATTCTTTTACTGTTTTGCAGTTTATGCATACCTGCGTAGCCTACTTAAATAAATAAATAAATAAATAAATAAATAGCCTAGCCTATATTTGCATAAACGTTTCCACAAATTCAACAAAACGAAACGCTTCAAATGGAAAGCAATGCGGCAGTCGCCACATTTGATGTAAGGGGCATCCACTTAAATGTAGGCTATTGTCAAATATATTTGCATAAGTTCTTTCCGCATTTTCCCAGCCAGTGCTGCATTGAAGTCGTTTTTAGTGTTTAATGTTCGGGAATGTTCTGTTTGAGCAAATCTAAAGTGAAACAGTACGAAGGTTCTGCAATATAGAACGACACTTGTGTGCCCTAAATAAGCTTATTAAGCACAAATTACTGGCAGTATAATTATTAAGATTTAAAAAAATAATCGTAAAATAAAGATAGAGTTAACCTACCTTTTGTCTGTTTTGTGGCGCTTGAGGACGACATGCACAGGCGATAACTGAGCAGATGTAACAAATCGATTCATTTTCACAACAGTGGTGAAAATCTGCAATCTCCACAGCATAAGAGGGGTGGGATGGGAAACACCCACTTTTGTTCCGCAGTATGAGACTCTTCCGCCATGCCAAGAGAATTAAGAACCAAATAAATGTATGCTTTTTCTTATTTAATTTCCTGTGATATGATCTGACACTGTCCATCAGGTTGCAAACCCTTTAGACTAGTCTTAAAAGTTAAGACACTAATGTTTTTCTTGAAGAGTGGTCCTAATTTTTTAAAATCTGTTACATTAAAAGGTAGATTGGTGTAATTTGAATTGGAAAAATAACATTGATTACCCCTTGGTTAACTGCAAGTTGGTCAAACTAGTTCTTAAGACAGTCTTAATATAGTGACTAAGTTTATGCAACTGGCCCCAGAGATCATGTTATTAAAAAAAAGAGAGAGAAAAAAAGAAAACATAACATCAAATTTACAGGACAAGAAGGTTTTGATTTTTGTTCATTTAAGCACCAGGGGCAATATCATTACTGATAATATAACAATGAATTATAATGAATTTGTAAATGTTTTACATTTTAAATAAATGCATATGTCAGTGATTCATAGTTTTTAGAGAGTGATTGTATAGCCAACTTAAAAAAAAAAAAAATCAAAGCTAGCTACAAAGATTAGGCCTATTTATGTTTTACAAAAAAAAAAAAAAGAGACTGTTTTAAATGTTTCTACTTCAAAAGTGTTTTACTTGTCATGTGAAAAGTGTAGGTTCAAATAAAGTTACAGGACAATAAGGTCTTGTCAGTTTATTATTTTGTAGATGTTATCCTATTTATCCACAATATATCTAATTTGCCTATTCAAAATGATAGAATATTATTTTACTGTAAGACAAATTTCTGAAATATAAAATAACTTTGTCAGAAGGTTACAGAACATCATCTGCTCTGCTGCTGTGGTTTAATGCTGGTGCTTATTTTTTTATGCTTAGTGGTTTTCAAGTGGAACATTTTCTTAATAATCTGACATATTATTCAGAGTGTAATTTGTGCATGGAATTCATTACATCTATTCAAACCTGACAGATACTGACAAATGTACAGTCAATCATCAATTAATACATTTTTCATTTTCTTTCGATATGTAAATTTCTCATAAACACAGCAGTCTGTCCCACATTTAGGTTTTATTTAATCAGGTTTTATACAATAAATCAATGAATTCTTAGTTCTTTAGAGTCTCATGTATGGTGCTATTCTTCGTCTCCAGTAGCAATAATCAAAATCTTTACTGTTCTGGAGAAATGTAACTACTGAATTACGAAACTCCTAAGGCATTTGTGCCCATCCGTACATCTTATTGGTGTAGTATCCTTGATTCCACTTGTGTCAATCTTCAGCAGTAGATCATTGACCTGCTGTCTGTCAGTCAGATCTCTGTTGCTGATCACATGATAATTCTGACAGCTCTCTACGACTCTTCTGACAACTGGATTCTCATCGATCTCTGACTGCATTCTCTCCGCACACATTCATCCCTGTACGTGAAGAGGATAACAACATGCTTCAGCACATTTTTACAAAAAACCTTCTGCATTCATTTCAGTATTCAGTGAAAATTAAGTCGTGTTTGGACAGTAAATCATAATAAAACACTTGGTTTGCAAATTTTAAGCGCTAAACTGCAGTCATTTAATTCTCTGTGTTCATCTTTGGTTCAAGCAGCCTCCATACCCGTTATAGACTCTTTCAGTTTCATGAGGACTTGAAATCCCCTCATTCAGCTCCATGTTTAGTTCAACTGCATTATCACATCTATCACACTCCTTGTGTCTTATTTTTATAACACGCTGACTAGAAAGAAGACAAAACATCAAACAACCATGTTATTATAATATTTAATTTATAAACTCTTCTAATGTCATAAGCTCCACCCACCAGAACAGAAAAGAGGTCAGAATGGAAATTTCCTGAATCCAAGATGACACAGCAGATGTTAAATTCCTGTGAAATAACAGAGAACAGTCATTTTTCTTACATGATTAGAAATGTCGACTTGAGATTTACCTTAAATATAAAAAGTCTGATTGAAACTATACTGATATTTAATCAATGTTCCACATACATTTCATCCACCAACCACCATGTATGTGGAACATTGCGCCATTTCATTCACCAGCAGTTGAACTTTCTGTAAACGCTCATTCATTCATTTCAAAAAGCCAGTGCACATTTTTAACATTTCAGGCCAAAAAGGTCATTTTCATTGTCAATAGTATAGCACAGCTAATGTATTAGTCACTAAACAAGTAGTTTTCTGTTTCTCAACGCGGTGAATTCGCATTGAAAACTGATTTAAAAACAGTATCCGGATATTTATTAATATTTCTCAGATTGTGTTCATCAGAAAGAAGAGCGTCATATTCACCTAGGATGGCTTGAGGGTGAGTAAAGCTTGGGCTAATTTTCATTTGAAAGCGAACAAATCCTTTAAGAATGAGACAGTGTTAATTCCTTAACAATAGCAGAAAATCAAAATGGAAAAATGAATGAGATCTCACCTCATCATCATGCAGCCTAAAGCTACAGAGCCCCTAAAGGGACATGGTGGTAGAAAAAAAATGGGAAGGAAGGAAATTTTACGTGGTGGTGGAAAAAAATTTGAGATGGGAGGAATTTTTTTTTTTTTAAATCTTTTGCGTTCCCTCGCAAAGATGCAAACACATCCAAACACTTCCTCTTTAATGTCCCGCTGGCTGGCAGTAGTGTTTCAGTTAGTAACATACGTTAATAATGCACACAAATAATGCGCGGCTCATAGAGTTTGAACTTGTTGGACTCAAAAATGAAGAAATGCAGTCAGTGCTTATGTCAAGCAGTTCAGTTGGCAATATATTCACAGATTCAAGCTTCCTGGATTAATAACTCGTGAGCTAAACGTTATTAAAACACAAATGCAGCTACTTCCAATCATAGTAACCTAGACAACAAGCTACAGCAACCCAATTTTCCTCAAATGTGCTTTAAAATAAATGGTCTCTATGAGCAGGCGGCCGAGATACACGCCTGAAGAGACTGTCTGAAACGTGGGAACGCAAAACAATCCGTCTGGATGAGAGACTTGAGACAGGAGTGTCTTCTTGTCTTTGTTTCTCCTTTTGTTGTTTTCTCTCCTCTTCATTTCTCTGTCTCCTCTCTTCTTCCTCTCGTCTGAGTCTCTGAGCATCTTCAAACATCTGATTACTGTAGTGTCCTCCTCCATTCTGCTCTATCATTGTGTCAATCTTCTGCAGTAGATCATTCACCTGCTCTCTGTTATTCTGATCTTTATTGTTGAAGATGTGATATCTGCCTCCACACTGATAAACTAGATCTCTTAATCTACTGTTCCCCCTAATGAGTTTCTCTACAGACGCTCCATATAGATGATCTCCATGAGTGAAGAGAATGATGGAGTATTTTAACACCTCCTGACCAAACATCATCTCAATCATCTGAGGAATCTGCTGCTCCTGTTCAGTGAATCTGTTATTCACAGGAAACACAATGAGAAAAGCGTGAGGTCCAGGACTGGATAAATAAACACTTTTTGCTATCTCTTTAGCTAACTCTTCAGGTTTCATCTGTAAATAAATAAATAAATAAATAAATAGCCTAGCCTATATTTGCATAAACGTTTCCACAAATTCAACAAAACGAAACGCTTCAAATGGAAAGCAATGCGGCAGTCGCCACATTTGATGTAAGGGGCATCCACTTAAATGTAGGCTATTGTCAAATATATTTGCATAAGTTCTTTCCGCATTTTCCCAGCCAGTGCTGCATTGAAGTCGTTTTTAGTGTTTAATGTTCGGGAATGTTCTGTTTGAGCAAATCTAAAGTGAAACAGTACGAAGGTTCTGCAATATAGAACGACACTTGTGTGCCCTAAATAAGCTTATTAAGCACAAATTACTGGCAGTATAATTATTAAGATTTAAAAAAAATAATCGTAAAATAAAGATAGAGTTAACCTACCTTTTGTCTGTTTTGTGGCGCTTGAGGACGACATGCACAGGCGATAACTGAGCAGATGTAACAAATCGATTCATTTTCACAACAGTGGTGAAAATCTGCAATCTCCACAGCATAAGAGGGGTGGGATGGGAAACACCCACTTTTGTTCCGCAGTATGAGACTCTTCCGCCATGCCAAGAGAATTAAGAACCAAATAAATGTATGCTTTTTCTTATTTAATTTCCTGTGATATGATCTGACACTGTCCATCAGGTTGCAAACCCTTTAGACTAGTCTTAAAAGTTAAGACACTAATGTTTTTCTTGAAGAGTGGTCCTAATTTTTTAAAATCTGTTACATTAAAAGGTAGATTGGTGTAATTTGAATTGGAAAAATAACATTGATTACCCCTTGGTTAACTGCAAGTTGGTCAAACTAGTTCTTAAGACAGTCTTAATATAGTGACTAAGTTTATGCAACTGGCCCCAGAGATCATGTTATTAAAAAAAAGAGAGAGAAAAAAAGAAAACATAACATCAAATTTACAGGACAAGAAGGTTTTGATTTTTGTTCATTTAAGCACCAGGGGCAATATCATTACTGATAATATAACAATGAATTATAATGAATTTGTAAATGTTTTACATTTTAAATAAATGCATATGTCAGTGATTCATAGTTTTTAGAGAGTGATTGTATAGCCAACTTAAAAAAAAAAAAAATCAAAGCTAGCTACAAAGATTAGGCCTATTTATGTTTTACAAAAAAAAAAAAAAGAGACTGTTTTAAATGTTTCTACTTCAAAAGTGTTTTACTTGTCATGTGAAAAGTGTAGGTTCAAATAAAGTTACAGGACAATAAGGTCTTGTCAGTTTATTATTTTGTAGATGTTATCCTATTTATCCACAATATATCTAATTTGCCTATTCAAAATGATAGAATATTATTTTACTGTAAGACAAATTTCTGAAATATAAAATAACTTTGTCAGAAGGTTACAGAACATCATCTGCTCTGCTGCTGTGGTTTAATGCTGGTGCTTATTTTTTTATGCTTAGTGGTTTTCAAGTGGAACATTTTCTTAATAATCTGACATATTATTCAGAGTGTAATTTGTGCATGGAATTCATTACATCTATTCAAACCTGACAGATACTGACAAATGTACAGTCAATCATCAATTAATACATTTTTCATTTTCTTTCGATATGTAAATTTCTCATAAACACAGCAGTCTGTCCCACATTTAGGTTTTATTTAATCAGGTTTTATACAATAAATCAATGAATTCTTAGTTCTTTAGAGTCTCATGTATGGTGCTATTCTTCGTCTCCAGTAGCAATAATCAAAATCTTTACTGTTCTGGAGAAATGTAACTACTGAATTACGAAACTCCTAAGGCATTTGTGCCCATCCGTACATCTTATTGGTGTAGTATCCTTGATTCCACTTGTGTCAATCTTCAGCAGTAGATCATTGACCTGCTGTCTGTCAGTCAGATCTCTGTTGCTGATCACATGATAATTCTGACAGCTCTCTACGACTCTTCTGACAACTGGATTCTCATCGATCTCTGACTGCATTCTCTCCGCACACATTCATCCCTGTACGTGAAGAGGATAACAACATGCTTCAGCACATTTTTACAAAAAACCTTCTGCATTCATTTCAGTATTCAGTGAAAATTAAGTCGTGTTTGGACAGTAAATCATAATAAAACACTTGGTTTGCAAATTTTAAGCGCTAAACTGCAGTCATTTAATTCTCTGTGTTCATCTTTGGTTCAAGCAGCCTCCATACCCGTTATAGACTCTTTCAGTTTCATGAGGACTTGAAATCCCCTCATTCAGCTCCATGTTTAGTTCAACTGCATTATCACATCTATCACACTCCTTGTGTCTTATTTTTATAACACGCTGACTAGAAAGAAGACAAAACATCAAACAACCATGTTATTATAATATTTAATTTATAAACTCTTCTAATGTCATAAGCTCCACCCACCAGAACAGAAAAGAGGTCAGAATGGAAATTTCCTGAATCCAAGATGACACAGCAGATGTTAAATTCCTGTGAAATAACAGAGAACAGTCATTTTTCTTACATGATTAGAAATGTCGACTTGAGATTTACCTTAAATATAAAAAGTCTGATTGAAACTATACTGATATTTAATCAATGTTCCACATACATTTCATCCACCAACCACCATGTATGTGGAACATTGCGCCATTTCATTCACCAGCAGTTGAACTTTCTGTAAACGCTCATTCATTCATTTCAAAAAGCCAGTGCACATTTTTAACATTTCAGGCCAAAAAGGTCATTTTCATTGTCAATAGTATAGCACAGCTAATGTATTAGTCACTAAACAAGTAGTTTTCTGTTTCTCAACGCGGTGAATTCGCATTGAAAACTGATTTAAAAACAGTATCCGGATATTTATTAATATTTCTCAGATTGTGTTCATCAGAAAGAAGAGCGTCATATTCACCTAGGATGGCTTGAGGGTGAGTAAAGCTTGGGCTAATTTTCATTTGAAAGCGAACAAATCCTTTAAGAATGAGACAGTGTTAATTCCTTAACAATAGCAGAAAATCAAAATGGAAAAATGAATGAGATCTCACCTCATCATCATGCAGCCTAAAGCTACAGAGCCCCTAAAGGGACATGGTGGTAGAAAAAAAATGGGAAGGAAGGAAATTTTACGTGGTGGTGGAAAAAAATTTGAGATGGGAGGAATTTTTTTTTTTTTAAATCTTTTGCGTTCCCTCGCAAAGATGCAAACACATCCAAACACTTCCTCTTTAATGTCCCGCTGGCTGGCAGTAGTGTTTCAGTTAGTAACATACGTTAATAATGCACACAAATAATGCGCGGCTCATAGAGTTTGAACTTGTTGGACTCAAAAATGAAGAAATGCAGTCAGTGCTTATGTCAAGCAGTTCAGTTGGCAATATATTCACAGATTCAAGCTTCCTGGATTAATAACTCGTGAGCTAAACGTTATTAAAACACAAATGCAGCTACTTCCAATCATAGTAACCTAGACAACAAGCTACAGCAACCCAATTTTCCTCAAATGTGCTTTAAAATAAATGGTCTCTATGAGCAGGCGGCCGAGATACACGCCTGAAGAGACTGTCTGAAACGTGGGAACGCAAAACATTTTTGCGAGGGAACGCAAAAGATTTCCCATCCCAAATTTTTTTCCACCACCATGTAAAATTTCCTTCCTTCCCATTTTTTTTTCTACCACCATGTCCCTTTAGGGGCTCCGTATAAAGCACTGAAGAACACCTTGTTTAGATCCTGAAGTGTTGAACAGTGCTGATAAATGATGTGCAGGTTCTGCTGTGTTTGAACACAAATAACACTGAAAGATGACTGAACATCTGAACAACAAATTTTAAAGTTTAAAATGAAAAAAAAAAAGAACAAAAAAAAAAAAAAACTACAATAGTATTCTACCTTATGATCCATTGTCGCCTCATCAGATGGATATGTTCATCTGGAGCTGTTCTGGTGCATTACAGTTTACTACATATCTTAGGGTCTCCAGCTGGAGCTCAGCAGTGAGGATGATGCTGATCATCCATATTAATGCCATCTTAAGCAGAAAGGTGCTTCTTCAGGCTGATTTTATCTGCTCTTTAATAAAGCATGTGGTAAGGCCATTACTGCCCACTCCTCCATCTCTAAATCCTTCCCTTCATTCTTACTCCAATCCTTTCTTTTGATTTCACTCTCAAGCTCCTGTTATTTTTTATCCTTTTGTTTTCTCTCCTCATCCTTTCTCTGCCTCCTCTGAGCGTCACCAGCTTCAGCTGCAATAGCTCCAGCAACAGCAGCTCCAGCTCCAGCAACAGCTGCTCCAGCAACAGCAGCAGCAGCTCCAGCAACAGCTGCTCCAGCAACAGCAGCAGCAGCTCCAGCTCCAGCAACAGCAGCTCCAGCAACAACAGCTACTCCAGCAACAGCAGCAACAGGTGCAAAAACAGCAGCACCAACAATAACTCCAGCAATTGTTAAATTCTTTTTTAAATAACTTCCAAATCCACTGCTTGTTTTTGTTACCCGTTGTCTTTGTCTCTCATTCTCACCCTTCATCTCTGCTCTGATTCTCTCCTCTGTCTCTTTTCTCACTCTCTTAATCTCCTCTTGTCTTTGTTTCTCCATTTGTTGTTTTCTCTCCTCTTTCTCTCTCTGTCTCTGCTCTTCTTCTTCCTCTTGTCTGAATCTCAGAGCATCTTCATAGATCTGATTACTGTAGTGTCCTCCTCCATTCTGCTCTATCATTGTGTCAATCTTCTGCAGTAGATCATTCACCTGCTCTCTGTTATTCTGATCTTTATTGTTGAAGATGTGATATCTGCCTCCACTCTGCTGAACTAGATCTCTTAATGCTCTGTTCTCCTCAATGAGTTTCTCTACAGACACTCCTTTAAGCAGATCTCCATGAGTGAAGAGAATGATGGAGTATTTTAACACCTCCTGACCAAACAACATCTCAATGATCTGAGGAATCTGCTGATCCTGATCAGTGAATCTGTCTATTACTCTGAACACAATGAGAAAAGCATGAGGTCCAGGACTGGATAAATAAACACTTCTCGCTATCTCCTCAGCTAACTCTTCAGTGTGCATCTTTGTGTCAAAGAATGCAGGAGTATCAACTACAGACACAGATCTGCCTGAAACAGTGGCGTGAGCTTCTGAACATTCACGGGTTACTGAATTCATTCTCATCACAGAGTCAAACTCTCTCTGTCCCAGTATTGTGTTTCCAGATGCACTCTTCCCGACTCCACTTTTACCCAGAAGAACAATCCGTCTGGATGAGAGACTTGAGACAGGAGTGTCTTCTTGTCTTTGTTTCTCCTTTTGTTGTTTTCTCTCCTCTTCATTTCTCTGTCTCCTCTCTTCTTCCTCTCGTCTGAGTCTCTGAGCATCTTCAAACATCTGATTACTGTAGTGTCCTCCTCCATTCTGCTCTATCATTGTGTCAATCTTCTGCAGTAGATCATTCACCTGCTCTCTGTTATTCTGATCTTTATTGTTGAAGATGTGATATCTGCCTCCACACTGATAAACTAGATCTCTTAATCTACTGTTCCCCCTAATGAGTTTCTCTACAGACGCTCCATATAGATGATCTCCATGAGTGAAGAGAATGATGGAGTATTTTAACACCTCCTGACCAAACATCATCTCAATCATCTGAGGAATCTGCTGCTCCTGTTCAGTGAATCTGTTATTCACAGGAAACACAATGAGAAAAGCGTGAGGTCCAGGACTGGATAAATAAACACTTTTTGCTATCTCTTTAGCTAACTCTTCAGGTTTCATCTGTGTGTCAAAGAATGCAGGAGTATCAACTACAGACACAGATCTGCCTGAAACAGTGGCGTGAGCTTCTGAACATTCACGGGTTACTGAATACATTCTCATTACAGAGTTAAACTCTTTCTGTCCCAGTATTGTGTTTCCAGCTGCACTCTTCCCAACTCCACTTTTACCCAGAAGAACAATCCGTCTGGATGAGAGACTTGAGACAGGAGTGTCTTCTTGTCCTTGTTTCTCCTTTTGTTGTTTCCTCTTGTCTTCCTCTTGTCTGAATCTCTGAGCATCTTCAAACATCTGATTACTGTAGTGTCCTCCTCCATTCTGCTCTATCATTGAGTCAATCTCCTGCAGTAGATCATTCACCTGCTCTCTGTTATTCTGATCTTTATTGTTGAAGATGTGATATCTGCCTCCACACTGCTGAACTAGATCTCTTAATCTACTGTTCCCCCTAATGAGTTTCTCTACAGACGCTCCATATAGATGATCTCCATGAGTGAAGAGAATGATGGAGTATCTTAACACCTCCTGACCAAACAACATCTCAATCATCTGAAGAATCTGCTGCTCATGTTCAGTGAATCTTTCATCTACTCTAAACACAATAAGAAAAGCATGAGGTCCAGGACTGGATAAATAAACACTTCTCGCTATCACCTCAGCTAACACTTCAGGTTTCATCTTTGTGTCAAAGAATGCAGGAGTATCAACTACAGACACAGATCTTCCTGAAACAGTAGTGTGAACATCTGAACATTCACGGGTTACTGAACTCATTCTCATCACAGAGTCAAACTCTTTCTGTCCCAGGATTGTGTTTCCAGCTGCACTCTTCCCAACACCACTTTTACCCAGAAGAACAATCCGTCTGGATGAGAGTCTGTCAGCAGGAGCATCTGGTTCAATGTCTATTGGTGTTTTTCTCATCAGTGGATTTGTCATCGGCATCCCTAGGACATTTCCCTCTACATAACAAATAATATAAAAAAAATGAATGTCATTTTAACACTCACTGCAAAGAACTGTCATTAAAAAAACATCCAGAATATTTGTTTAATATTGCTATAAAAGACTCACCCTGTGTGTCAAAGTATGGCTTAAGTATTTTCAAAATCAGTCCTTGAACTTGTCCAGTATGTCCTCTCTTGTTGTTGTTGAACACATGGTATCTCTGATCATATTTCTGAATGAGTTTCTTCAGTGGTTCATTGTCATCAATGAACTCTTTTATTGTCGTGTTGTCTTCCTCCAGTTCATCTCCTCCAGTGAAGAGAATCCAGGTTTTCTTCAGGCGTTTTTCTCCCAGCAGCTTCTCAATCTTCTCCACAGTTTTTTTCTCTTTTTCAGTGAATCTGTCAGCTTTGATGACCAGCAGAAACACACAGGGACCTGATTCACATCTCTGAAGAACCTCTTCATATTTCTGCTGAATCTCTTCTTCACTCATGTGTGTGTTAAATAATCCTGGTGTGTCATAAACAGTGACTGAAAGTTCACCAACAGTTCCAGATTCAACAGCAACATCTTGTGTGACTGAAGTAGAGCTTTTCTTTGATATGAAAGCTTCTTTTCCCAGGATTGTGTTTCCTGATGCACTTTTCCCAATTCCTGTTCTTCCCAGTAGCACCAAATTCAGACCTCTAATAATTTCTGCCATTTTCAATATGTGGCCTCAAGCTAAAAAGTGCTGCAAGACAAAAAAGGAACAGGATTGTGTCAGCAGATGCCGCTGCCCTGCAGCTAGGGCTGGGCGATATGGCAAAAATAGAATCTTGATCATTTTTTTTTTCATATCAATCGATAATGATATATATTTCGATATATAAACTGTTAATGCTGCCAGCCTTAAAAGAGTAGCCCAACTATGACTGAAGCCACAAAAATTTGAGGGTTTATTAATTACATTTTAAAGTATAGTTTATTTACAAAAACAGATTACACATTTGGCCTTAAATTAAGACAATTTACTAACTTAGCGTGTGACTCTTAATCATAAACGAGCCCAAAATAAACCGGGACTCTACACAATTGCAGGCTGATCCTTCAGATTCTTACAACTGTCTAAAACATTTTATATAAAAGGCCATACAGTATCTCATTAGCAATCACTTGGCATAAATCTGTGCTTTTCATTAATTGAGAATCACTTTGAAGCAGTCTGAAGCACTGTTGTGCGAGCTTGTAGAGCAACAGTGCCGCCTTGTGACACTGCAACATGCAGCGCTCTTTGAATGACAGCGGGAGTAAACAGTGATTGTTTCATTTAGAGGTCTGCGTGGGACTGTTTTTTACGTCACGCACCCGCTTAAAATTCACTCTTTGTTCACCCGCTACGTCCGCATATAGTGATTTTCTTTCCGACCCAAAGGGTCGGAAAAAGATAGTTTCCAGAATCTTGCATTTAAACTTCCCCTAAAAAAAGAGAGTGATTGGGGATAACAAATATAAAATATTGCATACTATATACAAGATTTTTATTTGTTATTATGATGCTGCCAACACCATAAAAAATGTGAATATCACAGAGAAAAATAGACTACATGAAATAGCCTACAACATGTCCCTCAAAACTACAGGCTAAGCCAAAAATACATATAAACGAAAAATGTTGGCTTAGCTATACTGCAAAATGAAATCCTTTTTAACATCCACGCAATAACAGAATGACAACGACAATTTCAGAACGTCTCTCCTCCAAAATCCGATCACAAAGGTTGAATGTTCTCTGAAGGTGCACTCGCGCAGACCTCTAATGCAAAGAACATATCTCGCCAGGTTTCTCAGGACAGTGAACTGGGAACTGTGTGAACGCCAGCACTGCAGAAAGATTTGTTCACTTCGAGTTCAAGCACAAACGCGCTGATGTCAAAGCATCTCGAGCGACTGGGTTATTGTCAGAGTGCCCACTGACAACTAAAGTACACTATAGTTACCGACCACAATCCGCCTTTCATTCAAATGCAGACCTCTAGTTTCATTACCTTGGGCTGATACAAAAGTATGAAAGGACAAAAATAATAAAAGCATAAATGTGCCTCAAAGTAAAGTCTATGTGTGTGAAGCACTGTAATAGGTTGGTTGTGTTGCCAGTCTTGTTTTTCACCGTCCGATGACCAGATCATTTAAATCTGCGCCTGGTCACTTTTCAAATAACCAAACCACAACCATATAACTGAATTTGTACTACCTTTTTTTTTTGTCGACAATCAATTTCATCATTTTTGGATAATAACTCAAGGTTAATTTCACTTTCGTTGCTGCATTTTTGTCGTCCTTGTGTCGAGTTTGCTCTGCAAAGTGCCGTAGGAAATTGACTTTGTTTTTTGATGTGAACGTTTAAAGCTGCACACTGATTGGCTGTTGGCACATATTTCTGATGTATGATTGGCTCTTATATTAATCCATGTCGAGCAAAAATGCCTAGAGCTTGTCATCGACATATATTTTATCGTGATTCCATATGATATCGTTTATTGGCACAGGCCTACCTGCAGGCGATATATTGGAGGGATCTTGCCACATTACCAGTTTACCTGTTTTGTTTTCTTTTACAATGTGTAGGCCTAAGTGTTGGTTGGAACAGTAGTCGTGTACCTTCTGTTGCCGTTCACGGTCAGGGACCACTTTTTCCAGCAGAAGGAATTCTTTTAATGATTTTACTTCAGGAAAGTTGCATTGATACATATTTTTTGGCATTGTGTGGCAACCATCTTATAAAAGCAATAAACCCAGTGAAGCCGTAGTTTACAGTGGATTTATAACAGCTAAGGTCCACTCCATGTCATGCCTAACAAGCCCCTTAGTTGTTATAAATTCACTGTATACCACAGCTTCTTGGGGCTTATAGCTTTATTAACCACCAATAAAGGGTTGCTGCACTTTTAAGTCAAATTTGAGGCTTTTTAAGACCTGAAGAAATCAAATTTAATACTATGAAACAGGGGTGTGCAGTATTGACAAAAAAATGTATCTTGACATTTTTAAAGTTGTTTCAAAAGTTTCAAAGCTTGTTGGTAACAATAATTAGATTATCATTATTATTAGAAGTCCATTTTTATGCTGGTACCATGGCAGGTTTAGGCCTGTTGTAGACAGCTGACTTACAAAAACAAGTATTTATATTCTAAGCGGTGATAAGACAGCAGTAACATAAATTAATATTTTATTAAAGAGCAATATTTGCCACCTAAATAGATTTACAGGGACATTTTTATTTAGATAAGGACGTTTTCCTAAACTTATTAGATGTACAGCACCAGTCAAAAGTTTGAAAACATTACTATTTTTAATGTTTTTGAACAAAGTCTCTTATGCTCATTAAGGCTGCATTTATTTCATAATAAATACAGAAAAAAAAACAACAACAACAACAACAACAAAAAAAACAGTAATAACAGAAATAAGAAATACAGAAATAACAGAAATTAAAATGGTCACTGAACTGAGATTTAAAGACTCTTTCACCTAGGCCATAAGTCCACCAAAGTGCCAGTCAGTCTGTTTAAATCTATGAAAAGTATTTGCTCTGACTCTTTTTAAAGGGTTAGTTCACCCAAAAATGAAAATAATGTCATTAATTACACACCCTCATGTCGTTCTATACCCGTAAGACCTTCGTTAATCTTCAGAACACAAATTAAGACGTTTTTGATTAAATCTGATGGAACATGGCACTAGAACATTTAAAACCGTTCATGTGACTAGAGTGGTTCAACCTTAATGTTTTGAAGCGAGGAGAACTAAACACTGCTTCATGAAGCTTCAAAACTTTACGAATCATTTGTTTCGAATCAGTGGTTCGGAGCACTGCCAAAGTCATGCCATTTCAGTAAATTTCAATGGTTCACGTGACTTTGGCAGTGCTCCGAACCACTGATTTAAAACAAAAGAAACAATCCTTTCAGAATATTGCAGCTTTGACATATTAATGTCAAATGTTAGGGGTGTGACTAGATCTCGTGTCACGAGATCTCGCGAGACTAAAATGTGCCATGACAGAGTGTTAGGATGATTAGGAAAGAATATGCCACCGCTACGTTTACATTATGCCTCCACTGTCATTTTGCTTTGTATTTAAATAAAAAACATTTAATTCAGCTGGATAACAGTCGCCGCCGCTCCATATTTACAGAGTACGTGTGATCGCGAAAGTGAAAGTAAACGCGAGCGCGCATTCAAACGCGATTTCAATACCCTGCATTTTGAAAGCGGCTCCTGATGAATACAGATATCTCTCAATATGAAAGCTATTTTAGGCTGGGCAGTGTAGTTGTAACCATCTCTTAGCTCTGTATCAAAGAAAAATTTGGTCATATTTGCACTTTGAATATTGAGAGAGTGCGATTATGGTTGCCCTTATTGTAAAGTGTTACCATAAAAATGAATAACAGTTTTCTCTTAATCTTATTAAGCACAAACAGTAAGGTTTCATTTGTTAACATTAGTTAATGCACTGTGAACTATCATGAACTAACAATGAATTACTTTTTATTAACTAACATAAACAAAGATTAATAAATACTGTAGCAAATATATTACTCATTGTTAGTTGATGTTGGTTAATACATTAATGTTAATAAACGAGACCTTATTGTAAAGTGTTACCATTTTTATTTATACCGTTTTATTTCTATGATCAGTTTGTGGAAAGGAGTTCAGTTAGGAGGTCAAAAGATGTAGAAGCTCATAAATCATGTACAGTAAGGTCTGAAGAGACTGAAATCATACAGGAGAGAAGTCAGTCAGTTGAGTTAGTGGCAAAACCTTTTACAGTGCTTGAGTATTGTTGTCTTTTACTGCATATTAGGGGTGTAACGATACGCTCAGGTCACGATACGGTACGTATCTCGATACGGAGTTCACGATACGATACGTATCACGATATTTTGAACAAAATGAAACTGAAATTCAAACAAGATTTATTAAAAAAACATTAACAAATTTCAATAATTTTCCTTGTTGTACATACAAGATCACATTTCAATAAAATAAATAAATATAAAATTTTAATAAAAATTAATGTATTCAAATGTATTCAAATTAACAGTTGAATAGGGCTGTCTGTCACTGAAAAAAAATGTTAAATTTAACATGAACTTAGAATTATGAATAGGGGCCGTTCACATATCGCGTCTAAAAACGCGTGGAAGGCGCGGCCGCACCGCTTCTCCTTCTTTCCAAAGCGCTTGCGCTCCCGTGGCGTCGGTCGTTGCTATGCAACCATGAACCGAGCTCTCCAAGAGGATCAGGATGTTTCTGCAAAGGATAAATGATTTCTAGCCCTTGCATTAGTTTTACTACGAGATATATTGATGGAGATAAGATATAAAAACCACCATGTACAGCTATGATCAGCTGTTCGGCTGAGCTTTTGATGTTTTGTTACGGAAAGGCCATAGCTGATCGGTTGATTCTTGTCACACGACCTGCGGTGCGCTTGCGGCATTCTGAGAAGTTGAGAATTGCATGCGCGTCGATCCCATTATGAGCGCGCCTGCCGCACGGCTACATTTTAAAATAATAACTGACTTGCACGCGGAAAAGACGCAATATGTGAACGGCCCCACAGAACTTTTTAAAGCAAAGCATCGCAAGCGTCTTTTGCTTTTCTGTGAGCACAGCTGTTGCTGTGCACTGCGGTGAAAGAAAGCCACGACTTTTCTCACGCGACCATGCAAGAGACTGACATGAGAAACGTTTAAACCTGCTTGCAAGATTCAATGTGTGCCTTACTGTTCACTTACTGAACTAGAGAGCTGATTGAGACACACCATCTACGATAAATCGTTACACCCCTAATACTTATAGTAATTTAAAAATGTGGTAGCATTGGATCTGGACAGGAAGGATAACTCTGGGAGTTGGAAGGGGTGTGTCGCGATTCTGCCTTCTCACATCGCGATACAGGTTCGTGGACCTGCGTATCGCGATTTCGGTTTCATATCGCATATCGTTACAGCCCTACTGCATATGATAATTCATACTCAGAAAGAAGAACTGAAATGACATTCATTACAAGATGATTAGTTAAAACATTTCAAATACACCTGCAGAATATTTTTTCTAGTCATGTATTTCGCCATTGAGGATTTATTAAAAATAGTGTGTAAAAATCTTGTCTCGTGAACTCAATCTCGAGTCTCGTCAGCTACCCGTCTCATCACACCCCTACCAAATGTGCATCTCAATCATCTCAATGTGCATTCTTTCCATCCTAAATAGTATGTAACATTAGTAATATTCAATACTATTTAGGGCATATAGTATCCACATTGGGATGCAGGGTGAGTGTTGCTACGCTATGGTTCTGCTGTGATCTTTGTTTGAAACTATTTTCGCTGTTAAAATAGAACAAAAACAGTCAATGTTCCTTCTAAAATGTAAGTGACTCAATATTAAATATTTGTTAACTAAACAGGTGTATGAAATCAGTGTCTCCTTTTTAATTGTGATGGTAGCCTATTTAGGAAAACAGCATTCTTGGTCATGTGATTTTGCTCAACTGTATCAAGTTATAAAAAATCCACATTTTGAATTATTAGCGCAGTATGTTTAACTGAGTTTCTTTCCATTTCTCCTCCAGATGGTGCGCGAGACTCAACAGCGCAACGTTGTTATCGTCAGTACATTATACAGCCTATTATTATCCACTATTGATCGCCACTTACACTAAATGTAATAAATTCAGTCATTCTCATGTGTTTTTTTTTAATTTTTTTAATTGACATTTTAATCAGATCCTTGTCCAACCGGGCAAGTAAAATTCCCTTTCACTTGCTCCTTCAAAAAAAATCCACTTATTCCGGACTAATTGACAAGAGTTAGTGTCGAGCCCTGACATGTTAAACCAGCGCTAAAATCCTGATTTATAATTGAGATGTTGTGTGACAAAATCACAATGCACATAAAATATAGACAGTTGTTGTGATTTTGGCTAACGTTATATGTACGTAAAATGATCACTCACTCAGGTTAGAAGCAATATATCCATTTTATTTGTTCTCTGGCAGAGAACTGAATGAGTTGCTCCTCTCAGCCACTCACTGAACAAAGCAGACGCAGAGCATTCATATTTTGAGCATTCTCGCATCTAGTGCGTCGTCAGAGAGGGCATTCAGTTTGTGTGGGCGGATCATGGAAGAAAGACGCACAAGTCTGCGACCACAGTCGGTCAGCATTATACTTTTCCTTCATAGTAATATGGAGTAAGCAATGCAAGGCCCAGTGATCACTCGTTTAAGAAGCCTACATTATTTTTATTTATTTATTAGTATTATTTATTTTCTTTTTTGCAATAGCCTGTTAAGCAAGGCAATATTTATTTTATTTATTTAGTTTTGTATTTAATTTGTTTAAAGTATATCTAGTCTACTTTGTAAGTCCTATGTGTTTATTTAATAAGTTAAAGTTATTTCGTATTGTGCTTTGGCTTATTTACTTAAACTGTTAACATTTAAACTGTTTAGTTAATCGTTCGGTGAGTGTGTATGCAGTAGCCTATGTTTAAAAACTGAGGTGCCGCTAGTTGTGGTTTTGTTTTAATGGTTAAAGTTTTATAACGCTAATTAAAAAAATACTCAATGTTTTTATCATGTGTGGTGTTTTGGTTTTGCAGCTACTTCATCTTTTAAACGCAATCATGTTTAAAGTCTGTTATTCTGGATGTAAACTTGAACAAATTTAGTCTGAGTATTTGTTTAGGCCCATTTTCGCAAGCTCTGAAAGTCCGCGGGAGTGGAACACGCGGGTTGCGGGAGCGGGTGGGTGCGGGTTAAGGAAAACAGTCCCGTGCAGGGCTCTACTCTCCATCTCTTGCTCATAGCAGACGAACGTTTGCAGAGGAGCGGTTTACGTGTTTTCAACCCAAGCCGACAAACTGATGCTATCAGAGAAGGAACACCATTCCAGACCGGAAGTAATTTTTCAGATTTTGATTAAAGATTATCACGACAAACAATTTTTTTTCTGTGTTTTAACTTGCACGGATTAATTGGTCACCACAAGACTAGTAATATGCACTAACAAAATAAATAAGGTCATTTTTGATTTCATGTGTACTTTAAAATAATTTCATTATTGTTCTTATGTAGGCCATTTCATTTTATTTATCCACAGCATTTTAATTCTTAATATGCAAGTAAGATTGTCTGATGACGTATTTGCAATACTTAGGCTTTTTTATTTATTTTTTTTTGTAAGGCAATACAACATCAGACTGTCAAACTTAAAAGTTAAGGAATCTTCCAATGGATCACTATAGGCTACTGTACTGTATGTACATGGGTTTTATGAAATGAACCAGAGAAGAGTTTGATGTGAAAGAAGGCGGAGCCTCACCGCACACCTACTTATTACGTAATCGGCATGGACCAATGGTAGTATGAAGGCATTTACCAGCTGAAGTTAACTTTTCTAGAAAGTTAGTTTTGGCAAGCAGATTTGAACTCCCAAAACAAACTCCAAAATAAGTTTGTTTTGGCCTGATTTTGTTTGAAATTATGACACATCAGTTAATTTTCGATTTCGATTTAGGGCCTTAAGAAGCACCGTGGCAATCCAAAATAACTTTACCTTTTAAGTAGATTTTGAATGCAAATTTCAAAATGGGATGCTTGAATCCATATCAGTATCTGTGTCAGTTTAGCCTTGTTTAGACTGTCAGTCCAAAATGTTTGTGCATATCAAATTGGAATCATGTTGTAAAATAGAACAATACTGGTTCACAGCATATTTTTTCTTCTGCTATATAAGAGTTTCAATTCATAAATAATATTCATCAGGATATAATCCACACGTAAACGAATATCTGAATCAGATCAATAATTTGTGAACAGAACGTTCTGAATAAGCAACCAGATTGGATTCATAACTTGATGAAAATCAGTGAATGTAAACATACTGTTACAGAGGTCCTCTAATGGCCGTCTTGGATGACTTCCCGGTTTTCTCAGCATATTAGAAGACTAGCATGTCCCATTTTTTATTTTCACGATGAAACAGGAATAACGACCTATTCACAACAAAATAAGCGCAAGAACATTAAAACCATAACCCCACCCTCTCAAAATATTCCTCGATTTTTTACTTTAATGTGAACGTACACACGTAAAGATAGTTGGACCTTCATGAGAATAAGAGAAGAAAAACATATTCAGTTTCCCAACTATACCCATATCCTCAGTAAAACAAGCGCTTAAAACTATAGCAAATATCACGAATTTACCATTAGGCCTACACAAGTCAAAAGAAGAGTTAGAGGGAATCATAATTTACCTTACAGGAAAATAAATCCTTTGAGATAATGCTTTAATACTTTTTGAAATGAAATTAGATTCGTCGTGCTGTACAGTCTCCGTTTCCTTCCTTAGCAGTAAAACGACGAAAGGCCTTGAACTGCAAGCAAAATGGAGAGGAAAAAGTCAGCGAAGCCTCTTCTTCCTTTGATTTGACTGTGGGTTAGCAACAAACCTGGAGGTGCTTTACCGCCACCTACCAGACTGGAGTGTGGATCTGTAGATTGTAAGCAGTTTTTGAGAAGTGACAAAGAAACAGATGCAGCACTTCTTTAGATACGTTCTTGTCAGTCTCTGGCTTCATTATAAATATCAATAAATGTTAATTGTTCCTTTTAAAAGACATACCTGATGGTGTGGTGGAATTGTGTGGCATAGGCTACAAGTCTCTTATTTCGGGATCAACATATAAAGCAAAAGGAAAGAACTGACTCAAACGGTCTTCTATTAATTGATAAAGTACAAGAAATGTAATGCTTGGTTAATTAGATATTTATCTTTGACTGCAGTATATTGCTATCAAAGGCTTAAAGGATTAGTTCACTTTCAAATTAAAATTTCCTGATAATTTACTCACCCCCATGCCATCCAAGATGTTCATGTCTTTCTTTCTTCAGTCGAAAAGAAATTTTTGATGAAAACATTCCAGGATTATTCTCCTTATAGTGGACTTCAATGGAGCCCAAACGGTTGAAGGTCAAAATTACAGTTTTAGTGCAGCTTCAAAGCATTCTACGTGATGCCAGACAAGGAATAAGAGAGTCTTATCTAGCGAAACTATTGCTCATTTTCTAAAAAAAATAAATAAAAATTTTATACATTTTAACCATAAATGCTCATCTTGAACTAGCTCTCTTCTTCTTCTCTATTATAATTCCAGCAGTGTAGACACTGCTAAGTGTATTACTGCCCTCCACTACTGCCCTCCACAGGTCAAAGTTTGAACTAATTGTTATATACTTGCACTAGCATATTGTATATGACAATATAGTTCAAACTTTGACCTGTGGAGGGCAGTAATACACTTAGTGTCTACACGGCTGGATTTCTAATAGAGAAGAAGAAGAGAGCTAGTCTGGGTAAACCCAGCCTGATCTGCCGGCGATTTGATTTCGCTCGGCAACTCAGTCTGGAAACCTGTGCATTCACTTCTGCTGCGCTGTTACACTTTTGCAGGAACCAATCACAGACAGACTTATCCACCTTGCTCGCTATTGGCGGGTATAACACGATGACGATAGAGAAGCGACGGCGGCAAGCAGCTTTCAAACTCTATCTGATCTACCCGTCTCTTGCACGACCGTCACTCCAAAATAACAATGCACAATCACAGTGACGTCGATTGTGTTAAGCATTTACCTTATCTGAGAGAAATGTAGCAGAGCGTTGATCCGACAGACTCTTCATAGGAAGATTACAAACGGCGATTAATGACACACAATGATTCTCTGCTGTTATTTTGGTGGTTTGCTTCACGATGTGAGTACAGGACTCTTTTACTGCAATGCCCCTTGTTGGTAGACAATATTTTTATTATTTGCTCTATATGTTTCGTCTCCCTGCTTCTTGAATCTCGCGCCGCCTGAGCTGACTGGAATTCTTTTTGGTTGTCATGACAATGACGTAGTTTAGGGCGGCTATATTCCACGTTCATTTACACTGTGACTGAACTAGAACAGTATCAGAGTCGCCTTTTAACCTCTCGACGATGCTGAATGACTTCTTTAGTTAGCAAACAAATTGCTCGAGTGGGTGTAAATACCGATCACTTTCATCTTTTTTTGCACAACCTGCAAAAATCGCTCGATGCTGATTGAGACACGGTAAACCTGTCTGGAGTTTTCGCATCGCTCTGCAAAGTACGTCACCCGGATCGTTGATCTGATTGGTTGAAGGACTATCCAATTGCGTGACTAATGCTCGTTGATCACGCCTCTTGTGCAGTAGGAAATACATAGCAAACTCCCCTGGGCTGCGTTTCCCAAAAGCATCGTAAGCCTAAGTTGATCGTAAAAACGATCGTACGAGTGATCTTAATATTAAGGTCTGTTTCCCAAAAGCATCGTAACTTAAGTTGCACTTGAAAATGATCGTAGATCTACGAGTGCTCAGGAGTAATCGTTAAGCCCTAAGTGCATCGTAAGAAGACAGAGTTATGAGGTCACCTACAGGACAACCGGCAGAATACACCTTTATTCAAGTGCAATGTGTATAACATAGCTAAGGTTTTGACTGTATTCCTCTTAAATCCTCTTTGTTGTTTAATATGAAAAGAAAACGGAAGAAAATAAAAAAATAAAAATACACATGATGTCATAAATAGTGCTGATAAACATGTCTGCAATAAAAAAATTGTCTGTACACCTGTAGAAATTGGCTAGATGAAGTACATAATTTGTACTACTGTCACCCTATATACCCTTTATATAGGCTTTATATAGGCCTACCACCCATGGCCTAAAGCTCTATGAAATACTATAGGAGTTCTTCCAAATGTTTCTGAAGTGACTGACTTTTTTCAACTATAAACTAAATTTTAAAACATAAACAAGTTTAGATATTAACTTCAAAAACACTGAATCACAGTTTGATTGATTTCACACACACACACACACACACACATATACACATATATATACATAAATATATATATATATATATATATATATATATATATATATATATATATATAAACTATAATTAATTTAAGTTAAATATAGACACTATAGTTAATTTATGTAAGTGAGAATGACAAAATAAATTAAACTGTGACATATTATGCCCAAAATTCTTCATACAGTGGACTACCAGTAAAATTGATACAAATTTGGAACCAAAAATTATTCAGACACTTTGACCTGACCATGTTTTGCTAAAGTGTTATTTGAGATCTTGTCATATTTTACTACCATTAAAAAAAAAAACTATAGTGAATAATCTGTAATAATGAATGAAATGTTCAAGGTGTCTGAATAAATTGTGGTTTGACTGTGTGTGTGTATATATATGAAGACTTCAGATGCAAAAGCCTCTAAGTGCCATCTGAAATTTTCTTATAAAATGAACAGTTTTATCAAGCTTGTAGGCCTATGTTTATGTTCAGTTATTTCACATTAATGGAAAAGAAAATGACCTATTAATTGCCATTAAAGTGAAATTACTGAACCTAAACATACAAGCTTGATAAAAATGATAATTTTAGAAGAACATTTCAGACGGCACTTATAGGCTTTTGCATCTGAAGTCTTCACATATATATATATATATATATATATATATATATATATATATATATAGCTTAAAGAAATCGTCTGAAAATTACATCTTTGTTTAGCTCTACCTCCTCCAGAAGAACATTAATTTAATCTTTTTGAAAGGTATCTTTATTTATTTATTTATTTTAAACCACATCAGGTGACGATTATTAGGTTAAACGTTAAAGGATACGATTTTATAAGGTAATATTCAGCACTTGAGAAACGGACAGCGACTCTTAAGTAGCACGTAGAGCGCGTTCTCGCGCGTTCATGTTAAGGGCATTTTTGGGAAACGCACGTGGAATTGCAGCGAGCGTTCGTAACCTCGCACTTAGAAAGCGCTCTTAAGAGCTAAGATACATCGTTATTGGGAAACCCAGCCCAGACCAATGTTCAATTTTAAATTGAGTTTGGTCTGGTGATAGCCAGACTAGAAGAGAGCTATTCAAGATGAGCATTTATGGTTAAAACGTATATAATTTTTTTTTTAAAAATTCAGAAAATGAGCAATGGTTTCTCTAGACAAGACCCTTACTCCTCGTCTGGGATCGAGAGAACTAATCCTTTAAGGGTCAAGATTAGCTTATACAGCAGTGGTTTTAGATCTTCCCCAGATTTGATATCCCCTTACATTTGCTTGCATTCTTTAAAATTCAATAAGATTTTAAAAACTGTGATTCCTCTTTAACATTTAAACACTGTATTTTGAGATAAATCGTATTTGTTGGTAATCTAACTGGTTAGACATGTTTTAATAGGTAAAATCCTAAAAAATAGGTAAATTTTTGAGTACTAGGCCATCTAAAAATAAACATCCATTTCTGTGAGAATGTAAAAAACATCTTTATTATAAAACAAAATAGGTCTACTGATGAAACACATTTCATTTAATTCATTTAATTGTTCACTGTGAAGCGTCCTTGAGCTCTGGAAAGGCGCTATATAAATAAAACTTATTATTATTATCATTATTATTTAAAACTAACCGTGATAGACCAGGAATATAGGTGATGTCTAGTGTAAATGTCAACAGTAAAAATATGGTTCAGTTGTGTTGTATTATATGCTATAATATGAAATAATCAAACATAAAACTGATTAGTGATTCCCACTGCTGAACTTTCCTCACATAATTCAACAAAATCTGTTCCCACAATCACAAATGACGAAATAAACATGCCAATTACATGAGATTTACAGTACAAATGCTTATTTACAAGGAATGTTGAAATTATTGTACACTATGCATTACATAGACCTTATGAAATGAAATGTTACATATTACATATACTGTATAGACGTACATCACTGGAATGTGATTAACGTTTGATGTTGAGCAACTTCTTGAAGATCTTTATTATTATATTCTGATGAGTACAAGTCCGTTCTGCCTCCTGTCTGTCCTCTCTGAGCTTTGCTTCATAATATCGTTTGTATTCAGCCTTTTTACACTTTTTCCTCTGATTCAGTCGTTCCAGCTCTTTGTTCTTCTCTTCTTTCTCTTGCTCAGATGCCGTTAGTGCATCTATTCTCTCCTGAAGTTTCCTCTTTTCTTCACTATATCTGGATTCAAGTTCCATCACTTTCTCTTGTAGTTTCTTCTCATAGAGCTTCTTTAGTTCCTCTTCTTTAGTTTTCAGCATGAGATCCACTTCCTGGTAAGAGTCACTAGTGTAATGTTCACCTCCATTAGCAGAGACCATGTCATCTACCTTCTCCAGCAGCTCCACAACCTGATTACGATCCTCCATGTCTTTATTGTTGAAGACATGATATCTTCCTCCACAGCGACTCAGGATTTCTTTCAGATCCTCACTGGTTTTGATGAATTCTTCAATAGTGCTGTCTGTCAGTTTATCACCGTGAGTGAAGAGGACGATCGTGTGTTTATCTGCTTCTTCTCCAAATATGACTCTGATCTTTTCCACTGAGAGTCTCTCTTCTTCAGTGAATATATCCACTTTAATGACCAGGAGGATGGCGTGAGGTCCAGGTGCTGTCATGTTTATACACTTACTGATCTTCTGTTTCAGAAGATCCTCCTCTGAAATAGCAGTGTCAAACATCCCAGGTGTATCTACCACTGTTATTTCTCTTCCAGCCACCTCTTCAGACTCTTTCCCACACTCTTTGGTTACAGACGAAGCACTTCTGGCAACTCTGAAGGCCTTTCTGCCCAGGATTGTGTTTCCAGAGGAGCTTTTACCTGCTCCAGTCATTCCCACCAGCACCAGTTTCACTGAACAAAAGTGAGAGAGAGAAGTAAGTAAACTAAAATGATTGATTGTGAATTTGAGTCAAAAACATTCATACTCACTATTCGGTGGATTAATATCAAGGCTGCCCCTTCTACCTACAAAAAAAGAGAGAAAAAAAGAGAAAATAATTGTATTAATTTTCTTTATTTTGCTAATTAAAATGATCAAAAGAAAGGCTGTGGAACAGCTTTTTATATTTATATTAGTGGTGGGCCGTTAACGTGAGACTCTTATCGGGCGATAAAAAAAAGATCGCCGTTAATCTATTCTCAAAGTTGGGTTGGGAGCTGGGTCTATTCTATGCAAGCTATGATGACTTTCACCTTGATATTTTAGCGCGGATGTATACCTAGCCGAATTGACCCTTCGCAAAGACCCGCCCCCCTTAGTTACTGTTACTTTGTCCGACAAGCCGTGGCGCTGTCACGCCACACACAGTGATAAATGCATCACAGAGCAAAGAGGACACTGACAACACGTCGACAGACAAGACAGAGCAGGTTACTTATGGTATTTAACAAAGTCCCAGCTTTAAAACTGTGTAGTTTTTTTAAGAAATTCAAACAATAAAAACCGTTTTGTTGCTCTTTAATGTGTCGTGATCATGGTCGTGACAGATAGCGCCTCAGCTCAAGAGGCTCGTAAACCGATCATCTCTTACTACTAGTCCATTTATAGCATCAAATAAACATGAATGAGAATCAATGTTGTTTCAAACACGGAAAGATGTCAATATACAAAATATAATATACAAAAGTTTAACTCCACCGAGGTTAATCTTCTAACTCCTATCTGCTTTGTCGGACAAAATGGCGGATTACTTTTAGTCATTTGCTGCGTCCCAATTCGCCTACTTATACTACACCCTAAAAGTATGTACTCTTTCTGTGAACAAAAGTACTTACTTTTGAGTGTGTAGCAAAAGAGTAGACAAGCTTTGGGACATACTATCACGTCATACAATTGCGTCTTTGCTCTCTGTCGCATCCAGTCACCGTAAACTGCCCTGTCAATCATCTTACATCCTCCATATTTCATTTAGCTAATTTCCTACCGTATCGGAGAGAAATGCAGCACGTTGATCTGCAGTCGCGAGTCTTTCATGTGGAGAACTCTCCTCATATTAATGCATAATGATGCATTTAAAAGTTAATGGCCAATCAAATCTTTATAAAAGTCCACATTGGTATTTGCAGATAAAAAATAACACAGATAACATTAAATAAATATTTTCTATCAGTTTGAGCTGATTATTAGTCACTCAAACAACCTCTCAGCGTCGATCGTGCATATTCGCCATGTTTTGTAGTTTTTAACACTTTTTACTCGTGTTTGTAGTTCTGAACTGAATCCTCATACAACGCGCAATGGATTGTGGGCAATATTAGCCTTTATAGTGTGCACAGATCCACACTTCGAAAATCTACCGGAAATAGTAGACCATCCGGGGACTTTTGGCATACTCCTTTCAACATACTATGCTTTGGGACACACTTATTTTAATCTCACATACTATTTAGGATGGATAGTATGGACATTGGGACGCAGGGACAATTTGGGTATCTCACATATTCTGAATGTTTTCGGCAGAATTCAAATGAGCCATTTTAATCTAGATTAATCTAGATTTTAAAAAAATAATCTATGCCCACCACTAATTTATATTGAAGACTAGCATGATTCTTAAAAAATAATCCCCCCCACCCCATTCTCTATTAAAATCTATTAAAATGAAATGACAACACGAAGGAGAAAGGAATGCTTAAATACAAGTAGGCCTTTTCAGATTTGGAGGTAAACAACATGAGCGCGATGAAATCGAAAGTAAAACAGAATTAAGACTGGAGAAAACACACTCCCCTCTGTGCTTTATTAGCACAACTATTTCATTAAGTTATTTTAAATTATTCTTTCAGGCAGAAAGTTACCTGCTATCTCTATTTTTGCGCTTGAGGAAGCCATTATTAAGATTTAGGGCAGATCCGCGCCGCTCACGCAGAATGACGAATCTCTCCGCAAACGCTGCGATCACCGGAAGCAGGAAACTAAAGAAAATAAAGTCATAAGGATCTGCCTAAAGGTGCGTTCACGCGGCCTCGTAATTCCTGTAGTTATTCTAGCTTGTAAAAATCGTTCACGTCCTCGTAGAGCTCGTAATTACAGCTTGTAAGCTGGGAGTTTTCTGAAAGCTCCCAGATGTACCACGTGGCCG
Source organism: Ancherythroculter nigrocauda (assembly GCA_036281575.1). NCBI lineage: Eukaryota > Metazoa > Chordata > Actinopteri > Cypriniformes > Xenocyprididae > Ancherythroculter > Ancherythroculter nigrocauda. The sequence goes on along the minus strand of VTFQ01000001.1, from coordinate 72,021,598 downwards.
CTGTACCACCTGACCGCTGTAGATTAATTTATTAGGCGTTGACAGTGGTGCCATGGAAACGCATAATTCCCAGTCCAAGGACCAAAAGGACGTGAACAGCTCCGAATATAACGTCACGTGTTGTCATTTCAAGATTCCGGTAAATACGAGGTGACGTGAATGCAGCTTTATAGTGCAATCTGCGGAGGCTGGATGTAAAATATAGCGGAGTTCAGCCAACACATATGATTTCGTGAGATAATTCTCCTTGCGTTTTTGGAGCTGAAGAAAAAGACTATAGAATAACAGGTACGGAGCATTAAAGGGGTGAATGCGATGGGAGAAAACATTCTTCTTAGATTTATTTGTGGCTGGCAAACAACTTAGGCTACTGGTGCATTTCCGCCACCAACTGGTATAGAGTGTGGACCAGATTTTTCTGGACAAAAAGCGCAATAAAGTTTATATTTCTTAACGATTTCAACGGTTTATGATCTGCGTGGAGTACGAAAAAGGTTTTGTCTCCAATTACTCAGAATCTCACTAGTTTGCTTGAAAATCATTCATTGTCATAAGGAATTGTGAAAACTCACGCTTCGTAAGCATGGATTTGGTTTATTTTCCAAGGTTAATAACTGTGGAGACTTTCCTAATGTAATATAATTTAATGCAGGCCTACATGAAATGAGCACATCGATTTTAATTGTGTAAATGGCTTTTGCAATTTAGCGTTTTCGCTTTTCCTCTTGAATCGCAGGATGTCACAGGACAATTTAAAATGAATATGAAACTTATGCTTGCAGTTTAACACACAGAATTTTTTATAGTATAGTAAAAAAAAAATTGTCTCCATTTTAAACAGACAGCATTATATTTAACTGTGTCAACTTTATTGGGGTCTAAAAGAAAGTTAAACATTTAATTATATATAGAACTAAGAATTTCACAGATTAAATGTAAGTACACCATATAATGTACTAAATTAATTTATTTCGGATTAACAAGATGTTAAAGGATTGGGTTTAAAAGATTTCTTATCCTGTGGCTCGCTCTAGTGGACAATATTAATAGCACAGCTTGTACTAATTATTATAAGACAATCATTAATAGAGCCAGTAAAACCTTTGATACAGCGGTAGAACATTTTTTAGTACAATTACAGTACATTGTAAATTGTATGTGGTTTTATTCTATCATTTTATTAGCCTATATTACTATAAATAGCCTAAAAATACAATTGAGTATAAAAACAGTAAAATATAGTATAATGTAGTAGTAATATATTACTATGAATAAAATAGCATAGTATGTCATAAATTAATATATAATATATAATATAGTAAATAAATTAAAAGTAGCAAATAAAATAGTGAGTAGTGATTAGTACAATCATAGGCTACTAAGTCATATAATAATATAATAATTATAGGCAGACTAATGTTTTGAACTATTTCAAAATCTGTTGCTGCTCGTTTCACTGTCCATGCAAAGCTTTTTGTCATCTTTTCACCTTTTCCCGAGCCGGTCTTATTAGAGTGTCCTGTGTTGGATGATCCTGACTATGGCCTTGTAAACTGACCCAACAGGCCAGCAATAGCTGTGTTTTTCTCATTGCTAGTGGCATTTTTGCATTCTCCTTCAGATAATTTGCATTCTACGGAGCTCCTAAAGGGACAAGGTGGTGAAAAAAAAAAAAAAAAAAATGAGTGAAGAAAAAGAAATGAGATGGTGGCAAAAATTGTTTGTCAATGCTTTTGTGTTCTCTCGCAAATGTTTTGCTTTCCCCCCGAGAAACTTTGCTTTCCTTTACAAAAATGTTTGCATTCCACCAAGAAACTGCACTCGCTCACAAATAGCTCAAAATTTTTGTGAGCAAACGCAACATTTGCAAGAGAATGCAAAATCATCACATTGTTTTTCTCCCATCTCATTTTTTCCATCACCATGTCCCTTTGAGCTCTGTAGTGTTCTTTTTGTGACTGTTAGATTAATTTTCAGGTAGGCTATCTGCAGCCTTGAAGCAGCTATCAGTCATCTGTAACAGCCCTGATAGCACAAATGCATCTTGGAGATGTCTATTTAATGTGTTTATGTGTCTAATTTGTCATTCAGCAGGGTGCTTGTGAGCACCCCCTTTGCGGTCCATATGCACCCTTGACACACAATTTTGGCAAGCTCAGCAGCAGACTTCTTCCCGACACATTAAAAGTGGCGTCATGTCACGAAAGTGCAGACTCGGAGGAAGACCGTAAGTGTTTAGGGTGCCATTTGAGACAGAGCCTTAACGTGTGTGTACACTAAAATCCACACCAACATTCATATTTATAAATGAAAACTTTTTGAATTTGAAGATCAAGGTAAATTGTACTTAATTTGTCTTCTGGGAAACATGCAAGTATCTTCTGTTGCTTCCGGAGGGCAGTAAATGAAAATTTCAACAAAATAAGAAAAGTATGGACATCTTCATCCTGTTCAAAAGTTTTCACCCCCGACTCTTAATGCATCGTGTTTCCTTCTGGAGCATCAGTGAATGTTTGAACCTTTTTTAATAGTTGAGTTTGAGTCCGTCAGTTGTCCTCAGTGTGAAAAGACAGATCTCAAAATCATTCAGTCACTGCTGGAAAGGGTTCAAATATGCAAAAGATGCTGGAAAACTGAAGAATCTGCAGGAGCTGGAGGATTTTTCTCAGAATAAACAAGAGACTCATGAACAACCATCAAAAAAAAAAACAACAACAAAAAAAAATGTCTTGTGGAGTATATATAAACATCTTTTATGTAAAATATCATACTCACAACAGTACATTTACATTTATTCATTTGGCAGACGCTTTTATCCAAAGCAACTTCCAAGTGAGGAATACAACAAGCGAGTCATCCTGACGAGGCAGTTAGACACAAGAAGTGTTCACAATACAAGTTTTAGGCAGTGCTCAGAGTATCATAAACTACAATAAAGAAGGATTAGAGGAAGTGGAAGTAGGAGGGTGCTGAGCCTGTGGTAGATCTGTAAGCAAACGTCAACACCTTTAATTTGATGTGAGCAGCAAGTGGTAGCCAGTGCAGAGAGATGAAGAGAGGCGTGACGTGGGCTCTTTTGGGCTCGTTAAAGACGAGACATGCTGCAGCGTTCTGAATCATTTGTAGAGGCTTGATTGTGCATGATGGCAGTCCAGCCAGAAGAGTATTGCAATAATTAAGCCTAGAAATGACCAGGGCCTGGACCAGAAGTTGTGTTGCATGATCTGTTAGAAAGGGCCTGATTTTCCTGATATTGTAAAGTGCAAATCTGCATGACCGAGCTGTCTTAGCAATTTGGTCTTTGAAGGTCAGTTTTCAAGGATTACTCCAAGATAAATAAAACCAGTACTAAATAAAATCATATATATGATACAAAACATGCATTTTGTATCATCTCTCTTATTTTGTTAAAATTATTAACATTTTCACAGATTCTGCAAGTGGTTCAACATTCTTTCAAGCAACTGTAACTACTTTGTTCAGACAGTAGCTTGAATGTAGTTTAACTACTTTAATTTAAGAGTTCAAAGTAGATTCCTAAACACTGAGAGGCGCACGCACATCTTTTTTTGAATCACTCATATGCACATTTGAGAAATTATCATAAGATCAAATGTAGGACCGTTTCTATGCAACATTTTATAAAAGAGGTCCAACAGATTTAACGCTGGCTACAGGACAAAAGATTTTCATATTTCTTTATTTATGAAGCAATATTAAATTATTACAATGCAATGTTATATTACTAGTAATAATATAATACTGAATTGTAGTGAATTTATAAATGTTTTACTGTTCATTTATTATAATTTTTTAAAGTCTGATTCATAGATTTTAGAAAGTGATTGTACACTGTAAAAATATTTTTTTACATTTCTAAATAAAGATTACTTGTTTTACAAAAAATAGACCACTATTTCAAATCTTCTACTCACAATTATCACATTTAATTCAATGTGTTACTTTATCTGATTTCACAATACTAGATATATAGGAGACCGACTTCTTCCACATGTGAATCTGTTCTCTCTCAGCATTGTGTTTCCTGAGGAACTTTTGAATTCATGTTTTTATAAAATTGTCTGCTGTCGTTCTGTTTGTAGCTGACCTGTAAAAACAGCAAATCTTCATTTTTATTATAATATTTTTATTAGAATTTTGCACAAATTATCCATGAACAGAAACTTGTGATATATGGAAAACACAGTTTTAAACCCCTTAAGTTCCGCTTTTACTTCAGTCTTTTCTATTCATAAACTTAAAAAAAAAAAGAATTTCAGAGCTTCATACTTCCTGTTTTTGTGCTGTTGGATCTCCAGTAAGGAAATTTCCATCTGATTTTATCATGGTGTGATTTTATCTGGATATTCTTTAACATGCAAATAACTGACAGCATTATTCCACATTACAGGAAATACTGTCAGATCTACTGAAATGTTTGCATATCAACAGGCATAAAGCTTGAAGCTGGTAAAAGGAATAACTTTAGTGAAAATTAAAGGGTTAGTTCACACAAAAAAGAAAATAATGTCATTTATTACTCACCCTCATGCCATTTCACACCCGTAAGACCTTCGTTAATCTTCAGAACACAAATTAAGATATTTTAGTTGAAATCCGATGGCTCAGTGAGGCCTTCATAGGGAGCAATGACATTTCCTCTCTCAAGATCCATTAATGTACTAAAAACATATTTAAATCAGTTCATGTGAGTACAGTGGTTCAATATTAATATTATAAAGCGACGAGAACATTTTTGGTGCGCCAAAAAAAAAACAAAATAACGACTTATTTAGTGATGGCTGATTTCACAACACTGCTTCAGGAAGCTTCGGATCATAAATGAATCAGTGTATCGAATCATGATTCGGATCGTGTGTCAAACTGCCAAACTGCTGAAATCACGTGACTTTGGCGCTCCGAACAGCTGATTCGACACACTGATTGGTTCATTTATGCTCCGAAGCTTCCTGAAGCAGTGTTTTACAATGTCCACTTGAGATAAATATAGTACATGAATACAGATCATAAATATGGAGTAGCCTAGTGATGAGGACACAAAGTTAAGTTTGACTAAACGTTAAACTATAGCAAAGCTCTTGTCCGCTAGTCAGGAATGTGAGGTGTTCTTCATGTTTAAAGGGTTAGTTCACCACAAAAAATGAAAGCTGACTTCCATAGAATGAAAAGTAAACGAGGACCGCAGAAACATTTGATTGAGCTGATGTGAAGAAATAACTTGTGTTATTGAATATTTAATAATAATAGTAATACTGTATTTAATTTTACAGTATGCTTAAAACAACTGTAGTTATTTTATGGTAATTTTACTGTATGGTATGAAATACAGCAACTGAATAATTGTTGCCAGTAAGTTACTGTTAATTTGACTATAAACATTTTACAGTCTAAGTATTAAAATGTAATTTGGCATTCACTGCCCACTTTGTAAGCTTTACATGAGTACATTTATGCAACACAGAGATCAACTGATTGCTTAACCCTTTGATGCACAACATGGGTCAAAAATGACCCGGCTGAGTTTGTATTTTCTATATCTTTGCAAGAAATTAATTTCATCATTCAGTATTCCAGGTATTCCTCAATTAACTTGTTTTTGATCATCACAAAACTTCATTTTTATTTTTTCTTTCTTACTTTTTGAATAAAAATCATTTTTGTATCACTACCCCTCTAATGCACAACATGGGTCAAAAATGACCCGTATTCATTTCCTATGTAATTTCAGTCAAGACTGAGTGTTTCTTCACTGAATCTTTAAAAGAAATGTATTTTATCATTCATTTATTCCAGGTATTCATTTAATATCTTGTTTTTGATTTTATACAAATAATTATGTTTATTTTTTCTTTCTTACTTCATAAACAAACACAGTTTCTACATCAATTTTACACACATGGGTCAAAAATGACCCATATAGAAATCTTTAATATTTGCACATTTTTGCAAGTAGGAACATATTTACTGCAGACAACTGTTCATCTGCCACACATTTCACATCTTAACAAGGCTACTTTTGTATATTTGATGGATGCAAGTCTTATTATATTTAATATATTAGGCTATATACTTCATAATTTTTAATTTTTTGTCATAAATCAATGCAATTGGTCACCCTTTAAGTCTGTCAGTGTTCCTGAAAAGTAACAGTTTTGGACATATACAACATGGGTCTAAAGTCACCTGAATGAGTTATTACTTTCTAGCTCATATATTTTAATAAATTAATTTCATCATTCATTATTCCAAGTATTACTCAATAAACAAATCCTTACTTTAAATTTTCCTTTCTTTATGATTGAATTTTTTTTTTGTGTCATTACCTTTCTAAAGGCCAAAGTATACTTCACTTTTTATGCGTACGTGATGGTCAGCATACAGATTTTTGTAACTTTTTTAATTTCCGCCTGATTTCTATAACTGTATGTGCAACCTGCACATACACATTTAAATTGTGTTTGACTGTTCGCAAAGTACACTTTCAACTTCTTTTACAGTGATGTCATCATCCACCTCAGTTCTGTTGAGGACCAGCCACTAACACTCTAGATAAAGAAAATCAAAAGCACAAGAATATTTTCAAATACACATCAAACCCTTGATGGATAAACTTATTATATATTTTCACTGTTGGACAGCAACCTTGTTCAAAACTGTTACTTTTCAGGAACACTGATAGATGTAAAAAGTGACCAGTATCATTGGTTTATGACAAAAAATAAAAATTATGAAATATAATATATAGCCTATTATATGAAATATAATATGACTTTCAACCATCAAATATACAAAAGCAGACATGTTGAGAGGTGAAATGTGTGGCGGATGAATAGTTGTCTGCAGTAAATATGTTCCTACTTGGGAAAATCTACAAAATTACTTGTATGGAACCAAGTTTGTAAAATTCAAGAAACCACCAAGAAACAAAAGGAATGTATTGCTTGTGCTGGCGTCTTTGTTTCACGTGGAACATCCATCATATACAAATTATCACACACTCTTTAGCAAATGCACCTAATTTTATACTCTCCGTTACTGCCACCTATGAAGTAAATAACATCCCACTCATTACATCCCTTTTCCTTAGACATTAAAAAATAATTTATCATCATTAACATTACAATTAGCAATTCACAATAAACAAGCCCAACAATCCATTTTACCATTTGCAATTCATCATTTTTTTTTCTTTTTTTAACAACATACAATTCTTCTTTTAGGACAGCAGCTTTCTTTCTCCATCCTCAACTCTAACCACATCTCTTTCAGAAAGAGGTTTCAGTTGCCGAGCTCCCTTGTCATAATATTCTTTCATTTTCTGATGTTGCATCATATTCAATGTCAAACTTTTGTTTTCATTCTTTGGGGACAATTTTGGCAAAGTGTCACACAGTTAACGGCGCATGTGATGAATAACATCATTCGCTGATGTATAATGGAGCTGTTCAGTTTCTTTGTATGACTCCTAATTGGGTCATGCGATCCAATTCCTGCTTCAAAGGCTCTCGCAGAGGGACAGGAACCCGCCTAGGAGCATGGATGACTGGTGTAGCATCTTCCTTCAGTTATATTTTGTAAGTAAAGGGCAACATTTCTTGACCTTCAAAAACATCTGGAAATTGATTCACAATATCAGTACCATGATCATTGATCACTGACAGTCTGAACAATGTTTTCTTTGTTAACTTCATACACTCTTTTAACCAACTGAAAGTCTTCACATGCTCCTAAAAAGGAATCATGGCCATTTGGAACCACAACAAACATTAAATTTTGTGTCTTTCCATTGACTTTTCCATTTAAACTCCTTGTGTTTCAATTGGTTGTCCATTGTAGGCTTTAAGAGGAACTGTGTGTTTTTGAATAAGGGGTCTTTCTTTCAATGCTTCTGTATCTCAAATGTTAATCAAGTTAACTTTGGCACCAGTATCCAATTTATTTATTTATTTTTTAAAGATTTATTTTTGGCGTTTTTTTGCCTTTATTGGGATAGGACAGTAGCTTGACAGGAAGCGAAGTGGGAGAGAGAGAGAGAGAGAGGGGGACGGGACCGGGAAAGGACCTACGAGCCGGGACTCGAACTCGGGTCGCCCGAAGCACATTGGCGCTACATGTCGGCGCGCTGCCCATGAGACCATTGGTGCCGACGCAGTATCCAATTTAAAAGGTACTTGTGTCCCATTAGCCACAAGAGGAACAATCCATTTATGACTGCACAGAATCCATGATGGATGCACATTTTACCTCAGAAACTGCATCATCCTCAGAAACTGTCTGAACGTAAAAGGAATCACTGAAGTTATCACTATCATCTGTATCTTCCACTACATGCACTTTGTGTTCCATTTTATATTCTTTTGAAAAAGATTTTTGCAAAATGGTTCAAGCCATTACATTTAGAACACCTTTATCAGTCCATTCAAATTTTTCAGACACAATATGGTGCGATAAACTAAAAATAAATAAATAAATAATCTAACGTTAAACAAAAGGCACAGCTTGCACAATCTACTCCTCCTTGATTGTCTCCTTAAGATGAGCCGGCAGAGGCAGTGTGATGCTTTGGGCAATGTTTTGCTGGGAAACCTTGGATCCTGCCATCCATCTGGATGTTACTTTGACACGTACCACCTGGATGGATTCTGATTGGCTGTCAGTGTAGTTGGATAGTTTTAGCTGCTTTTTTTTTTTTTTTTTTTTTTGTAGTGTGGCATGATAAAGTCACTTTAATATACTTTTAACATTTATTTTACATTTATTCATTTAGCACAGACACGTGCAATGTGACTTACAAATGAGTAATGCAAAAAGAGATTCAAGCAAAGGAGTCACGTGAACATATAATTTTATAATTCTAAGTATATAAAAAAAAATAAATAAATAAAAAGTATATCCTGCAAGCATCTGACAGTATTTGTTAGATCCATAACTGTGATAATTTACAACTGACTTCATTCAACAAATGTCAAAATCTCACTTAAAACAAACCCTTATCTGTAATTATATTTATTAAGTTACACCTTACGGTCTGTGATCCAGAGCATCTCAGCTGGATGTGGAAATGTTTGTTTACAGCCGGTGTTTTATACTGTAATGTTCCTGAGTTATCCAGCTGGAATACAGCAATGAGGAAGATGATGATGAGTTTCTCAGACTGACTGGATCTCTGGATCTTTCTGACTCATTGATTATTGATGTTTCATAATCATCTTGGTGGACATTCAAACTCTGCTCTGATTTTCTCCTCCATCTCCTTTATCATGCTCTCAATCTCCTTTTGTCTAATTTCCATAAAATGATCCATGTACCCTTCCATTACCTCGTGCATTTCCATACATCTCATTGGTGAACGCCGGTGGTGAAAGAATCTTTCAAGCTACTCCAGTTGTTCCACTAGTTGTCGTATCATCTTTTCTTCTCTCATTTTCATTGCTTTAAGTCTTTCTTGTAAAAATATTGGTAGACCTTCATACTCTGCTCTGATTTTCTCCTCTGTCTCTTTTTTCACTCTCTCAATCTCCTCTTGTATTTGTTTCTCCTCTAGTTGTGTTATTTCCTCTTGCTCTCTCAGTGTCATTGACATTAAATCTTCTGGAAAAAATCTTGGTGTACCTTCAAACTCTGTGCTGACTTCCTCCTCTGCCTCTATCACTCTCCCAATCTTCTCTTGTCTTTCTTTCTCCATTCGTTTTCTCTCCTCTTCCTCTCAGTCTCATTGGCTTAAACCTTTCTAGTAAAAATCTTGGGTGTACCTTCAAACTCTGCTCTGATTTTCTCCTCTGTCTCATTTATCACTCTCTGAATCTCCTCTTGTCTTTGTTTCTCCTCTCATTGTTTTATATGCATTTCTATAGGTATCCTTTTTGAATGCTGTAGGGAATACACCATGTTAAACCTCGGTTAAACCTCCTCTCATTTTTTGTCTTCCTCTCTCAGTCTTATTGCTCTAAGTCTTTCTAGTAAAAATCTTGGTGGACCTTCAAACTCTGCTCTGATACTCCCTCTGACTCCTTTATCACTCTCTCAATCTCCACTCGTCTTTTTCTCTGAGCATCTTCAAACGTCTCATTACTATAGTGTCTTTCTCCATTCAGTGTGTCAATCTTCTGCAGTAGATCATTCACCTGCTCTCTGTTATTCTGATCTTCATTGTTAAAGACGTGATATCTGCCTCCACACTGACCAATTAGATGTCTTAATTTGCTGCTCTCCTTAATGAATTTCTCTACAGACTCTTCTTCTAGCAGATCTCCATGAGTGAAGAGAATGATGGAGTATTTTAACACTTCCTCTCCAAACAGTGTTTTAATCCGTTCTAAAATCTGCAGGTCATGTTCAGTGAATCTCATAGTCAGATTAAACACAATGAGAAAAGCGTGAGGTCCAGGACTGGATATATAAACACTTCTGGCTATCTCTGTCATTATCTCTTCAGGGTTCATCTCTGTGTGAAAGAATCCAGGAGTATCAACTACAGACACAGATCTGTCTGAAACAGTGGCGTGAGCTTCTGAACAAACACTGGTTACTGAACTCGCACTCATCACAGATCTGAACTCTTTCTGTCCCAGTATTGTGTTTCCAGCTGCACTCTTCCCAACACCAGTTTGACCCAGAAGAACAATCCGTCTGGAGGTGTCTGATTCACCAGGAGCAACAAGTTTGCGAGGAATCCTTCCTGATGATGTACAATAGAGAAAACAGATCAGTTCACCTAGAGCTGCACTGTCTGCACAGTATTGGAAAAAAACAACATTGCAATACTACTTTTCTGCAATAAATAACCGACTGTTTTTGAGGATACTCGCCAAGAATGGAATTTTGTCTGTATTCGTTCAAGCACAAACAGACAAGAAAGAGCTGAATTTATTCAGGTTCTGTCTGTGAGGATCTCTGCATAGAAAACAGGGTATTAGTTCCATTTCTCATTTGTGTGTTCTTGCGCTTAAATGCTTTAGCTTCTAGACGTGCTGTGTTTGACAGAAACTTGCCTAAAACCGGATGATTACATTACTTTAATTGAGTCTAGCCCTCAAGGTTATGATTATCGACACAATCCTCGTCAGAAAAGCAAAGGGGGAGGTGTTGCTGTAATTTATAGTAATATTTACAGTATTAATCAAAAGTCTTTTGAAGTGATGGTGCTTTACGTAACATTATGTAAGTTGACATTTGTGTTGGCTATTGTATACAGGCCACCAGGGCACAATACAGACTTTATCAATGAATTTGCTGATTTTCTATCAGAGTTAGTACTAGCTGCAGATAAAGTCCTTGTTGTTGGTGATTTTAATATTCATGTAGATAATAAAAAAGACTCACTGGGATTGGATAAAGATCGCTTTATAAATAACCTTCCTGATCAGTTTCATCGCCTTAGCATACCAGACAGCTTAGAAAACCTCGATGTTGCAACAGAAACTATTGCCTCTGTCTTTTCCAGCACATTAGACTCAGTTGCTCCTTTGCGTTTAAAAAAGATTAAGGTAATTAATCTAACACCATGGTACAATGAGCACACTCAGGCACTAAAGGTAGCAGCCAGAAAAATGGAGCGCAGCTGGAAGAAAACAAAACTAGAAGTATTTCGCATTTCGTGGAGAGAGAGAGAATGATTGGGTACAGAAAGGCCTTAAAAACTGCTAGATCTGCCTATTTTTCAAAACTTTTCAGCACAACCCTAGGTATTTATTTGATACAGTGGCTAAATTAACAAGAAATAAAGCTTCAACTTCTGATGTTTCCAAAGAGCACATTAGTAACGACTTCTTTACTTGCAAGATTGATAATATTAGAGAAAAAATTATAACCATGCAACCATCTACTACAGTCTTGTGTCAGACAGTGCATTGTAGTGTCCCTGAAGAAAAATTCAATTCATTTACTGCTTTAGGAGAGGAAGAATTGTCTAAACTTGTTAAATCATCAAAATCATCCACATGTATGTTAGACCCTATTCCGACTAAGCTATTGAAAGAGATGCTTCCAGAGGTCATAGATCCTCTTCTTAATATTGTTAATTCATCTTTATCACTAGGATACGTACCAAAAACCTTTAAACTGGCTGTTATTAAACCTCTTATTAAAAAAACACAACTTGATCCTAGAGAATTAGTCAATTACAGGCCGATCTCAAATCTCACTTTTCTGTCAAAAATACTAGAAAAGGCAGCTTCATCACAACTATGTTCCTTTTTAGAAAGAAATAGTATCTGTGAGGATTTCCAGTCAGGATTTAGACTGTACCATAGTACTGAGACTGCTCTCATTAGAGTTACTAACGATTTGCTCTTATCATCAGATCGTGAAGAGAGACCTCGAACTCCTGTCACGAAATAAAGATTAGACTACTGACTCGTGAACAAACGATAGCTCTGTGGTTTTCACAAACAATAACGTACACAAAAGATTATAAAATAGTTTTACTTAGGCATATATGATTAAGGAAAAGGCACATACACATATGCCCAATGAAAAAATACAAATATCACACGATGAAAGTCCAAATATCAGTTGCAATAGCGTCAAAAGACAGGACTCTTGAGGTGGATCGACATTCTACTACACAGGTCTTACCGTCTTTTAATGGGGCTGGGCTGTGTAGTAAAAGGAGGGGCTGGTTTGAATATTATAGGAAACGCCGCTTTTTACGCCGTCTTTGACAGACTGAAGCGCCGTAACTGACGGCGTAATATGGAACGCCAAACGGCGAAATGAACAGCGTTTTGGGTCGGATCAAAACCGCCGATATTAACGGCGTTTCTGCAGTGAAAACGCCGTCATTTACAGCGCTTGTACTACATAATACATGTATGCCGTATTTTGCGCCGTCTTTTCGTCTAAAACGCCGCAAATAACGGCATTTTCTGGGCACCAGGCGTTTGGTTACTGGCATATTTTGACCCATTTGGCCTTCCATATTGCTTCCATTATGAACACGCCTGCCGCATGGCTTCATTTGAAATAACTGACCTGCACGCGGAAAAGATGCAATATGTGAACGGCCCCGCAGAACTTCTTAAGCAAAGCATCGCAAGCATCTTTTGCTTTTCTGTGAGCACAGTTGTTGCTGTGGCACTGCGGTGAAAGAAAGCCACGACTTTTCTCACACGACCAAGCAAGAGTCTGACGCAAGAATCGTTTAAACCTGCTTGCAAAATTCGACGTGCAAGAATCGATGTGTGCGCATAACACTACTGACTACGTTTACATGGACAGCACAGCAGTAATCTAATTATTGACCTTATTCTGATTAAGACAATATTATGATTAAGGTGTTTACATGAGTTGCCTTTAGAATATTCCTTTCATGTTCCCGTTTTACATGTTATAGAGCTTGGCAAACTACGTCACTGCGCGTTGCGTTCTGGGTAGTCGCCGCCATCGTATCACCCTGATTTCTTCATGTTAAAGCATTAAGGTATAACATAACAGCATGACCCTCTGTAATGCAGCTCTGAAATTAATTATATGGAGTCGCTACACAAAGTAAGTTTTACTGGACCTACAGAGAGAAGCTTAACAATGAATCAAAGGTGTGCTGCTTTATGAACACGGAGAGTGATCGCAACGAGCTATATCACAAATAACATTTCTAAACGCGTTTTCATACATTATTAATGGCGTGAGCACGTACATATTCAAACGGATCAGAAGTTATGAATCTGTAATAAATTCAAATGACAAAGCCACATTTTGGTTTATTTTTATTGAGTTTCACTTTCACCATTGTGTCGTTTCTAAGCTGGAAGGCAGAAAATGAGGGACATTATAACATGCTTAACGTGAAAAAGCTTAACGCGGCTTAATTTACTAAGACAGTGTTATTAACAAACAAAACTTAGTATGCTTTATTAGTTTGGTGTTTACTACAGAAAAGCAGATGAGCCTAGAATATGAACAACACTTTTAACACAAGCATTTTCCTCCCATAAAGAAAACGCTTAATGGACAGTGACTTAATGTGTAATAAGACGGGTTCTGTTCATATTCTGGGCTCATCTGCTTTGCTGTACATATAGTTTCTATGGGAGGAAAATGTTTAACGTGAAATTAAACACGTTGCGTTCAAATTCTGGGCTAATAGTATGATGTTTACTTACATTACGCCACGTTAAGCTTTTTAGAATGTCCCGAAAATGGGACAAAATGGCGCTCCATTTCACAATCTTTTTCCACACTGGTCAATATATGCAGATAGTTAATAACACAGCCAGCGTTCACAATTATATTATGTTTTATCTGTATAATATAAATTTTAACATCTTCCTCCACTATTTCCCAGTCTCTACTGTACTGTCCGTGACCTAAAGTCCCAGAATGCAATGCGTTACTGACTTCACGTTCCCAGACTCTATAGAACATAGATCGATTAACGTCATTATGTCCCCACGACACGCCGTCTGACGTTCTCTACAGAATTTCACGTATCACCACACAGTTCGTGCCACATACAGTTTTGGGTGTTTTCATTTTTAATCTTATGAAAGCTTCAAGTGCAGTTAATTATTTGACATGCAATACGTGCAAATATATATACGGAGCCCCGCACATGACATGCAAGAATAAATAAATAAATTGTGCGCACGCTTTACTAATTCAGTCCCTCGATTTATACATGATATGCGCATGATTTATAAATGGAGGGAACAAATTAGTAAATCGTTCGTACAATTTAGCCTTGGCTACTATTTATTTTCCCTCTCATGTGTGGGGCTCTGTAAATAGACGCGGTGGATACAAATTCTCCAGCAATAGGCCTCTTGTACTTTAATTCTTTAATTTAGCAGATGGACTGAATGAAATGCAGATTCACTCTCTGACAGTAGGTGGCGCTTATGGAGCAGCAGTGATATAGCGTTTCCATGGTTACCACTATAGAGGGTATGCATCCACATCACTTTCCCGCCGAAAGTGCGCTCCCTCAGCTGGACTGAGTGGCAGAAGAACCTGCTGCGTGACTGGATTTAATAGGGGAAACTGCAAAAACACGAGTAAAACTAACGAATTACACTCTATTTTTGATCATGAACTCGTGCACGCACCATATACCTAAACATTTGGAATAAATTGTTAAGATTTAACGTTAAAGTTTGTCTGTAAAGTAGCCTACACCTAGAAAGTGGCTATATAAAACGTTATTTAATGCACAATTAATTGGATGTTGATTCTATGAGGATTTTGTGCTATTTTTCAAAGACCTAATACATTCTTATGATTATTAATCGTAGGCTAATGATAACCATACAAAGCTCAACGTACGATTAAATAGGAAAATGAGTAAATAAGGAAAATAACATTTTCAAAGACCAAGAGCAGCTTAGGCCTACCTCAAGATGCTTTTTCAGATTAGATGTTGAATCCTTTGAAGCCGATAGAAGTTTTGTTGCAGGTAGACATAGCTTGCATTGCACTATTGTTACTGTACGTCCTTTTTCACGTTTATAAGTAAAAGTGTCTTTGAATTTCCACTAGAGAAATGCGTTATGCCCCGTTTTCCCGTCCATTTTTTTGTGTGCGATCTCATGTCTGAAGCACTCTGCAGGTTGCTTAATATCTGAACAGGCTGCGCGCGTTTTTTTAAACAGAGTCGGAGAATCATCAACAGTGGCTTGTTGGTTAAAAACACTCAAACAGTTTACGTTAATAGCTTATTAAATTAAATAAATGACATTAAAAGTCAAAGTAATCACTTTGGTAATCTATAATACTTTTTGAATGTAACTAATTTGATTACCATCTATTTAAAATGTGTAACGAAATACAGTTACTCAAATTTTGTATTTTAAATACGTAACGTCGTTACATGTATTTTGTTACTCCCCAACCCTGACTTACTGAACTAGAGAGCTGATTGAGACACGCTTAATATGTGGTGACAACACGGCTTCTCTCACTGCCACCTCCATGTTGCAGATTAGGTCACGTCAGCGGCTCATCCAATAAGATTAGACTGCTGTCATATCGTAAAAGTATCACCATCACCCAACGATACATATTGTAACATTTTTGCATCGCGAAATATCGTATTGCGATAAATGGTTACACCCCTATTTTAAAACCTTTTTGAATATGGCAACAATTGTATTTTAAAACTTTTATTTGAATGTGGCAACATGATATCTCCTTTAACAATATTTCAATGATTAAATCACTGATAGAGACTCCTCCCCATCAGCTAATCATTGTGGTCATAGTCCACAGCAATGAGGTAAACCCCGCCCTTTCTCTCTGTTCCTTAGTAAAAGTTTGTCTCAGCAGGTTTGTGAATAGATTTAAAGAGAAAACTCTTAACTAAGAACTTTTACTGCCATTTAGGAGAACTCTTAGTGGTAAGATAAACTGTTTTGAGAATACGACCCTTGAACTATAATCAAGACATTCTACGGAGCCCCAGAAGGGACTTTGTTAGGCTTGCTGCGTTAGTATGCGTGATTGCGAATTCAAAAGTGAAAGCAAAAGTAAAAAGCGAACATGCATTCAAAAGCAATTTCAATACTGCGCATACTGATAGCGGCTCTCTGATGCCGGCAAAAAACAAATGAAATATATAAAAAAAAAAATGAAATATTTTTCCTTCTACAAAACGGACATTGTGTTAGTGAGATTTGTGTATTAAGAGTTCAAATGTCAAACTTTCTATCGATCTCCATGAGTGAAGAGAACGATGGAGTAGTTTATCACTTCTACAAACATTCTCAATCATCTGAGGAATGTGCTGTTCAATGAATCCGTCATCTACTCTGAACACAATGAGAAAAGCATGTGATCCAGGATTGGATAAATAAACACCTATTTCCATCACATTAACTCCTCACCTGAGTCAGTGCTTGTGGGATGTATTACAGGAACATCAAATGGAGACTTGTGAATTTTCATGTACTCCTCAGGTTCATCTAGCCATTTACTGGTTACTGATCTCGCACTCCTCCCAGATCTGAGGTTTGCAAGTCTCCTCTGTAGTAGGCCTATCTGCTTCTGTAATGCTCGTTGTTCTGTATAAAAAGATATAAACAGGCATGTGATCAGCTAGAGATTAAGCAGGAAAATACGGCCACGCCCCCAGCACTACTTACTTTAAAAAAAATATATATATTTAATCACATTAAAAAAATATATCTTATATTGTAATAATACATTCTATTGCCCTGTTAAAATAAAAAAGCAGCATTTAATAATCATAACAATCAACATATTATATAACATAATATTATTAATAGAATTGTTAAAGTACCTGCCAAAAGTTTATTTGATCAAAAATACAGTAAAAAAAAACAAACAAAAAAAAACAGCAATATTGTGAAATATTGTTACAAATTAAAAACATGTTTTCTATTTTAATATATTGTAAAATGTAATGTATTCCTGTGATCAAAGCTGAATTTTCAGCATCATTACTCCAGTCTTCAGAGTTACATGATCCTTCAGAAATCATTCTAATATGATGATCTGATACTTAAGAAACATTTATGATTATTATCAATGTTGAAAACAGTTGTGCTGCTTAATATGTTTATCATTATCAAAGATGGCTGTTTAGTGTAAAATGACCAAGTGATAGTGCCAAGTTTGACAACCAGCGTGTGGACCTGCCAAACGAACAGTTTCAACAGAAAAGCAAAAAAAAAAAAAGTTTTACATGAATTCAGTGCATATCAAGAAATAACTTAAAAACATCAAATTAATGCATTTCTTCATGCTGTAATAGTGCAGTTGAAGTCACAGAGAGACAGGCATTGTGATTTGGGTAGATTATCAGAATCTGTCTGTTTATGCTGGAGAGTTGTATATTAATGGTACAAACAATCATGACAGGTGCACTCAACACATTTTTGGAGAAACACAAGACAGATGCTACTGTACACTCTAAGAAGAAAAGGTTCAAAAATGAACCTTTTGAGGTTCCTGGCGATTGCAACTGTGGGGGAACCTTAAAGGTTCATTTTTGAACCTTTTTAAAAAGGTTCTAATTGGAACCTTCACTTAAAGGTGCATTAAAGCCCATTAAGGTTCCATTTTGAACCTTTTCCTTTTAGATAGCAATAACATATATTAATAATAATTATTAAAATATAATATAAAATATACATTAACTATATGTCTTATATATAACTTGTATAACTATATCTTAATCCCATTTCAAAACATTGAATACAGAACACAATGATTGTCTATAAAATGTTTAATACATAAATATAAAATGTGAGCACAGGCACCAATGGACAGAGAAAAAAGGAAAATTGTTTGTTATCATTCAAATAAATAAATAAATAAACAATCAAATAAATAAATTCATTCATTAATCTATACATTTCCATCAACCTTTAACAGAATGTAGCTGAATATCTATCATTTTTATATTATTTTTAATAATTTAATTTTTAATTTATATATAATTTTTAAGATAATGTTTAAACAGGACATTTTTATTTTTCAAATAATGTTAAGAGTGTTTCTCGGCTTTGAAGCATATTCAAGGTTGAAGATTAAGTACATTGTCATTAGAATAACATGGTCATATGACCTGGTCATATCGTCTACTTCACAGACTTTCTCCCCTTGCATCATTATTTCTAAAACAGACCGCATCCAAGTGTAACCCGTGTGGCTCGCTTATGCCCAGCGTGATGTGCGGCCAGCGACACCGGGTATTAAAACTTGGTCTGCGTTGTGTTACGTTGTGTTGAATGAAGAGACAGACACGGGACAGCAAGCAGTCGATTCACTGGATCTTTTTACTGAGTAAAAGAGAAAAATAAGCAGCCTCAGATTGAGTGGCCCTTATATGACTCTCTTCCATCGAATCACATTTCAAAAGGGCGGAAGAAAACATGAACATAAGGAAAATAATATAGAAAACATACCTGTTTAACAGAGACAAATAAGCAGCCTCAGATCCAGTGGCCCTTATAACACTATAAAACAAATATGGTGCGCCTCCATTACCATGTGCTTGTTTCACATAAAAGACAGAAATATACCTCAAAGAATGTAAAATATCAAAAATAATCCCAAGGATAGATAAAACAGTACTTTACACATAAGTTTGGGTTGAAATAAAGATATAAAAGATATAATTAACATTAGGATTAAATAAAATTAACAGGATGACAAAAGAAACCTACCTCTTCCATCGAATCACATTTCAAAAGGGAAGAGGAGGAGACAGGACAGGAAATTAGGTCATACTGTGACCTCGCATCACTTAAAGGAGAAGCGCACCTTTAGATCAGGTATCATAAAACGTATATGAACAATTTTGTGTGAATTATAACAATATTTACTAGTATACTTTGTATACCTGTTACACAAGGCACATCCATTTACAGTATATACAGCACAGGGTTGGGTGTACGTGGTTCCTAAACAAGAAGAGAATAATGTTATATTCAATATAACATGTATGTATTCAATATAAACGTATTAAATGATACATAATTTCCATTATTATTTGCTTTTAAGTCACAATTTGAAACACAATTTTACTCACAACTGAGGTGACATTAAGGGCTGGATATCATGATAATATTTCCTTTGTGGAGTGATGTTTCATATAGTCTGTCCTCTCACTCTTTGTCCGTGTCATTTAGTCCTCTAAAAGGATTTGGTGATCATCAAGCATTTGGTTTTCATTTTATCCAAGTGGATCCCAACGCTGTAATCATCTTCTCCTGAATAAATCTACCCACAAAAATATGTCTGCTATTCTTAAAAAACTTAAGTTGATTCTGTCTGGGACACTTACCCCAACTGCCCTTGACCTCTTTTGATACACATCTTGGTCAGACAGATTGTCCATCTAAAAAAACAAAAGAAATATATTATTACGCAAGTGTGTAATTTTAGAGAATGGTGGAGAGTAAAAACAGTTCTCTATATTTCCAGGTCTCCAACAAGCGAACAATTAAACAAGGTGTGTTCAGCCATTGTTACAAAATACCAGTGCCCGGTTGCATAAAGAGAGTATTTTTGGTGTTCCAGAAAAACAAAAATAAGGACTTAAATAGTGATGATGAGTGTGTCGAATCAGCGGTTCGGAGCGCCAAAGTCACATGATTTCAGCAGTTTGGTGGTTTGACGCGCAATCCGAATCATGATTCGACACGCTGATTCATAACGTTCTGAAGCTTAAAGGGGGGTATAATGCTATATTCTGACTTATTTACACTGTTAAAGGGTTGGATTCTCATGCTAAACATGGCCAAAGTTTCAAAATACGAGTTGGACGAATGACGGAGTACTGTATTTCTGTGCCAAAAATACTACACCAGCTTCCTGCAGCAGTATTTTGAATTCGGCCATCACTAAATAAGTTGTTATTTAGTTTTTTTGGCACACCAAAAATATTCTCATGGCTTTATAATATTAATATTGAACCACTGTACTCACATGAACTGATTTAAATGTGTTTTTAGTACATTAATGGATCTTGAGAGAGGAAATGTCATTGCTGGCTATGAAGGCCTCACTGAGCCATCGGATTTCAACTAAAATATCTTAATTTGCATTTCGAAGATTAATGAAGGTGTTACAGGTGTAGAACGGCATGAGGGTGAGTAATAAATGACATTATTTTCATTTTTGGGTGAACTAACCCTTTAAGGTGCTTTATGCAACCGGGCACAGATAAGAGACAAGACTGGAAGAGTGTATGTAAGAACATGTCAAAGAGCCCTTCAGTTTATATATATTAGCCATGTAAGTGAAAAGGTGTTATTTCATTTGGCATACTTACATCTACAATACTTGCCAAATTTTTAGTGTCACAAGTCCTTGGACCCTTGGTAAAATACCCCATTTCCTTACTTTGCTAAACCTGCTACGAATTTAATTTAGTCTTTCAATACCAGTCAAATGTGATCTTTCTTGAATTAGTTTTTAAGCATCTCATGCCATGTGTCGCTTACCTGGTTCCTTACCTGTTCGTCTCATAATTGAGATCCCTCACTTTCATCATCCTTTGTCTTCAGTCCAGACCAATCCGCTCACCATCATCTACAAATACAAAGAGACTGTTATCATCCAGCTAAGTTCATTCAACCTGTCATCATTCAATCTACTAACCTGTTTATTCTCCCCATCTCTGCCACCTGCAATAATAAACCTTTGTGAACTGTATTACCTCTGTTGTCTCCTTCTGTCCGTGACACCATGACTCCTTTAAAAATAATATTATGTAAAATACTATAAAAGGTTTTATGAAACTGCAGGGCTCTTTGACACGTTCTTACATACACTCTTCCAGTCTTGTCACTTGTCACCAGGGCTAAACTAACCTTGTTGTATTGTTTGCTTGCTTTACCTGAAATTAAAGAAAGGCAATTTTAACCTCCATCTTTCTTTAAAATTATGCACTTACCTGTACTTCACTGTTGGAATTATGTGCACATCTGATCAAACAGATTATTTTTTAACTCCATTTGCTTTGTGATAAAAAAAAGTAATAAATACATTTTATAAAGAAAAAAAATCTCCACTCTCCTTAAGTTTTTTTTGTATTGCTAGTGGGGTAGCTGATAAATTTCTGGTCACCCTGTTTGAGCAATACGTTGTGTTGAGATTGATCCATGTGAAATACCAAATCAAGTCCTACAAAAAAACAAAAAACTGCAGAGAGGTGCATGTTATAATGGTACTACTAACAGCTCAGTAATTTGTAATGATAGCAATATAGTTTAGCTAAAAGTATGTGGAAACCTAACCATCACACCTATACAAGTTGATGGGCATCCCATTCCAAAACGGGAATGCAATATAAGTTTAAAGCAATGTAAGTTGTTTTGGATAACAGTGTCAACTAAATACATACATGTGAGAAAATGCTAGTCACTGAATTCTTCAGTACAACCTATTAAGTATTTAAAAAATGTAAATAATAATTAATAGAGGTGTCCACATACTTTTTTAAAACTTTAAGAGTAGATGTAATAAACTTACACATGAATGGTGTTTGTGGTCTTGGTAGGCATCTCAGTCTTTAGGTTTTCTTCTAATCTTATGAATTTAACTTGATCCTTCAATTTAGGGAATATTTTAGGTATCATAGTTTTCAGTTAGGTTCATTCAAGTGTCCGCATCAATTCCATTGTCTGTTAAAACAACAGGATTCAATAGGAGAATGTCATATCTTCTTAATTGTGAAAATGTCTGTTTTGCTGCAATGGGGAAGTTAAACAGAGTGTGCATTTTTGTGAGATAAACCTTGAAATGTAGGGATGATCACCTGGAAACTGTTGCCATCAACCAGTCAGCCACATGGATTTTCCAGTGAATCAGCTCTGAGCTCATTCTTGCCTCTATATGCAGAGAAATATTGCAATTTAGAAAACAATGCGTTATAAAATATGAATAAAAATAAACTTTTCATTTTTACTAAATTCTCTCTCTCTCTCTCGAGCGCGCGAGCAAACACACGCGCACACACAGTAAGGATAAAAAACGGGAAATATCTTGAAATAGTACATGTGGGAAAGGTGTAGTAAGTGGTACACCCGGAATTATTTCTCCAGGCCGTTAAATTGACAATATTGTGGCCGAATTAACACGACGTGTCTGCTTAGGCCCGTCGTCATTTATTCATTATCACACACCTTAAAGTTTATGACATTAAATAGGTGTTTCATAGCTTTTCAAAAAGTTAATAGTTTATTTGAGACGTTATGTTGTCTTACCTCAGATTTTTGTGTCGTTCCGCTCAGTCCCACTCGGGCCCGCTGCTGCCGCTTCAACATTTGTAACGGTTTTTTCCACGTGACCACTGACATCATTGCGCGAGAGAGACTTGTGGAGATTCAGTGCATTGCGTTGCGTACCAAAGCCCAGATGAAAACATTTAAAGCATTTTGAAGGATTTGCTTATTCATGCTTAAAAACGAAACAATATTAATAATCTCGTTTACTTTTAGTGAAAATAATGTACTTTTGAATTGCTAGTTATTTGTCAGTATTCTTATTTTGTAAAAACATTTAGGCACAAGCAATCTCAGCACAATGATTAACAACAGCTGTAGTAAAAGCAATAGTAGTAGTAGTAGTAGTAGTAGTAATGATAATAATAAACTAAATAAAGAAAAAAATAATCTTCCTGATGAAACCTTACACAATACAATTATGAAATGTTTTCTAAAACATGAGCTAATAACAAAGTAGATAAAGTTGGAACAGAAGGAGAGATGAAACACGTAAAATAAATTGCCTGTGCATCACACTTTACTCATGATTTTTGCTCTAAAACTGCATAGTGTCCTTTTCAATTGGGGAATATTTTTTCGGTTGTCTAAGCGAAAGATATTGAACACAGTCTATTTTTAGGGCTAAGAATTTCACGTCACCTCTCCATTTAACATTGAACAGCTTCTTGTCCATTTATGAATGTAAAACTGAATTTTTATTCTTGGTCTTCTTAGTTTATGCTTTAAAAATGGACAAAAAACATGGTGTCTTTCAATGTTATGATGCAATTTATAGAAATGTGCGGGGAGGTCGGGGGGTACAGATGAAACACTGTATCGACTGTACACTCCAATCATATTAGAAAAGGTTCATAAACGAACCTTAACTATACACAGGTTCTAATATGAACCCTGTTACCACAACAAAGGTTCTAAAAAGAACTTCCAAATAACCAGTTTACCTGTAAGTTCAACTTTGAACCTTTTTGATAGTTAGAAGTTCATATTTGCACTGTAAAGTTCTTTATTGAACTCCAAAGGTTCGACCTCTTCTAAGAGTGTAGGGAGATAAGCTAAAAAATTATAGAACACTAATGAGTGGTGTATTGCTATTGAACTTTTTTTTTTAACTTTGAAGAAAAAAACATTCTTAAAAATAATTTATTTCTGTACTAATATACCATCTTCATTAGATTGTATTTAGGGTTTAGGGTTAAAATTATAACAGTTTCATCTAGTTTATTTTGTATCCCACAACTATAATTGCTTGTGAGTAGAATACAATTTTAACTAGCTTAATGAGTTTCAGCTCGCTCTGAAATATATATGATTAATCTTTTTTTCATCATTGTTTTTCATGCATGGGTTCTTCTCGCCTAGGGTGCCAAAAAGGCTAGAAATGGCCCTGGCACTTCGTTATGCTCCTGGTGTTTAAAAAATGCAGCATTCCCAATTGAAAACAATTGAAAAAGTACGCTAGCAGCTGGAAAAAACACTTTGGTGGACACACAGCCTTACTGCCATTTAGGAGAACTCTTAGTGGTAAGATAAACTGTTTTGAGAATATGACCCTTGAACTATAATCAAGACATTCTACGGAGCCCCAGAAGGGACTTTGTTAGGCTTGCTGCGTTAGTATGCGTGATTGCGAATTCAAAACTGAAAGCAAAAGTAAAAAGCGAACACGAATTCAAAAGCAATTTCAATACTGCGCATACTGATAGCGGCTCTCTGATGCCGGCAAAAAACATACAATATATTTACACAACTATATAATTGTGAGAATGCACAAGCATTGAAATATATTTTTCATTCTATCTCATATTTTTCTACCACCATGTCCCTTTAGTGGCTCCGTAGAAAGCGTCACTTCCCTACGACTGATATTAGTCAGCAGTTGCACGCTTTACAATGAATGAAACGGACATTGTGTTAGTGAGATTTGTGTATTAAGAGTTCAAATGTCAAACTTTCTATCGATCTCCATGAGTGAAGAGAACAATGGAGTAGTTTATCACTTCTACAAACATTCTCAATCATCTGAGGAATGTGCTGTTCAATGAATCCGTCATCTACTCTGAACACAATGAGAAAAGCAAGTGATCCAGTATTTGATAAATAAACACCTATTTCCATCACATTAACTCCTCACCTGAGTCAGTGCTTGTGGGATGTATTGCAGGAACATCAAATGGAGACTTGGAGAATGGAGAATGGAGAATTTTCATGTACTCCTCAGGTTCATCTAGCCATTTACTGGTTACTGATCTCGCACTCCTCCCATATCTGAGGTTTGCAAGTCTCCTCTCTAGTAGGCGTGTCTGCTTCTGTAATGCTCGTTGTTCTGTATAAAAAGATATAAACAGGCATGTGATCAGCTAGAGATTAAGCAGGAAAATACGGCCACGCCCCCAGCACTACTTACTTTAAATATATATATATATATTTAATCACATTAAAAAAAAGATATATTATATTGTAATAATACATTCTATTGCCCTGTAAAAATAAAAAAGCAGCATTTAATAATCATGATAACAATCAACATATTATAACATAATATTAATAATAGAATTGTTAAAGTACCTGCCAAAAGTTTATTTGATCAAAAACACAGTAAAAAAAAAAAGTACACCAAGAGTATACCAAGGCCGAGTACACCAAGGCTGATTAATTTTATGACACCCCAGGCTTCCTGATAGCAGGAGAAGTGACAAACCAAATGGTCACCAAGAAGATAAAGATTCTTTGATCACCAGATTAAAGAAACAGAGAAAACAATGCAGGCCCCATTTGTTTCTCTAAAGGACCTAACCTCATAGAAAACTCAACAGAGACTGTTATACAACTAAAACTGCATCAAAATTGTTCCAAACAATTTTAAATGGACTTATCAAACATCTTTTAACAAATAGTTATGCTTTAAAACACTCAACAATTCATGTAAATGTGTTAATTCTTGACTGAATGACTGAAAGTATGCTTTATTTTGTCTCTTTCCCCCTTTCCTATATCCTGACCTGAATGAAATCTGTTTAAAATGTATTGTATTCCATTTAATAGAAATTATGTTAAATTGACACTCTCTGCTGAAGCAGACCAGAATGTAACACCCATGTGTTATTGGGGGCAGAGAAAAGCCCTTTTGAAACAGGACGATATCTGATTGGCCAAGACTCCTCTGAGGTGTGAAAACAACTAAGTTAAATAGTCAAACTGCAAGAGAATACTAAGTTTTTTTTTTTTGTTTGTTTGTTTGAAGTTTAAGTTGAAGTTTTGTTGTTGTCGTAAGCAGAACCCTGGAGTAAGAAGAACAGACAAGCCGCTCATTCAAGCCATTCAAGTTTCACTCACTTTTCTTTTCTTTGCTTTTACTTAATTTTCTTTTCCTTTGAAAGTCTCATGTTCTAAGTATTACCGCAAAGTTCAACAAACGACTTTTGCCGCGTCAACTCCAACGACAAAGAGACTTTCTTTCATTGTTCCACTCGACCCCTGGACAAATCATCGACTTGGGAAGCCCTTCTCTGAACGACGAGGGAAATTCACATTTAAAGTCGACGCAAGCAAGTACCTCCAGATGAAAAACTGAACTGGTGCATTTAAATTAATGATTCATGGTTCGTTCGGGTCTTTGAAATGCATTGGTAGGAATTCTGTTAATCATATATCTCTCTCTCTCTCTCTCTCTCTCTCTCTCTTAAAACTCTTTCTCTCTCATTTCCTTCTTACTGCAACGCGAATGAATGTGTGTGTGTGTGTGTGTGTGTGTGTGTGTGTGTGTGTGTGTGTATGTGCGTGTGTTTGTCTTAGATTAGTTTGTGTTAGAATAAATAAAATCTCTTGTAGATTTTAAAAGAAAGTGTCTCGTATTATGTGCTTCTATGATTTAATGTCTTAAACTGTCGATTCAAGTTACCCGCTCTAATCAGAAGAGCTTAGGGCTCGAGCAAATGAACGCTGGACGTATCAGTTGCTCGGTCGTAAACGTACAACTCTTTATAATTCCCTGATAAATTATTTCATTTGAGCTAATTTTACTTCCTAGGGTGTGTTTGCCCTACAATACTCTGTTAGCATGATCTAACCCAGTGAACACACAAGCCAGTGCTGCACAGACACTATAAATCTATCTGCTGATGAACGAGGACACCGCGAGGAAACCGTGAGGACATCGGACAGTGCTCCGAGTTTCCAGGCAACACTCGGAGTTCTGCTGGCAGCGAGGGAGTTTCCTGTTGATTTTGTGAACAGAAACACATTTTCCGTTTTCCATTTTATTCCATTTTGTTAGTACAGCCGTCAATGACGCTAAACACCTCATTCTCTAGCGGGCGTCAGTGTGCTGTAGTTTAACTGCTCAACTCTCACTATCTGGCCACTGTTACACAAACAATACGAGAGTGGATGTCTGTTTATCACAACTGACACGCAACAAAATGCTTCACGAAAAATAAAGCGCAGATGAACAAACGACGGAAGCACAAAAAAATGAACGTACAGTACACAAGAGTAAATACAAACAAGTGTTTGTTGTTAATCTCCAACAGAACAGCAGCTCCAGACACTCAAACACAGTGTTACTTACATGAGAAGGAATCAAAGCAGCATCTGTGTCTGTTTTCCATGTCCGCTTGCCCAGTCATAACCCTTCATTCCAGTGATATTCTTCTGAGCTCTTTAGTATTGTGTAAACTTACTACACCAAACATAGCGGCCAAAATTGATGTGCAAAGGTTTTTTTTTTTTTTTTAATGCCCCTACAATTTCCTTAACCATCAAAATATGAGGAAAATATTTTATTTTTATAATAACATTAAATGACTGGTGTTGTGCAGCTGTGACTTCACCCTTGCAGGCTCACTACTGGCTGATTCAGAGGTTGAGGGCGGCCATTTTGAGTTGACATCATTGTAGTCCTTAGTTCACAACACTTAAGGATCGGTCTTATACTTCACTAAAGGTTGCTTTTAGCTTCTTTATAAAATTCTCCTACTCTTAGAAAACTCCAACTCTTTACTAAGAATTTTTGACACTGAAGTCAAAACTTAAGACTACACTTATTAATGACACTTAAGAGCATTTCTGAGAAGTTATACTTACTTGTATGTTCCCTCTCCATCATCTCTTGCATCTGCTTGCTTGTTGCTTCTTGTTCTGTATAAAAATATAAACAGGCATGTGATCAGCTAGAGATTAAGCAGGAAAATATGGCCACGCCCCCAGCACTACTTACTTTAAAAAATAAATAATATATAATATATATATATATTTTTTTAAAGAATCACATTAATAGATAATAATCATGATAACAATCAACATATTATATAACACAATATTATTAATAGAATTGTTAAAGTACCTGCCAAAAGTTTCTTTGATCAAAAATACAGAAAAAACAACAACAACAAAAAAAAAACAGCAATATTGTGAAATATTGTTACAAATTAAAAACATGTTTTCTATTTTAATATATTGTAAAATGTAATTTATTCCTGTGATCAAAGCTGAATTTTCAGCATCATTACTCCAGTCTTCAGTGTCACATGATCCTTCAGAAATCATTCTAATATGATGATCTGATACTTAAGAAACATTTATGATTATTATCAATGTTGAAAACACTCGTGCTGCTTAATATGTTTTGTGGAAATGATGATACTTTTTATTTTTCAGAATTCTTTGAAAAATAGAAAGTTCAAAGAACAGCATTTATTTGCATTTATCAAATATATGAAATTTGCTGAAGAGAAATATTTTGTAACATTTTCTTCACTATAATGATGAATTAAAGTATTATTTTTTTCTCTTCTAAATCTTACCATAAATGTTTGAATGGCATCATTGTTTCCACAAAAGTGTTAAGCAGCAAAAACTGCTTTTTAACATTGATAATAAATAGTGAATGTTTGAGCAGCAAATCAGCATTTCTGAAGGATCATGTGACACTGAAACTTGTCTCTGTAAACAACAACAGAATTATAAACGATTCTGATGATGAATGTTGCGTTCCCAAATGCAGATATAAAGCGTCACAAATGCAGTAATATTTACAAGTGTCTCACAGATGAGCACATCACGATACGGATGCTAAAACGATACATCATGTGTAATCCAATGGAGAAATGGGGTCTCAATTTCTTGTTTATTCATCGCTTATTTGTTATAATTGGTATTATATGTTAAAACCCTTATTAAGTGTAAATGTGTTTAGTTTGTTTTATTTTTATTTCTTACCTTGTGCATGGGTAATCGGATGTCCAGGGTAATACATAGCAGAGAGAGATGGAGGATCTAAGGGAGAGAAGGAAGAAGGCGTATGACAGTGTGAGCT
Source organism: Ancherythroculter nigrocauda (assembly GCA_036281575.1). Taxonomy (NCBI): domain Eukaryota; kingdom Metazoa; phylum Chordata; class Actinopteri; order Cypriniformes; family Xenocyprididae; genus Ancherythroculter; species Ancherythroculter nigrocauda. The sequence goes on along the minus strand of VTFQ01000001.1, from coordinate 71,992,573 downwards.
GGTGAACTGTATATTAAACACATAGATTTGTGCGTTTAGTTGTTTTCAAATCTCAAGCAGAATAACTCATTTATAATGTGAGCGTTTCTAGAATTTCTCCCTACTTTGAGAGCTCAAGTGGACAGCGCAGCTCATGCGTTCTGATAAGATACTGTTAGCATGATCTAACCCAGTGAACACACAAGCCAGTGCTGCACAGACACTATAAATCTATCTGCTGATGAACGAGGACACCGCGAGGAAACCGTGAGGACATTGGACAGTGCTCCGAGTTTCCAGGCAACACTCGGAGTTCTGCTGGCAGCGAGGGAGTTTCCTGTTGATTTTGTGAACAGAAACACATTTTCCGTTTTCCATTTTATTCCATTTTGTTAGTAAAGCCGTCAATGACGCTAAACACCTCATTCTCTAGCGGGCGTCAGTGTGCTGTAGTTTAACTGCTCAACTCTCACTATCTGGCCACTGTTACACAAACAATACGAGAGTGGATGTCTGTTTATCACAACTGACACGCAACAAAATGCTTCATGAAAAATAAAGCGCAGATGAACAAACGACGGAAGCACAACAAAATGAACGTACAGTACACAAGAGTAAATACAAACAAGAGTTTGTTGTTAATCTCCAACAGAACAGCAGCTCAGGACAATCAAAACCCAGTGTTACTTACATGAGAAGGAATCAAAGCAGCATCTGTGTCTGTTTTCCATGTCCGCTTGCCCAGTCATAACCCTTCATTCCAGTGATATTCTTCTGAGCTCTTTAGTATTGTGTAAACTTACTACACCAAACATAGCGGCCAAAATTGATGTGCAAAGGTTTTTTTTTTTGTTTTTTTAATGCCCCTACAATTTCCTTAACCATCAAAATATGAGGAAAATATTTTTATTTTTATAATAACATTAAATGACTGGTGTTGTGCAGCTGTGACTTCACCAGACTCGCTATTGGCTGATTCAGAGGTTGAGGGCGGCCATTTTGAGTTGACATCATTGTAGTCCTTAGTTCACAACACTTAAGGATCGGTCTTATACTTCACTAAAGGTTGCTTTTAGCTTCTTTATAAAATTCTCCTACTCTTAGAAAACTCCTACTCTTTACTAAGAATTTTTGACACTGAAGTCAAAACTTAAGACTACACTTAAGAGCATTTCTGAGAAGTTATATACTTACAGGCCAATGCATGTTCACTCTCCATCATCTCTACCATCTGCTTGCTTGTTGCTTCTTGTTCTGTATAAAAATATAAAATATAAACAGGCATGTGATCAGCTAGAGATTAAGCAGGAAAATACGGCCACGCCCCCAGCACTACTTACTTAAAAAATAAATAAATATATATATATATATATATATATTTTTTTTTTAAATCACATTAATAGATATTCTATATCTCATATTGTAATAATACATTCTATTGCATTTAATAATCATGATAACAATCAACATATTATATAACATAATATTATTAATAGAATTGTTAAAGTACCTGCCAAAAGTTTATTTGATCAAAAATACAGTAAAAAAAAACAAAAAAAAAAACAGCAATATTGTGAAATATTGTTACAAATTAAAAACATGTTTTCTATTTTAATATATTGTAAAATGTAATTTATTTCTATGATCAAAAGCTGAATTTTCAGCATCATTACTCCAGTCTTCAGAGTCACATGATCCTTCAGAAATCAGTCTAATATAATGATTTGATACTCAGGAAACATTTATGATTATTATCAATGTTGAAAACACTCGTGCTGCTTAATATGTTTTGTGGAAATGATGATACTTTTTATTTTTCAGGATTCTATGAAAAATAGAAAGTTCAAAGAACAGCATTTATTTGCATTTATCAAATATATGAAATTTACTGAAGAGAAATATTTTGTAACATTTTCTTCACTCACTTTTCTTCACTATAATGATGAATTAAAGTATTATTTTTTTCTCTTCTAAATCTTACCATAAATGTTTGAATGGCATCATTGTTTCCACAAAAGTGTTAAGCAGCAAAAACTGCTTTTTAACATTGATAATAAAAAGTGAATGTTTCTTGAGCAGCAAATCAGCATTTCTGAAGGATCATGTGACACTGAAACTTGTCTTTGTAAACAACAACAGAATTATAAACAATTCTGATGACGAATGTTGCGTTCCCAAATGCAGATATAAAGTGTCACAAATGCAGTAATATTTACAAGTGTCTTGAGCACATCACGATACGGATGCTAAAACGATACATCATGTGTAATCCAATGGAGAAATGGGGTTTCAATTTCTTGTTTATTCATTGCTTATGTGTTATAATTGGTATTATATGTTAAAACCCTTACTTATTAAGTGTAAATGTGTTTAGTTTGTTTTATTTTTATTTCTTACCTTGTGCATGGGTAATCGGATGTCCAGGGTAATACATAGCAGAGAGAGATGGAGGATCTAAGGGAGAGAAGGAAGAAGGCGTATGACAGTGTGAGCTGGTGAACTGTATATTAAACACATAGATTTGTGCGTTTAGTTGTTTTCAAATCTCAAGCAGAATAACTCATTTATAATGTGAGCGTTTCTAGAATTTCTCCCTACTTTGAGAGCTCAAGTGGACAGCGCAGCTCATGCGTTCTGATAAGATACTCTGTTAGCATGATCTAACCCAGTGAACACACAAGCCAGTGCTGCACAGACACTATAAATCTATCTGCAGATGAACGAGGACACCGTGAGGACATCGGACAGTGCTCCGAGTTTCCAGGCAACCATCAAAATATGAGGAAAATATTTTTATTTTTATAATAACATTAAATGACTGGTGTTGTGCAGCTGTGACTTCACCCTTGCAGACTCGCTACTGGCTGATTCAGAGGTTGAGGGCGGCCATTTTGAGTTGACATCATTGTAGTCCTTAGTTCACAACACTTAAGGATCGGTCTTATACTTCACTAAAGGTTGCTTTTAGCTTCTTTATAAAATTCTCCTACTCTTAGAAAACTCCTACTCTTTACTAAGAATTTTTTGACACTGAAGTCAAAACTTAAGACTACACTTAAGAGCATTTCTGAGAAGTTATACTTACGGAACCAGGGGCTTGCTAGAGGTAATGGAAGGTAAACATGCATCTGCTTGCTTGTTGCTTCTTGTTCTGTATAAAAAGATATAAATAGGCATGTGATCAGCTAGAGATTAAGCAGGAAAATACGGCCATGCCCCCAGCACTACTTACTTAAAAAAAAAAATATATATATATATATATATTTTAAATCATATTAATAGATATTCTATATCTTATCTTGTAATAATACATTCTATTGCATTTAATAATCATGATAACAATTAACATATTATATAACATAATATTATTAATAGAATTGTTAAAGTACCTGCCAAATGTTTATTTATTTGATCAAAAATACAGTAAAAAAAACCCAGCAATATTGTGAAATATTGTTATAAATTAAAAATATGTTTTCTATTTTAATATACTATAAAATGTAATGTATTCCTGTGATCAAAGCTGAATTTTCAGCATCATTGATCCTTCAGAAATCATTCTAATATGATGATTTGATGCTGAAGAAACATTTATGATTATTATCAATGTTGAAAACACTCATGCTGCTTAATATTTTTTTGTGGAAATGGTGATACTCAGCAAAATCAGCATTTCTGAAGGATCATGTGACACTGAAACTTGTCTCTGTAAACAACAACAGAATTATAAACGATTCTGATGACGAATGTTGCATTCCCAAAAACAGATTATAAAGTGTCACAAACGCAGTAATATTTAGTGAATCGAAAATTAAAACACAGTAACGTTACTGTAACAGCAAACATGCAATTACATCACAGCCATTGCGAAATTTATATTAAATTCTTACCGGCATTCATAAAAGTTACTGGGCGAGTAACACATTACAGCGCTGATTCTACTCGCATTTTGCACGTTGAATCATTTGAACGCTTTTAAGCGACTGTTCATGACGCGTCTAAAAACGCTTTCCAAAGCGCCCAGGCGCTCCGGTGGCGTCTGCCGTTACTAAGCAACAATGAGCTGTGCTCTCCATGACGAGTTTGTTTCAGCAAAGGATATATGGATTTCCAGCACCGAAAATCACTTGCAGTAGCTTTGCCACGTACACTCCTGAAAAATCCAGCTAAAACCAGCCTAAGCTGGTCAGGCTGGTCTCCCAGCCTGGTCATAGCTGGTTTTAGAGGGGTTTTGACTTTTGACCAGCTTAAACCAGCTGAACACCTGCTAACACAAGACAAGCTAAAACCAGCTACTTCCAGCTTAAACCAGCTAAGATCAGTCAACCAGCTTAGGCTGGTTTTAGCTGGATAAAGCTACTGCAAGTGATTGTACTGTACAGCATATTTATTTAAAAATGTGTGTCCGTGTACAGCTTTGATCAGATATTCCTCCATCTTGGCTGAGCTTTGTCCTGTAAATGGCGCCGCACAACACTCTCTGGACAATTCCGTCCATGATGTAGGGTGAATTCAGGGTGATTGGTAGAGGTGGGCGATATTATCGTTTGCGATATATACCGTTGAAAATTCTCACAATAAAAATTTGTCTCCTCGCGATAATTACGATAAGTCTAGTTGTTGACGTAGTTTCATGACCGATTCACTGTTCATGTGCGGAGTGAAAACAAGCATGACTAAAGGCAGACGGCTGAGGAGCAGCTTGCTGTTAAGCGAGGAGCTACCTCCACAATTTGGAACTGGTTTGGTTATAGAAAAATCAGATGCGGAGCAAACTATAATAATCACTATAAAAAAGCCGTATGTCATTCACGCCGTCATCACCCGGGTTTTGATAGCGCGCGAGTGCAGGTGAGACCTGAACATCTCACGTTACTACTGTGTTTAAACTAAACTCATTTAAACCTTGCCACTTTAAACATTCAACTGTAAGACGCAAAAGAGAACTCGCGCACGCTGTGAGGAGATTTGTGTGTACTCAGCCGAAGCTCGTGCACGGAGAGCTGCGTGAGTGAGCTATATTTTGTAAACTGTCTTCAGATAGTTTACAAAATATAGCTCACTCACGCAACTATATTTAACATTTGTTATTTTTCTTGCTAACTATCAAATCGTCATTGGTATCGTTTTCGCAATAAATACCTGAAATTATCGTGATAATTTTTTTAGGCCATATCGCCCATCCCTAGTTTAAGGCCAATTTCATGCAATCATGCAGTAACCAGCATAACACTGAATTCCGGATTAATCTGGAAGAATCACATTCCCGTATAAAACAATTATAATATCATTTTTAACACTGACTTTACTCATGGTGGTTGGACAGAGATTCAGCTGTTACCGTCCAACTGAGTGAAATAAACATTTTTCCAGACACGTTACATATAATATCAATAAATGTTTTATTTTAGTCACATCTGTAAATAGCTTTAACTCTAGCCCAGGGGGAAAAAAATGTGTAGAACTTTTAACGTCATGCAGGGGAAAAAAGATAATAAACCAAATTATAATGAGTAAAACATTATAATACAGATATATCTCTCTGTAACTCTGTCTTGCTGTGCAGCTGCATTTGAATCTCTAAAGACAGTCAGTGAGAGCAGACTTGAGACCAATGTGATACAAATAATATTGTTTCCCAAACATTTATATAATATTTTGTATAATGATGACACACTCACCTATTGCATCTATTTTTTTAAGCAGCTCTTGAACTTGTCCATTAGGTCCTTTCTTCTTGTTGTTGAACACATGGTATCTCTGATCATATTTCTGAACGAGTCTCTTCAGTGCTTCAGTACCATTGATAAATGCATCAATGGTCGTGTTTTCTTCCACCAGTTGATCTCCTCTGGTGAAGAGAATCCAGGTTTTCTTCAAGCGGTTTTCTCCCAGCAGCTCCTCAATCTTCTCCACAGTTTTTCTCTCTCTTTCTGTGAATCTGTCAGCTTTGATGACCAGCAGAAACACACAGGGACCTGATTCACATCTCTGAAGAACATTTGCATATATCTGCAGAACCTTTTCCTCACTAAGCTTTGTGTTAAATAATCCTGGTGTGTCATAAACAGTGACCCGTCGTCCACAGACAGTCCCAGATTCAACAGCCAGATCTTGTGTGACTGAAGTGAAACTTTCCTTTGATTCAAAAGCTTGTCGTCCCAGGATTGTGTTTCCTGATGCACTCTTCCCAGCTCCTATTTTCCCCAGTAACACCAAATTCAGACCTCCAGTCTTTACTAGCAGACTACTCATCCAGGCAGACATTTTCAAGATGTGGCCTAAAGCTAAAAAGTGCTGCAAGACAAAAATGAACACATTTATCTAATATCTCACAAACATTTCTTTCACTACATATAGGAAATGCTTTTAAAAATAAGGGGTGTGCAATATCATGATTTTTGATTGTGGATGATTCTCCAAAATTTGCTTTAAATATTGTAGTATTGTGCTACAGCGCACTATCAGTTGCAGTTCTGGTACCTCCAAGCCAATACTGTACAACTCGATGTACATTCACATCACATTAACTCAGCAGTATGTTACACTCACTTATTCACAATCACAAAAGTTCATTATTTGCATGTACTTCAAAGCCTTCCAGGTTAAACATTTCACTCCTGTTCTGTTCTAACATGCGTTTTTGTTTCTGAGCGTGTATGAAGCGCGCACACTTTAAACCTGTGAAACAGCGCCCGATTACGTGAATACTGTCAAATACACAAAAGGTTTACATAAACACAGTTGGTTATGTCTAAAGTGAAAGTAATCAGTTATCAGAAAAAAAAGTCATGGTGATCATCATGATTTTTCATAATCAATTGTAGCTGTCACCTCCAAGTACTCGAGCACTCTTGACCATCCCTAAGGGTGCTTTCACACCTGTTTGGAGCACGAGACTCTCAACATGAGGGTGAGTAAATAATGACAGAATTTTCATTTTGGGGAAACTATTTCTTTAAGAACAAGCTCCAGCATGTTTACTAGGCTGCTGTCACTTTTTCACAGGGAAAAAAATGTAATTATGTAATTTTGGTAGGGGTGTAACGGTACACGTATTTGTACCGAACCGTTTCGGTACAGGGCTTTCGGTACGGTGCACGTGTGTACCGAAGCATTACATTGCAACCAATATTCACCACCAATAACCGCAATAAGCTCTGCGTTTTGTTACTTTCGATAAGAAACAAAGTGTCATCCTTCAAATTCTGTCCACGAAATCATGAAGTTTAAACAGAAAATGCCATTTTGACGTGCTTTGATGTGGGGTGACAGATCACTGTACAGGCGCCTCAGTTCAACCGGCAGCGCGAGCGCGGAGCGCAAGTGAATGTGTTCATCTCTTCCTCCTTAATACTAGTTACAGAATAAACATGAAAGAACATCTGAAGGTATGTTGCAAGATTCAGTACAACTTACTGAAACGGTCATATCTCATGTAATCGCTCATTCAGTGTTTCAACGGTGGAAAGACATCAATGAAAGCGTCCGTATTCAACAATATGTCATGATGCATTTACCTCAGAAAAGCCATTCAGTGTTCACAGCTTGTTAGTTCGCTAGAGAAATGAACTCTTTCGCTTAATATATGCACTGTATTAGCCAATATATTCATTATTTTACTTAATCTTTTAGTGATATCCTGATTAGGCTATTTAATGTATGTTTAAATAAATCTGATGTTAAAATAACAGCCACTGTGTAGAAATGATTATATTTCAACAACGAATTGGAGTAAAAACATTTAGAAGTTAATGCAAAAACTGCCTTAGGTGCAGCTTACAGGTTTGCATATTTGTTATTTGAGTGTTGATTATTTTATCTAAAAATAAAAAGCAATTGAATTTAGGCTAATAGTTTGGGCTTCTTTCAAGTTAGGGCTCCCTACATAGTTTATAGCATTAGCAGAGATCATTTTTTTTATCCTTAAGAAACTTTTAGTTTTAATTTAATTTAATATATTTAAAGACAAAAACACAATTTGTTCAGTAAACCTCTGTTTAATAATAAAAAAAAAGCAATTTTATGTTTAGTTTTCTCTCCACCTGCTGTACCGAAAACTGTACCGAACCGTGACTTCAAAACCGAGGTACGTACCGAACCGTGAGTTTTGTGTACCGTTACACCCCTAAATTTTGGTGATCAAAAGATGAGTTTTAAGGGACAAAAACTGACTACAGGGGGACTTAAAGAATTGTCTTAACTTTAAGAAGTTGTGAATCCAGCCCAAGGTGATTGTTACACTTTACAGAGCAGATCAAATCCTTGTTTAAAGGGGTCATATAATGCCACTTTTACAAGATGTAATATAAGTCTCTGATGTCTCCAGTGTGTATGTGAAGTAATAGCTCAATTTAGCTCAAAATACCCAACAGATAATTTTTTATAGCATGTTAAATTGGTCACTTTTTGTGGGTGAGCAAAAACTGTTTTTGTGTGCGTCCCTTTAAATGCAAATGAGCTACTGCTCTCAAGAAGAGGGCTGAGTTTCCAGAGCTTGTGTTAACAGTGCCAATTAGCTCAGACTAGAGGTCTACAAAGAGGACCCAGGACCTGTACGGGTTCGGGTCTATATTTTAAATGGTCAGCCGGGTCGGGTCCCAATCTATTACTTCGGTTCCCGGGTCTGTTTAACATTGTGTGTATACCCGAGCCGATCTGATTCGGAGATCACCCGGACGTGTTGGGAGTCAGTCAGCGCTGTGCGTGTGTTTTGAAACTTGCAAAGTATGAGCCGGGAAATAAGGTGAAAAAACACGAGTGACCCCAGCAATCAGAAGCAGAGCGGGTGGAGTTAAAGCAAGCGAACGGTGATCATCGAGTTTTCCTATTCCTATTAACAGTAATGCAAAGACTTCAAATCTCAAAAACTGCTTGTAGCCTTGCACACTCACATTTAAATAACATATTTCAAATCATTAACAAAATTTGAGATGAACTCTCACACGAATGTTTTCTATGACGTTTAAAAGCTTATGTTTCAGGTTGCTCCAGCTAAAGCAAATGTGCAGTCTTATGCGAGCGCACTTCCTTTCTCCTATTTTTATAATAATATTATGAATGAACTGTCTTGATATATCTAAAGTTTTGGTCAGACTCGGCTCAGAAAGCACAGAAATGATCGCAAATAAGTAATGCTAACGTTAGCGGCCATGTCACTGAACAAGCAATCGTTATTATACGAAAGGTCAAAGTTATTTTATTATATGAGTGGACTCGAGTCTCGAGATACAACAAAATAATGCAAAACTGCAAAGTCACATTTGTCATCATGGCAGCAAGTGGACTATTAAAGCTGGCATAATGAGTGGATTAAGCATTTCAATCAGCAAGAGAGGAATAACGGATGAATTTTCTTGGCAAGGGCATCACAGTCAGGTACACGGGAGAAACCTATCCTAAGGCCGTGTGTCCACCAGAGCGTTTTTTCCAGCTGCTAGCATACTTTTTCAATTGTTTTCAATGGGAACGCCGCCTTTTTTAAACGCCAGGAGCGTAACGAGACGTTGAGCGTCTTTTTCACGCTCAAGCGCTGAGAGCTCGGCGTTTTTTACTGGTCGCCTCGAGTTGAAGAATGTTCATCTTTGAGTAAAATTTTACAGCTTTTTACAGTGATGAGCGCAGCTTTAAAGCTGCGCTCATCACTGTCACTTTTTAGCCAGCCGTCCAATCAGAGTGGAGGAGGAGCGGGACAAATACAACTCCGACCAACTGTCACATTCTTGCTGTACAGCGACATCAACAAACAGAAACAAAATGGACGAGAAATTAATATTGCTGGCCTCCGAACATACATAGCAAGTAATTCCACATTGAGTGAACATTTTTAGTCTGAAACAAATTACCTGCAAAATCAGTTATAAGTAACAGTGATGCGGATATTCCGTATCATAGCAACAAAGCGTCTTAACGAAAAAAAAACGCTGGGCTGCAGAAGCGCTCTCAAGCGCTCATAGATAGGCATTTTAAGCAGAGCGCCTAGCGTTTTCAGCTGGCTAAAAACGCTCTGGTGGACACACGGCCTTAGCCTACTAACATTAGGTAAGACAAAATGTTTTATTTTCGCAACTTGTTTATTGACTTATTAATAGCAATTTGTTGTGGAATAGACCTATGTCGATCAGGTCCAGACGGGTCTGTGTCTTCCCGCTCGGGTTCGGGTCCAACTTTCAAATAATAGACTGGTCCGCGTTGGTTCCGGGTAGTACATTAATGGCATTTCTCGGTTCAGCATGGACCCAGGTCCAACTTTCAAAGTAATAGTCGGGCCCGGGTCGGTTCCGTGTAGCACATTTACGGGTCTCTTCGGGTTCGGGTATGAATTTTTGAACCCGTGAAGAACTCAGACTGTCAGAAACTGTTCAGCCTTTATGTTCACAATGGAGTTGGACAATGATGGAGAGACTCAAGAAGAAGTGGCAACATGTAGAATGCAACTTGATGATTCTGAATGATTAGTTGATGAATTTATGTAGCTGATGTTGGAAATCTTAAAGTCATTCATTAGCATATTTTGTCATGATAATCTATAAATCGTTAATGTGAGAACTGTTGTAAGATGCCAACAGAGTCAGAGAATATATGCTGCATGAAGATAGAACGAGTAGTTTAGTTTAATTACGGTTAGAACTTGTCATTTTGCTTTTATGAGCCACTTGTGTTACATCCTGTGTTGCAATTTGGTTGAGTTGAAAACTCATCTCTTTCGTGAGCACTTAACCTCATCTTAAAAAAAAAAAAAGAAAAACCTTCTTATCCTATCCTTTCACTTCCTCTAATCCCTCTCTATTGTAGTTTATGATATTCTGAGCACTGCCTAAACTGGTATTGTGAGCACTTCTTGTGTCTATCTGCCTCGTCATGATGACTCACTTGTAAGTCGCTTTAGATAAAAGCTTCTGCCAAATGAATAAATGTAAATGTAAATGTAAATGTTTATGAAAATGTTAGGCTTAGTGATGTCACCAACCTGGGAAGAAGCTTGTTGCAGTCCCTACCAGCTGTCTGTTGTAGTCCTTTTACATTTCTGTAAAAGAAAATATCTCCCTGCACTGCATTAAACTTTCAGCGCTGTAACTTTGCAGATGTTGTTTATGCTCAAACAGCAACATTACACACTAAAGTAAAAAAAGTGAAATTGCCTCTTTAAGATTGGCCAATTGATATTTAACTCATTAAATAAATCTTTAATATTTGGCCACTTCTTTACGATATAAACGCTACAGCCACTAAAATTTCTTGAACAAGAATATTATGGACATCAAAACATGCTAAGAGCAAGGGTTTAAACTTTTATTTTGAAATCGTGATGGACAGTTTGCATATTTGTCTGTATGTCTCCCATATCTATCACACCCGATTCAACTCATGAGCTCTTAAGTAGAGACTGCACAACCTAAATTGGGTATCGGATATAGGGAGACATACAAAATGTGGTACTCCAGGACAGGTTTGAGAACCACTGATCTATTTGTATAACTATGGTGATGTATTGGCAGTATTATATATAATTAGTGTAAAAATATATGAAAGGCTTACAGATAATTAAATGCTTATTTAACTTTTATAGACCCCCAAACCCCCAAAATATATATATTTTTAAATTGTCAGGCATGATTAAACTCTGTCCATTTAAAACGACGATACAATTTTATTTGCCTTTTGAGAAAATACATATCTTAAAATTTCTATAGACACTTATACTGTTGTGGAATGAATTAAAAAAAAAGAAACATACATAACAGCACATTCTCATGCACCAGCTTAAACACAAGCAAGAATTATTCCATTTATGTATTTTTTTTCTAACATGCTGTCTTAAATAATTTGACAGTTTGTTGTATTTCTGCTTTCCAGTATTATAATTTCTACAGAAATATTAAGGTGCATTCACGCAGCCTCGTAATTCCTGTAGTTACGAGATTCTAGCTTGTAAAAAGCATCCATGTCCTCGTAGAGCTTAATTACAGCTTGTAAGCTGGGAGTTTTCTGAAAGCTCCCACATGTACCACCTGACCGCTGTAGATTCATAGGGCATTGATAGTGGTGCCTTAGGCTGCGTTTACACTTTGCAATAACATGCGACCTGTATCTGGATGTTGTCCACATACGCATTGAAAAGACGAGTGTAAACACATTTGTGATCAGACTGTTATCCGATTGACGTGTCCTGGAGGTAGTCGAGGACGCATTGTGGTCGGATCTCAGTGTAATGTACACGCGATCCAGCCGTCGTATCATTCGGAGGGTGACGTCATTAAATCCCCGCCCAGTCTATCCGCGTGGCTGTCAGAAAATAATGGACAGACGCAGATTTGACAAGAAATTAAAGTTCTTTGGACTTTACAATAAACGTCTATCTTTAAAACATGGTAACTTACTCTGTGAACCTAACATGGTCAGGAGCAGGTTTTCTTCGGTAAACCCAGAGTTTCCTTCAGTCTCCTCCCCCTTTTTAAAGTGCTAGTGATGTTTAAATAGTTCATTCATTCGCTCATGCTGCAAAAATGCTTTTCTTACGGAGTATTTTTCGTCCTATTTCAAGTACAAATACCTAAAAATTAAGTCAAGATGTATATATTTTCTATATAAGAAAATGATATTAGAAATGTAATCTTGTCTCCTGGGGGATCTAAATTAAGTGCATTTTACTTAAGTAAAATTATCAATATCTGCCAGTGTGGTAATAAAAATAATCTTAAAGGTGCCCTATAGATTCAAAATTTGAATTTATCTCGGCATAGTTAAATAACAAGAGTTCAGTACATGGAAATGACATACAGTGAGTTTCAAACTCCATTGCTTTCTCTTTCTTATGTAAATCTCATTTGTTTAAAAGACCTCCGAAGAACAGGCGAATCTCAACATAACATCGACTGTTACGTAACAGTCGGGGTGTACGCCCCCAATATTTGCATATGCCAGCTCATATTCAAGCCATTAGAAAGGGCAGAACGTCTGGATGTGCACAGCTGAATCATCAGACTAGGTAAGCAAGCAAGGACAATAGCAAAAAATGGCAGATGGAGCAATAATAACTGACATGATCTATGATAACATGATATTTTTAGTGATATTTGTAAATGTCTTTCTAAATGTTTCGTTAGCATGTTGCTAATGTACTGTTAAATGTGATTAAAGTTACCATCGTTTATTACTGTATTCACGGAGACAAGAGCCGTCGTTATTTTAATTTTTAAACACTTGCAGTCTGTATAATTCATAAACACAACTTCATTCTTTATAAACCTCTCCAACAGTGTAACATTAGCCGTTAACCACGGAGCATAGCCTCAAACTCATGCAGAATCAAACGTTAACATCCAAATACATACTTTACTCACATAATTCGAAGCATGCATACAGCATGCATGACGAACATCTTGTAAAGATCCATTTGAGGGTTATATTAGCTGTGTGAACTTTGTAAATGCGCTGTAATATAGTCGAGAGCTCGTGTGGCAGGGAAGACGCGATTTAAGGGGGCGGCGTCGAGTGAAAATCAGTGCATTGTTAATGATGCCCCAAAATAGGCAGTTAAAAAAATTAATTGAAAAAAAACTAGGGGGTATTTTGAGCTGAAACTTCACAGACACATTCAGGGGACACCTTAGACTTATATTACTTCTTTTAAAAACATGTTCTAGGGGACCTTTAATGCAAACAGAAAACAAGATTAATCGGAGTGTCTATTACTAAGTGCAAATTTACAGTAGCTCTGCCCACCAATGTCAGACCAGGTTAAAATTAAAGCACATTCTTGTGGCTACAGTGTTGTAGGCAGTAGTGTGTCGGTAGCGAATTACCTTGTGATGTGATTGACTAGATTCGAATCCGCCGTCTGGCAAGCTCGCTATTCTCCCTTTTCCCATCACATATCACATCAGAAAGGTATTTATTTTCAATAAAAAATGAAGAAAATGTTGTAAAAGTGTAAGTAAATTGCCTAACGGGTGTTTAATAATGACAGAATAATTTAACACCATTTATCAAAAAGCACACCCATTTCCCTAAACTATAAACACTATTCCCCTGTTTTGACACATGAATCAGATTTATTGAACTGTCACTGCAAATCTCTAAACACAAATCCCTTCATTTCTCATTGCTTACACCATGTGGTCATCTAGAAAGCACTAGCATTCAATATTGTTTACTTAAAACTCAGAGTCAACCTACTCAGAGTCGAGTGAACTAACTGAATTCATCTGTTCTGAAACTGAAGTTTCCCATTTCAGGGTAAAGTTAACTCAGAGTTCAAGTTTTAACTCAAGAGTTGGTTGAACCTCCTTATTGAAACGGGCTCCTGATCTGCTTGATCGGATCACGGTGATCGTATATTAATGCCAAGTGTAAACGCAGCCATAGAAACGCATAATTCCGAGTCCACGGACGTGAACAGCTCCAAATGTATTCACGTGTTGTCATCTCAAGATTCCGGTAAATACGAGGTGGCGTGAACGCAGCATAACATATATTTATTACAGTGTTTACTTGGTCATGGGCTATTGAAAACACAGAGCTCGACCGTTTCTCTACGGCGCATGCGTATTTTTGGAATCGAAAACGTTTAAAGCAACGTTAACCGCATATATAATCGAGATTGCAAAATGCTCAGTGAATAATCAGCATAACATTCTGAATCAGCAACCAAACTGGATTCATCCTTAGGTATTAATGATATTCAGTGCCCTCTGTCCACATTGTCAAATTTTCTCAGCGGCCTAGCATGCTACAACCCAGTCTCATATGAAAACGTATCCTGACTACGTTGGTCCAAAGTGCAAAACGTAGAGGGGTTACAATAATGGCCCTTAAATTGTATGACTGTTACATTTTTTTTTGCCTATTGTTTTGCGTCCAAGTCACGTGACTTTAGAGAGCCCGGCTGTGAGAACAAAAAACATGGCGGACATTTCTCTACTTTTTAGTGAAAAAAACAATATTTTGAGTTAGTTTCTGCATAAAAATAAGTTTTGATTACATTTTTAGCGAGAAATATATATTCTATTTTCATAATATTCACTCAGTGAATGTACATAATCACTCGCTTGCGCGTTGTTGCAAAGATTTTTCTGATCTCGCCAGAATAATGTGAAACTGCTACGTTTTGGTTGCTATGAACAATATTTTATTTTCTGCATCAAAATAAGGTTTGATTACATTTTAAGCAAAAAATATATATTATTTATTTTCATAATATTCATTCAGTGAATGTACATAATCACTCGCTTGCGCGTTGTTGCAAAGATTTTTCAGATCTCGCCAGAATAATGTGAAACTGCTACGTTTTGGTTGCTATGAACAATATTTTGAGTTAGTTTCTGCATAAAAATAAGGTTTGATTACATTTTTAGCGAGAAATATATATTCTATTTTCATAATATTCACTCAGTGAATGTACATAATCACTCGCTTGCGCGTTGTTGCAAAGATTTTTCTGATCTCGCCAGAATAATGTGAAACTGCTACGTTTTGGTTGCTATGAACAATATTTTATTTTCTGCATCAAAATAAGGTTTGATTACATTTTAAGCAAAAAATATATATTATTTATTTTCATAATATTCACTCAGTGAATGTACATAATCACTCGCTTGCGCGTTGTTGCAAAGATTTATCTGATCTCGCCAGAATAATGTGAAACTGCTACGTTTTGGTTGCTATGAACAATATTTTGAGTTAGTTTCTGCATAAAAATAAGGTTTGATTACATTTTTAGCGAGAAATATATATTCTATTTTCATAATATTCACTCAGTGAATGTCAACCCGTTCTCACTCCTGACCGTTCTCACGCTGAAGAAGTCTCCTTCAGAACACATCGCGATATTTGGCATCAGTTCGCGTGTGCTGGATGTTGGTAAGTAGTCGTAAATACGCTGTTCTAATGTTTGATATAATGTCTTTTCTGTTTGCAGATATTAATCAGATTAACGTTAGCTCCCTCATGTTCAGTCACTGCATTATATCTGTCACCTCCGCTGAGGTTTTGCTTTTCATTGCTTTCTATATTAAATACTAAACTAGGGTGATTAAACACTGTCACGTGACGTGCAATATATTGCACAATATATATAACATATTCATATCAGGTTCAAAGTAGTACAAGTGTAGTTTCAAAATGGTATTTGTTGTAGAAGCACGGTAAAAAACAACACTTACCATGCTTTTTACCACAGTATTGGTCGTTTTAATGTGATTTTTGTTGTAAATACAGAGTAACCACAACACTTATCATGCTTTTAATGCCTAATAATGTTAAATCCAAAAACTGTAAGGTCAATAAGAACTTCTTTCCTATATATATTTATATATAAACCTATATATTATAAATAATGATATTTTCTTTTCTCTTGTTTTAGCTGAAAAGACAAAAAGGGCCTTTCGGAAATGGATGAAGGAGACAGAAAGCTGCAAAGGCAAATAATTGCAATGGTATGTATGTGTTGCGTTTAACCCTTTATCAAACATTTTATCAAGCATTTGTTAAATAGTCTCACAGTAAATTAAAATTAAAGTCAAATCCTGTACATATTTATCACCTTATTTGTAAATCAGTTGTGCCCCTTCTTGGACAGTTGGACGTCCCACACATAAAAGTTTATATTAATTCCATTGAATTCTTTAAAATGATTACAGATTGGGCCCAAAATGTTCCAATGATATATGATGTCTCTCCGCACCTCATAACTACCTCTGTTTGCAAGAGTGGAAATTATCATTTGACTTGTCACATGACATCAGATATTCGATTATTTTGTCATGATCATTTACACTGCTGATAATGTTCTGCTTGCATGTGAAACATGTTATTTATTTTTATTTTTTATTTTTTAAAATATGAATATAGCTTGCTATACTTTTAATCATGGAAATGCCCACACATCAGTGAACTTATTACATAAATGCATTTAACATTTAATTGTGCAACACTCTTTACAGAAGGAAATCCTACGGTTATGTATGAACTCACAACATCATCATCAAGTGCTGTGCTGGGCACATTGGGTAACAAGTGTCCTCCAACGTATCCAATCTGTGACCACATTCTCCACTTTCTTTCATCTTCCCATGGGACACCGACATTCTTCAGGCCTTCGTTTCCATGTCTTCCCCTGCATTCTCCTGGTGGTGTCCACTTCATATCTGTCTTTGGGTGTTGTTGTTTGGTCATGCTTAGGGTGTGTCCGGGGAGGTGCACCCTTCACTCTGTCACAGTTTTTAAAAGTCTTCACGTGGACTCCTCCTTATGATCTCCTTGAAACGTGCAGAACCAATATTGAAAATAGTAATTTATCTTTTTCCATATTCTTGCCTTTATCAAAGAAGCACCAGTGCTCATCAGGAGTTTTGGTAAAAGTTCTAGTAATGCTGCGACTATAGTCAAATATGTATTTCTGCATGTGTGTATAGCAGGTGTTTGTCCGAACAATTGAAGTTAGTGAGAGTGTTCAGGAAAACCCTCTGAGAACAATCAATATTTATTTAATTCTGTTTGGTGCTGATATAGAGTATTACAGAAATGACACATTGACATTCTGGACATTATTCTGTGAGTTTGTTACCTCTTCATTTAGATGGACTTGAAAATGTCTTGCATTTTGTTTCATTAAACCTTTTATGACAGTGTCACTATAGTAAATGTCCACCTTAACTACATCTATGGTATCATTATATCAGTACCTGGATAATGTAAATGTAACATACCCATGAATGTATTTTATAGAAGCATTTTATTGCTGAAAATATTTAACATTTATAAAATGCATTAACTATTTGAATTTGCCTTTCATTTAGTTACAGTAAAAGTGAACAATAAACACAATATTGTATTGTATTAAAGTTGAGAATGTAAAATGTTATTTTTCCCCCCCTATTCTTTAAAGAAACTTATTTTCACATGGAATTTTATCTCATCTCTTGGTTTGTAAAAATAATACTTCATCATATCGATTTGTGTAGTTATATTTCACTATAATAGATTGCCTCTGTAACTGGATATATTTTTTTCTCACAATTAACTGATTTTTATACTGTTGTGCAGTAGTTTGGGGACTACATTTGTCTTTGACACTAAATATTAGAATATGATTACAAAATCGAGTACATTCATTATGCTTTTATTTATATTTATTTTAATTCCAAGAGTTCAAATGGTGAAGAATGGTATAAATAAGTGATTAAATGTATACCTTTAATATACTACATATCTACTGTAAATGTTAGAAGCACTTTAGTAGATGCAATTATATCTCTTTCAAATATATTTATGCATCAGTTTAAAACACAAAGGAGTCTTTCGTTGTAAAATGTGATTTTTATTATATTTAATTAGATTAATTATATATTTAAGGAATCTTTCTCGTCAGCCGGAACCGAAGGAGATCTGTCGTCATTTACCATAAATGGACAAGTAAGCGTGACGCATCTGTTCAGCTGTGTTGTGATTGGCTGTGACTCTATCGCAGAACTCGCTGTGATTGGACTACCTTTCAACCCATATAAAACGGCGCTTTATCTTACAAAGTTTGTTTTAATGTGAATATTACGTTACTCATACATTAAGTTAACTATAAAGTGTTTCCATGTTGTGAGAAATTACTCCTTTACCGAGATCCCAACCCTAACCCTAGCTTCTCAATGAACTACAGCGCCATGTTTCCCGTTCATTGATAGAATGACAGAGACATATGGGTAATGTAGTTTAAAACGTTTAGTAAAGAAATGATAAATGTTAAAATAATAAGATCTTTAATGGACAACTCGATATCTAAATATGTTTATTGTGCAAACATTTATTACATATATGAGGGACAGGCTGAAATTTAATATTTTACTGTAATCACTATTAAAAAACCTTTATGCCAGCTTTCCATGTATGTCTGAAAACTGTGCCCAACATTATTTAGTAATCATAGCATAAGCAGTTGTCCTGTTGATTTTCTCTTTGATACGCTAACCGGACTTTGAGTTACAGCCATTTGAAATGTGCATTTTTTTGCTCTTCCAGGGGCCGGTACTGGCCCCTTTGGGGTGGAAGGGCATTAAAATCTACACAGGTGTGTACTCCTCATCATGGATAACAAACTTTGTTGAATCACATTTAAATATTGCAGTATTTTATCATTTCCTCATTTTCCATTCTAACATCATGCTTGTATAGGTTTTTGATGGGTATTGTGAGACCATCTGATGAAATATGGAAATATTATAACAAAATGTTGTAATACAATAATAATAATAATAATAATTGATTAATTGAATAGTAGTTGATTATTTCTTTGCTTTTTTTTGTATGAACACCAATAAATATAATGGATGAACCCGCAACAACTTGCCATTATCCAGCTGCCAGTGTTGGCAGTAAACTAAAAACTATTTATATTTACACTTCACTATTACTGTTACACAAGGATAATGCACTATTCAGTAAAATAAGAAACTGTGCCAAAATGTCATTATCACCCCCTCTTCTTGCTCCTCACATGCCTGACATCAGTAATGTCCAGCTGTCATTTTGAATGCAGTAGTAGATGTACCAGAATGATCAACATCCATCTTCTTCAACTCTGCTTGAAGTGTTTGTATCAGTATAACCCACTGCAGCCTCTCTTTATTCACATTCCTTCCCTTTATTTATCTGGAAACTGCCATCCTTGTCACAACATGAAAGTATATGCAACTTTTGGTGCATTGTTGTCCCAAATATCATGAATTAGATCGAAAATATTTATGTAATATATATTTATGTATTAATAAGTAAAACAATCATGGAAATTATATGTCATTTTTTTAAATTATGAAATAAACTCAGCTTAGTTCAATTGTATTTACTCTACCAAACACCACGTTCACCATAATTTATTACACAACACTTTATTGGAGGATACAGCATAAGGTTGAAATTTGCATAAAGACAAATGAAATTCAAGATAAATAAAAACGTGTCTTCAAAAATACGTTAACGTCATAATAATCCATTCACAGACTTTACTCCTATTGCACAAATGAGCGCCACAGAATCCCATCCAGTCAACTATGATCCAGAAAACAGATTTGATATTGAGTTTAAAATAAAATTCATTATCACAGCTGAACTGGGTTCTTGCTCTTCCCTGTACATGTCTCTATCATGTTCATGTTCTTCTTCTTCTAAACAGTTTGTTCAGTTGTACTCTACAGTACAACTGATGACCAGAAGATGTGATCACTGATGTGCTGTAGCTTTTTCTCAACCACAGGAAGAAGTCTTAACATCCCATTGTCAGGCGTTCTTCAGTCCTGGTCTAAAAGTAAAACAAAAAAAACACACAATTCAAGTTAAGTAGTTTAATGGACAGCCAGGTCAGCTTATGTTCTGCATGATTTAAACAGTGGTGGGCTACTCTGGCCCTCAGCGTCCACGGTCCTGCAGATTTAGCTCCAACCTCAAACCCAACTGCCTATAACTGTCTATAAGTACACCTGAAGACTTTGGTTAAAATTTTCAGGTGTGCTCAATTATGGTTGGAGGTAAACTCTCCACCTCAAAAAGGAGACAGCAAAAGGGCTAGAGTTGCCTGTTCCTGATTTAACTTTACAAAACAGCAGTACATAATATATATATTATAATAAAAATGCAGCACAGACTGTAAGCTAAGTACTGAACAAAAACTGTTTTACCCATATTAACAGCAACCTGTTTTAAAAGATCTTTTAGAAAGGCATGCTCTCTTTTGAGCCTTGATTTCTTTCAGGACAACATACTCTTCTGTTTCTTGTTTCAAGAGCATAATTTGGTCAAAAACCAAGTGATAACCTGTACAATGTAAAATTGTTAAAATACTGCAATAAAAACTTTAAGGCAAGAATTAAGAATAGGCACAGGACTTACTGTACTCATGAAGAAGCCATGGCCATGCATAGTTTCTGCCTCTTGTGTTCCTCCGTAGCTGCACATCAGTCGTTTTTCCTCTAGGATCTTCTGTTAGTGACTTCACTTGCTATCTGTTTTAAAACACAAATACAATGTTTTAGGTCTGTGCAGTATAAGGCCTTATTTCAAGCCAAAAAAACTAGGTATTACACATAATTTAAAGAACATTTACTATTTAATTCCTATTATACTATATTATATTATATTAACTCATTATCTTCCAAAGCTTCCCTGTCTGCTTTTATCTAAAAAAAACAAACAAACAAACAAACAAAAAAAAAAACAGAAGGAACAGTTTTTAAGAACTTTTTAAGAACTTAATAGTCTTAATTCTGTACTACATATTACAGCGTTGCCTCAACACAAGACATACCAATGGACTTCTGTCTTCTTTGGGCATGAGATGGTCATGTTCCTTCCTCACCCTAAACAAAGGACTTTGATGAGCTTGCTTTGATATAAGGACTGGTCTTCCTTCTCTGCACAGAAAAACAAGAAAGTCTCTACTTACTCTGTGTGCAATTACTCTTGTTCTTAAAACATACAAATTGAGACAGTTATAAATAAGTTAATTTACCATACCATCCAGGAGAGCATTTGATGACTAAATACTGATTTAAATATCTAGAAACTTTACCTGGAAAGGGCTGATCACGGCAGGTTTGCAGCGACTCACTAGTAGCTCTTGTGAGGGTCGGCTCTTAAAAGAGCTGTTGAGTTTGATGTTGTAGAGATCCTAAAAAGAAGGACTAAGTAATCTGCAAGTAATCCTGCAAGACAGAAAGGAAGGTAAATTTATTACATCACATTCAAGTTGTCAATTTACACATAACTGTAGGATTTCCTTCTGTAAAGAGTGTTGCATAATTAAATGTTAAATGCATTTATGTAATAAGTTCACTGATGTGTGGGCATTTCCATGATTAAACATATGTCTTTAATAGCAAGCTATATTTATATTTAAAAGAATAAATAAAAAAATAACATGTTTCACATGCAAGCAGGACATTATCAGCAGTGTAACTGATTAGATATTGAATAGACATCAGATATTCAATTATTTTGATTATGACAAAATAATTGAATATCTGATGTCATGTGACAAGTCAAATGATAATTTCCACTCTTGCAAACAGAGGTAGTTATGAGGTGCGGAGAGACATCATGTATCATTGGAACATTTTGGGCCCAATCTGTAATCATTTTAAAGAATTCAATGGAATTAATATAAACTTTTATGTGTGGGACGTCCAACTGTCCAAGAAGGGGCACAACTGATTTACAAATAAGGTGATAAATATGTACAGGATTTGACTTTAATTTTAATTTACTGTGAGACTATTTAACAAATGCTTGATAAAATGTTTGATAAAGGGTTAAACGCAACACATACATACCATTGCAATTATTTGCCTTTGCAGCTTTCTGTCTCCTTCATCCATTTCCGAAAGGCCCTTTTTGTCTTTTCAGCTAAAACAAGAGAAAAGAAAATATCATTATTTATAATATATAGGTTTATATATAAATATATATAGGAAAGAAGTTCTTATTGACCTTACAGTTTTTGGATTTAACATTATTAGGCATTAAAAGCATGATAAGTGTTGTGGTTACTCTGTATTTACAACAAAAATCACATTAAAACGACCAATACTGTGGTAAAAAGCATGGTAAGTGTTGTTTTTTACCGTGCTTCTACAACAAATACCATTTTGAAACTACACTTGTACTACTTTGAACCTGATATGAATATGTTATATATATTGTGCAATATATTGCACGTCACGTGACAGTGTTTAATCACCCTAGTTTAGTATTTAATATAGAAAGCAATGAAAAGCAAAACCTCAGCGGAGGTGACAGATATAATGCAGTGACTGAACATGAGGGAGCTAACGTTAATCTGATTAATATCTGCAAACAGAAAAGACATTATATCAAACATTAGAACAGCGTATTTACGACTACTTACCAACATCCAGCACACGCGAACTGATGCCAAATATCGCGATGTGTTCTGAAGGAGACTTCTTCAGCGTGAGAACGGTCAGGAGTGAGAACGGGTTGACATTCACTGAGTGAATATTATGAAAATAGAATATATATTTCTCGCTAAAAATGTAATCAAACCTTATTTTTATGCAGAAACTAACTCAAAATATTGTTCATAGCAACCAAAACGTAGCAGTTTCACATTATTCTGGCGAGATCAGATAAATCTTTGCAACAACGCGCAAGCGAGTGATTATGTACATTCACTGAATGAATATTATGAAAATAAATAATATATATTTTTTGCTTAAAATGTAATCAAACCTTATTTTGATGCAGAAAATAAAATATTGTTCATAGCAACCAAAACGTAGCAGTTTCACATTATTCTGGCGAGATCAGAAAAATCTTTGCAACAACGCGCAAGCGAGTGATTATGTACATTCACTGAGTGAATATTATGAAAATAGAATATATATTTCTCGCTAAAAATGTAATCAAACCTTATTTTTATGCAGAAACTAACTCAAAATATTGTCCATAGCAACCAAAACGTAGCAGTTTCACATTATTCTGGCGAGATCTGAAAAATCTTTGCAACAACGCGCAAGCGAGTGATTATGTACATTCACTGAGTGAATATTATGAAAATAGAATATATATTTCTCGCTAAAAATGTAATCAAACCTTATTTTTATGCAGAAACTAAAATATTGTTCATAGCAACCAAAACGTAGCAGTTTCACATTATTCTGGCGAGATCAGAAAAATCTTTGCAACAACGCGCAAGCGAGTGATTATGTACATTCACTGAGTGAATATTATGAAAATAGAATATATATTTCTCGCTAAAAATGTAATCAAACCTTATTTTTATGCAGAAACTAACTCAAAATATTGTCCATAGCAACCAAAACGTAGCAGTTTCACATTATTCTGGCGAGATCAGAAAAATCTTTGCAACAACGCGCAAGCGAGTGATTATGTACATTCACTGAGTGAATATTATGAAAATAGAATATATATTTCTCGCTAAAAATGTAATCAAAACTTATTTTTATGCAGAAACTAACTCAAAATATTGTTTTTTCACTAAAAAGTAGAGAAACGTCCGCCATGTTTTTTTGTTTTCACGGCCGGGCTCTCTAAAGTCACGTGACTTGGACGCAAAACAATAGGCAAAAAAAATGTAACAGTCATACAATTTAAGGGCCATTATTGTAACCCCTCTACGTTTTGCACTTTGGACCAACGTAGTCAGGATACGTTTTCATATGAGACTGGGTTGCATGCTAGCATGTTCTAGACGTTTCTTTTTACGAAGAGACAGGGTTAGTGGCGTACCGCACGTCTGTGAGGCCCCCCCGCAAAGAATGAGATGGGGCCCCTCCCACAAGCAGTGATGTCATGTGTTAAAATCTGTTGTGCACCTGAGTCTGTCTCCCCCACAGTTCACAAAAACTGATTCAGTGAATCATGTGGTGAATTATCATTGCATTGATTAATTTGATGTTATTATTGAATAATATTATATATGCTATATAATGTTTAGTGATTTTGATATCGCAGACTAAAATCCAGGCAGGAATAAATATTTAGGCTAATTTACGAACGTGGAGGCAAAAGTGCCGCGGCTCCGATTTTAGTTATTTTAGAAATAGCAGGAGGATCCTTCACAGCAATAATTCACAAACATCCGTTATAGCCCCCGATGTACAAATTTTATTTAACAGTAAGCTCAATAAAGTAAATGTAATGGCCAACACATCTCAGTTTAAACACTGGCCTATAAGCATCGCTAATTGTAGAAAAGAAATTATACAAGAAAATTTCATGCCTCGCAGTAAAAAAAAAAAAAAAAAAAAGAATAGGCTAGTAAAAGAACTAGGAGAAAAAACATAGGCCTACTTTAAAAGAACAACTCTTATCAGTTATAGGCCTATGCTATGCGCTCTATTCTATATATCAGCTATATGCTGTATTTTGAGAAAAACTAACTTTATATACATCTTAAAATACCAGCCTTTGAGGATTAACTTGTTTATTCTTTTTATCAACTGACTACCACACACAAAAAAGCAAACACTCTACCGAATCCTTTGCGCTCTCCGAGCGTTTTGATGCGCAAAGTCTTTCACTGCAGCTTTAATGTCGATGTTACGAGCACGGGCATTCTCAATACTCAGAAGAGCTAAACCGGACAGTCTTTCTTGTGACATTGTGCTCCGGAGAAATGTACATCAAGAGCTCATGTGCACGAGAGCCAAGAGAACTGATAACAGCAGCAACGAGCACTGGCCATAATTTCAAAAACACAGACCTACGAATTTCTTATCGAATGGAGATGTTTCTTTCTTTTAGGTACAATTATTCGCTGAGTTTAAGTTAATTTTCACTTCATGTTTCAAAAGAGACGTTTAAGAAAGAATCTCGCAGAGAAAGCTGAAAGCGCACCCTGTTTTGTATTTTATTTTACAAAAATACAAGGTTTTGTTGTTATTGTGAGCGTACCGGTACACAAATAAAAGTAGACCATTTGTAGTTTTGCACTAATCTAAAGCCTATTAAAGTTGTTTCAGCTGTCATGAGGAAAAAATCCATCAGAGCACGCCGGCGCGTTCGTCGACCAGAGGGATAAAAATGTAGCCAATTTAGTTTCATATTTATATTTAAATATTGAGCTATAGCCTTATATTATTATTTTTTTTAATTTAACCTATTATGAAAAGTGAATAGCCTAGCATGATGGATGCGCAATGTCGGGAGACATGCAGCGGGTCAGACATGAATTTGACCAAGATTCATTAAGTTTTGTTTTATAGTAAGTCTTTCTTTAAAGTGAATTTCGTTGTGTAGAAATTGTATCTTAATTTCAATCAATGTTTCATCAACCAATTGCCTATATTTAATAATTAGGAAGAAAACCAAAACGTCGGGTGTGGAATGGATTGAAATGCATAGGCTAACAAAATAACTTTCCGCGGCCTTTGAATAAGCAATAGACGTCTTTCTGTTTTTATTAAATTTCTTAAATACATGTCTTTATTACTTAATTAATTGATAAGATATTTTTGGTCTTTTAGCTGGTCTAAATTTTAAGTTAGACACAAATTTGTGTAGGCCAATACAAGGTTCCCTTCTAGACAAGCGCGTAAAATTGCTGTTTCGGCCGCAAATTTTAGATCGGTGCATCAAATGATAAAGGCCTAAACTAAATTAATTTATTTAAAGTAAAAGAATAAAGAAATAACTCTAGACTTATTGGCTAGGCTACACTTGGAGAAGAACTTCAGACATTCCGGTAGCTGAGCAGAGCTGGCGATGGGGTAAATACGTTTGGGCAATATACAATAATAATAATAATAATAATAATAATAATAATAACAACAATAATAATGTCTCAGCAAAGACCGAACACATTTATTTGTCTGGCTCATGTCCGCTAACAGTAGGCTAACATAGTGCATCAAAGCTTGCTGTTGGCTACCTACAAACGGCGATGGAAACAACAGTGAATTTTTCCTCCTTTTGTGGTAATTTAGCACTATTTTCTATGATCTTCTGCTTGCATTTTTGGGCTTCAGTTAGATCATTATTTTAATCTTTAGTCATTTGAGTTCAGTTCTAAAAAAAAAAAAGCAAAGGCTATGTAGCAAATAGGTGAATCTGCGACGGGGCCCATCATAGGGTGGGGGCCCCCACGCACCGCGGGGGCTGCGGGGGTGTCCCGTACGCCCCTGGTTATATAACGATCTATTGAAAAAAAAGTCGCCTCAAACTCTTACTTTAAT
Source organism: Ancherythroculter nigrocauda (assembly GCA_036281575.1). Taxonomy (NCBI): domain Eukaryota; kingdom Metazoa; phylum Chordata; class Actinopteri; order Cypriniformes; family Xenocyprididae; genus Ancherythroculter; species Ancherythroculter nigrocauda. Next base: position 71,965,895 of record VTFQ01000001.1, on the reverse strand, counting down.
ATTTTGGCAGCAATTATGACTATTTAGAAAACAACCAAACACTTAAAACTACAGCAAATGTTTCGGTTTCAGTTAACATCAGTTAGGGTAAATATATATATTTGAACTTACCTAACAGAAAAGGTTCCTTCGAAATAAGTTTCGAACTGACATTTCGTATTTTTAAAAAATAATTGCGAAGGGGATTGAGCTTTATAAGTTACTTCTTTTGTATATGACTAAAGCTTCCACCCAAAGTGTATATTCTTTGACACAAAGGCGTTGCACTTCTTCTACTTCTTCTTCTTCTTCTTCTTCTGGTGTTAATGGCGACATTCCCGCCTCCTACTGGATAGGAGGGTGGATAAGGTTGGAAGTTGGAAAACAATAATAAGGATAAATAAATAAAATATGAAGGAGGGAAATGTAATACAAAATACAATGATAGGCTACATTAAATTTTATTGATCCATCTTATTTCTTTTAAGAAATAAATAAATCATGAAATATTCTTGATTGTTCTGGGCCATTAACAGAACCTGAAGTGACAAATGATTTATTCCCAAAGATCTGAAAGCTTGAATTAGTTTAATTCTTGCTTCTTCATATGCATCACACTATAGAAATATCTTCTGCCTTGTTCATTCACATGTGTTTTCAGTATTCCTGTCCCTGTCCCACTTTTCATAATTATTCAGTCATGTTTTTCATCTTTTTTTTTATACTGTCGCAAATAAGCACATGCTCTTCAGTTTTAAATACCTGAAAATAATCATAAAAAACCAATTGGGTGCTTCCCTATTCAAGTTACTGACCTATTCTTAATTTGGTCATGATCTTATCTTTTCTATTCCTTCCCCTATATCTTCACAGCACATAATTTATTTTGAATGGTATATAAATATATAAAAATGCAACTCTGAACCACAAAACCAGTCATAATGGTCAATTACTTGAAACTGAGATATATGCATCATATAAAAGCTGAATAAATAAGCTTTCCATTGATTTATGGTTTTATGGGATAGCACAATATTTGGCTGAGATACAAGTATTTGAAAATCTGGAATCTGAGGGTGAAAAAAAATAAAAACATTGAGAACATCACTTTTAAAGTTGTCTAAATGAAGTCATTAGCAACACATATTACTTACACAAATAGATTTTTTTATATATTTACAATAGGAAATGTACAAAATATCTTGGATATTTTCTGTTATTCTTGTGTAAAGCATTTCCTAAAACAAGACAAATCTTTAAGGTAAAAACTAAATATGACAAGTTTTATTTAAAACTTGCTAGTTTTTGTAGTCACTCCAGGAATAAAGGTGTAAATGACAACTTAAAATATGTTTCAGGTGTTTTATCTGTTATAATGTGAAGTAATCAAACATTAACCTGATTTTTACTGATGGTATGGAATCTGTTACTAAATCAAATAGTCTCTTTTTTGTCTCAGTCTTTTTATTATAATTTTGGTAACACATAGAAAGACTACCATCCACACAGAAAAAGTTTTCACTACACATTAAAAAAAAAGTAATACTAAAATAGTAGTGATATTTGGGTAGAGCAGGGAAAATGCCCCCTTGGGGTAAAAACAGGGTAAATCTGTATTTTTTTTTTTTTTTTTTTTTTTTTCCCCAAATCAAGTATGTGGACATAAAATCAAGTCTAGTCAATCATAATTACTGTAGTTACCATGGTCTGAACATCACATCCTTTATTTAATCTAACTATATGTGGTTGAATAAAAAATATTTAATTTATATAATTAAAAAAATGTCTTAATTAAAACTCATTTACATGTATGTACATTATATAATATATATATATATATATATATATATATATATATATATATATATATATATATATATATATATATATATATATATATATATTTATTATCAGTAGTAATGCCATTTTACATATGTAAGTCAAGACTGGCTGTGAAGCAACATAGAATTAAATAGATAGAATGTTCCCTAACAGCTTTTTGGGTCAAATTTCAGAATAGGAAATAAAAGGAATGTATTATATCAATAAACATAAAATAAACATTGCCAAGAAATAAAAGGATAACCACATGTAAGTGCAGTACAAAAACAATTACAAAGTATTAAAAAAAATAATGGATTATTATAACAGGATAATTTACAAAAAGAAAATATAATAACCATTCTAACTAACAGTGAGGACTGACTTCACATAGGTCATCGCCATGGTAGGATATTAGACTTCGTTCTCAGTCCCATCATGAGTTAACCGGAGTTTGGCTGGATAAAAGACGCCGTAACGATCTCTTCCTCATAGTAATTTCTTGACCTCATGAAATGCTGCTCTAGCACCTCCACAGCTGGAGGAATGTCCAGGAATATGGATATTCTGGCACCATTGTACTGAAGAGGACCGATTTTCAATAATAGTGCAATTTGGCAGGTTGTTTGATCTGTCACTTAGGATCTCAGTTTCCATACTTGTACTTCTTTAAGCATTTTAAAAATAGATGCAGGGGTACTTGAGGAGACCAGCATATTGACAATCTTCTAGCTATCTAAACATTTCAACGGAGCTCACCAAAAACACCACCTATTCTATAACCTGCACACTAATGTCCCCTAAGACATGTCAATTTAATGAGACTTACAGTACAAATGCACTCTGCATAAACCTTATAATAAAGGCTGTTTATGACAAATGATAAGCAGTTTTAGCATTCAATCCATTATAAAACCAACTTTAGATTATAATCAGAGGTTGTTACAATAACTAGATGATGATTTAAAGTGCGTTTTAAGCAAATATATTAAAGTCCACGTGAACCGGAAGTTGCAAACGTCTTTTCTCTAGTGTTGTGACGTATTTTCAAGTGAAACGGAATATTGAATAGAAGGCAGGGTTTTACTTTAGCGCTCCTCCTCTCCATCTCTCGCTCATAGCAGACTAACGGTTGCAGAGGAGTGGTTTATGCGTTTTCAACACAAGCCGTCAAACTGACGTCATCAGAGAAGGAACACCATTCCAGACCGGAAGTAACTTTTCAGATTTTGATTAAATATTACCGCAACAAACTATTTTTTTCTGTGGTTTAACTTGCGGATTGTTTACCACAAGACTAGTAATATGAACTAGTAAAGTTAATAGGGTCGATTTTGATTTCATGTGTACTTTAAGGCCCGGTTTCACAGACAGGGCTTAGCCTAAACTAGGATTAGAGTAGACATTCAGTTAGGATTATGTCAGTAACTGTAATATACGGAAGCCCTAAACGGCCATGGATTAAATTTTTTTTCTATCTTGTTTTCTCGTGATCACGACTTATTTTCTCGTGATCTCGAGATAACAAAAGTTGTTTTCTCGTGATCACGACTTATTTTCTCGTTATCTCGAGATAACAAAAGTTGTTTTCTCGTGATCACGACTTATTTTTCTCGTGATCTCGAGATAACAAAAGTTGTTTTCTCGTGATCACGACTTAATTTTCTCGTGATCTCGAGATAACAAAAGTTGTTTTGTCATGATCACGACTTATTAACCCTTTCGCACGTAAGTTTCAAATATTCTGGCTGACCCCCCAGCGTGAGTTTTTTAAGGCGACCGTTATTTAGAACTTATCACTTTATGGTTTCCATGGTGACGCGTCATTGCTTGTTACGTGTCACACCGCAGCGCTGTATGACTGATGATCTGCTTTTATTTCATTTTTCCTTTTTTATTCAAAATATTCACAAATTTGTTAACTATAGCATGAAATATCTGATATTCCGATTGCCAAATATGTAAAAGTGGAGGTGTTTTTTCTGTTTAAACACCTTTATAACGATCATGTTAGATGAGCTATATGCGCGATGGGCGCCGCCATGTTAGTTTGCGCCGCACAGAGAATCGGATCTGTTGGATTTACAACATGTGAATTCATCCACCTCTCCCGAAATACATGAAAGTAAGTGAGTCGGTGAACTGGGGGAGAATAGGGTAAGCTTTAAAGTTACTTTCACAATGTGTATCTGTTATGAATAAAACGTGTCGTCTAATTATAATGGAAAGGGTTGTTATTTCCGCTTCTATAGACATCACTGTGTATTTTACAAACTCTAAATATGTTGTTTTGTTAGTACTCATGTGTATTTAAATGTCTGAAACCTAAAATAAACATTATTTGGTTGAAAACACTGCATAAATGTGATATATGAAAAGCGCTGCGCGCGTCTGTCTCTGGTTTAACGGCAGCCAAAGCGCGCACGCACATTTGAATTTGGCAGTTGATCCACCCCTCATCGTCACATATCGACGTTTGGTCATTGCCCCCTAGCGTCGACATCCGAAGCAAAGGGTACCCCTTTTGCGTCGCTTTTCAACGTCGATGGCCGTCCTATACACTTCAATGTAAATCCCTTATCTTCGGATTCTGACGCAGGGGGGGGGGGTCAACCAACGAATTTCTCGCGTGTGTTGGAAATTTTCGGTTTTCGTGGTCATAATGACAAATAACTTGGCTAGATGTAGGCATTATCTTGCGATAGAAAATACAGCAGGTTTTAGGCTACAGAGGATAGACTTTTAACGGATCAGACCCTCAACGTCGGATTTTGACGCATGCAGGGGGTCAACATAGATTTGCGCTCTTTATAAAAAAAAAAAAGCGATTTGCCCGGTATATTTGTTAATGTATATTTGTGTGTATAATTACTTCGACCGGACCTAACTGTTGTGTAAAATGATAATAATAATAATAATAATAATAATAATAATAATAATAATTGTTCTTGCATCTGTACCTTGCGTCACGTTGGCCAATCAACTACTTCAGCAGTAAAACATCATTGCATGCGACGATCCCTAGCACCATTGCGTTTTTCGATTTCCATACGTAAGTATTGCACTTAATATAGAATTAGACATATTAGATATTTGCATATCAGAAACAATCAGCTCATGCCATAAAGCTGTTGTGTTTGGTAATATTTTAGCGCATTGAGATGGTGTTTTCCATACATTAACTAGACTGGCGGCCCGCCACATTTTGTCCCGCCACAGTCTCAAAGTAGGCCTGTCGCGATATTCAAATAACCGATTGATAATTGCGCTCTTTTAAACGGCAAAAATGCACCAATTAAGTTTTCGTGTATTATATTCAAACTCATCGGAAGCCATTCCATAGCTTCTGAATTATATAGTCACCTAGATTATTTATTTATTTATTTATTTTTGGGTCAGCTTATGATTATATATTTTTTATTCATTTGCTATTTTTCTCTATAATGGAGAAGTGTGTTCAGTGCATTCTGGATTGTGTTTAATAAATCAAAGAGTGACGTTTAGTACCACAAATACAGATGTATAGATACAGGCCCCCACTAATTATTCTAGAAATAAATTAACCAATTTGACCACTTATGAACTATCATTTAGCCTACTATATGTTGTGTACATGACTAATGTGCCCTACCATCACGAATAAATAAATAAATTACTATTAGAGCACAAAATTGTTTACAAGAGAACAAATTTCTTCGTTGATGTAATCACTTACATTTTGCTCTCAGAATGCATCAGATTTATGCATTTAAATTTAAAATGTACAAAATTTTCCTACGGGGGGCATGCCCCCTGACCCCCCTAGAGGGACCGATGTCCACCCACCACAGTCTCACAAAATCCAGTTGGAAACACTCATGAAACACTGCACCAAATGAAATGTGCACGTGGTGCTACACATTGATAGATAAAAGTTAGCCACGGGTTAGGCACTATTGGTGACAAAATTAAAATAGTGTGATAGGCATGTCCGATTTTAAATATGATATTCTTTGTTGCAACTAAGTAGCCTAGTTGCTAATGAGTCGTGCCACAGTCTACTGCCATATTTATAATCATAATTTGGATAAAAGTGTCTGCATAGAACCTATAGACATAAACATGTAAACATATATAATCCATACTCTATCTTCAGATGTAATGAGTGTGTGTGTTAGTTAGTATATTGTAATGTGTAGTTTAGTTATCAATTCTATACTGATTTATTTTTCTCTTTATCAACAGGTTCTCAAATACAATTTATCAAATAATAATTAGCAGCTGACTACAAAAGGCACTTTTAAGAGCCACGTTTGTATTGTTATTCTCCATTCTCTTTTTTGTATTGTTCTCTCTCGCTTTCTCTCTCTCTCTCTCCATTCCTCTCTCTTCCCTTCCCTTCCCTCCTCTCCCCTTTTAGTGGTGTGTTTGTCCTTGTGCACTTTTGTTTGTTCTTGTGCACCATGTCAGATCCTAAGCTGAACCAGCTCTTGGAGGAGGTCAACAGTCTTGTCAACCAGGCAGAAGACATGGATGAACTCAAAAGGCTGCATGAGGTCATCAGCACTCAACAGGAGGCAGCTTCATCCATCCAGCGATCCACCAGCCAGCCATCTGTGAAGTGGATTAAGAGGGACAGCAGAGGAAACATTATTTATGGGAGGCCAAGATTCTCCAGAAAGCAAGCAGGTCAGACTTACTTTTCATTCATGTTAATTAAGATCTAGATTTTACCTCTAGATCTATTTTTACCTTTTGGAATGATATATAAACATTTCACAAGTCATGGGTCTGAATCAGAAAATATATGATTATTATTATTATATAACATACTTACTATACATACTATAAGGAAAATCAATGCTAAAACTTTGTGTCATTATGTTTAAAAGGCAGTCATGGTAATGTATTTGTTTCTAATTGTAAAAGATGTTTTTTGTTTTTTTTTACTACAGTAGGTCTTAGCCACAGACAAACCGGAAAGACTGGTGGTTCCCTTTTCAGGGCTCCAGAAACCAGTGTGGAAATGACCAATGACTTTTCTCACATAAACACTGGTATGTCCTATATTGTCCCTGCACTGTAAAACAGTATGTTCATTAATAATAGGAATGTAATACACATTCCATATTTTTGTGTTGGTATGATAGACAGCACAGTTATTACTGCTGTTATGACTGTTGTTCAGTGATATACTCTTTTGTTTAATAACCTGTTGTTTTTTAATACTGTCCATTGTTTTAACAGAGTCTTTCCTTCAAGAGCTAAAGCACTCACTGGGTGAAGATTTAGATGACAAAGAAACACCAGCACAAGCCTCCAGTGATTGGTCAGTGAGAAAAAGTCTTGTCTCAGGGTGGTGGGCGAAAGTGAGGCCCCGGTTGGTGGACAACATGGTGGCTAAGCAGCATGTGGCAAGTCCAGTCTGCCAGAAATGTTACTCCAGTCCAGCGATGATCCATTGTTGTGACTGTCGACCACAGCCCTTCCTCTGTGCCCATTGTGACATCAGCATCCACAAGGCTCAAGTCTTCCACAACAGGGACTCAATTAGAGAAGGCTTCTTTCAGCCATTGCCTCCGACATCCTGTTTTGTGGAGAATGTTCTTACCCAGTGTGGTAAGTTGTAGTTTTAATTTCAGTTATCACCTGGAAAACTAAATGCTAAAATCTAAATAATTTCTGATCAGTCAATGAAGCCATGAAGAATATCTGGTCTTAAAAGCTGACAGTAAATACGTATGTTAGTCTTCTATCCTCTAACTATTCTCATAAATGCTTCTTTTTTTTCAAGTGCGTCTTGTACCCTTGGAGATGCCAGAGAGAATATGTAGCTGTCCTCAGAGATTAAGTGTCACCACTGGAAAACCCATTGCTCTGGTTACAATGAATGGTAAGGAGAACATTGGGGATGGATGTCACTTCTGCTCAAGTAACTGCCGAATTTCACCCTCAGATGAGGTGATCCCACCCCATATCTCTAACTTCTCACTTTCTGTCACTCTTCACTGTCCTATTTAAATGAAAAATGTAATAAGTTTTGAATTAAAAAAGTAAAAGTATATTTACCTCCCAGCCAATTGTTTTTGGATGTATAGATAGGTAACCTGTGAAGATGGAAAGATAATATAGAGTTTGTCCATAAAAGAACAAAAGCACAAGATGTACTTCCTTTGCTTCCTTGGATTGAGCACACAAATTATTCAACTTTTCTTTGCCTCTGTCATAATGAGTGTCTTGCGATACTGCAACATTGTATCAAGACATCCTTAGGAGCCAAATTGTCACAGCAATTAAATATATGCTCAAATATTGTGGGCCATCCCCCAAGAAACTATAATAGATAAAGATAATATATGGATAAGATAATTAGTCTTTTTAGGATCATTCTTTGTAAATCCCTCCAGAAGTTTGCATTCTGCACTTGAACGGTGCCTTGTGGTGCCATCCCAAAGGGGCACAAAATCACTCTCACGGACCTTCTACTGGTCTGCTCCTGGCTGGTGGAATGACCTGCCATGCTCTATCCGGGCAGCTGAATCTTTAGCAACTTTCAAAAAACTGCTAAAGACATATCTATTTTGTCAACACTTGTCCCAGTAATATTAGCACTTACTTTTTATTTATATTTTATTTTTATTTTTTTACTTTTTATTTTTTCGATTTCTATTTTTTCTCCATCTATTTGTATTAAAAAAAACTGGCTACGAGCACTTTACTGATGAAACTAGTTTATTTTAATTTTTCAATTAAAGTGAATGGAAACAGTTTAATTAGAGTATATGCACATTTACAATGTTTCTATCCATAGATGTTGTCCTGGAGACATTTTGATCCCACAGATGGTCAGAACACGTCCGTTGATTTGTCTAATGTCCATTTTTAATTCACATTACACAGTTGATGGAATCAAACTAAGATGTGCATATTCTGAATTTTCATTAATGCGAATATCAAATGCAAATAAGATTAATGGAAACCTCGCTAGTGTCCTCCTGATAGTCAAATGTTCCCACTTCATTGTCAGAATTAAGTGTGCATATATATTTCTTTCCTTTTCCCAGGACGATATGATCTCAACTTGCCAGAGTTGAAATGTGAGGGATGTCAGGCCACATGGAGTACTGGAGTGGATGAGCTGGTCCATAATGACTACTGGCCTGCTACTTCTCAATTTTCAACAGTGTATGCTACAGACATCCTATTTTCCTTTGAGGAGTTGAAGATGGCAGCACCTGGGATGTCCAGCCAAGCATTTCTTAGAATGCTAGATCAACGAACTGTCCGCTTTGGCCGTGTAAGTATTTGTGGTGATAATCTCACAATTATAGTATGAGGTCAAGTACACATGAACATTTACACTGTTTAGGGAAAAGTTCATGTATTAAATTCAGACCCTTTGTCACAGATGTATAAACAGCTAGCAACTCATGCTGTCGTGTAGTTTGTAGTGTGAGTGTTTTATGAAAAAAGGGGTCCTTCTGAAGACCACAGCATTAACTCCATTCTTCTAAGATTTGGAATTTATCTGTTTTCCCCAATATCATTTGCTGATCACAGAAATGTTCATTTGGAAACTTTTCTTTGGCTAGAGATGTAGACTGTCAGGTTCTTCAATTTAGGTACTTTTCATAGTTTATTATCATAGGTCATGAAAGTAGTACACACATCCCAATGTTTATCCATTTTAGAGCATCTTATTTCAATGTAGAGTAGCCTTTAATTTTATCATCTGTTTTACTGTACTCTTTTACTGTACTCTTTTGAAACAGACTGGAAAGGTCATAGCAGACAGCTTCAGAAAAAGCTTTTTGGAGTGGGAGGCTGTCCGATTTGAAGTGGACAAAATCATCCGGGAAGACCACTTTAACTGCCCAGCATGCACCCCAAACATGCTTGCGGTCTCTGTTGATGGAAACCGTAAGCACTATAGATTCAAGAGTGCAGCAAGGTACTTAAAAAAAAAATACAGTGTTTAGATTGACAGTTCATCATTTTGAAAGTAACTTTGCTGAAAATCATAATGAAAATCATATGAATATTAAAAGGCAATATGTGTCTCTTTATCTAGATCAGAGGAACAAGCGATCTTTAATGGTGTCTTCATAGCTAAGGACGATGATGTAGCAAGATTTGTAGACTATGTCCATTCCTCGACCAGCCATGTAAACTTGCACAACATCACTATATTTACATGTAAAATACCATGTCCTACATAGGAGTTTGATTGGACTGTTAAACATCATCCATATTTTAGGTCTCTGGAAGAGGTGTCTGTGGGGGACAGTGGTCAGCAGCACGAGAAACGTCACAGAAGTCCTCCAGCAAAGTAGATGAGGAGGGCCTAGAACTTGCCGTTTGTCGGCATGGTGTTCTTCTTTGTGCCCTTAATATGTTCAGGGGGGAGGTTTTTGCTTACCCTTTGTACCTCCAAAAAAAAATGGCTTGTAAGCCGGTGAAATTCTTTGCTATGGATGTTGCATGCAAGTACTGGCCTTACCTCCAGAGGGTGAGTGAGAGATGCCCTGAGCTTCAGGATCTGCTCTCAATGAAACCATTTCTGTCAGTGTTCCATGCCAAAGCCCACGACTTCAAATGTGAGGTAAGAAAATGTGACTGTCCATGTGATTTTCTTTACCTAAACATAAGATTGTTGCCACTTAGATTTATTTATTTTATTTTTTATTTGAAGGTAAAATGGAGTGGGGCGTACCAGGAGGGGGCTGGTTTGACTCTCGGGGAGGAGGTGGAGCAATGCAACGCCTTCCTATCGAGAATTGCTGTTACCACAAAACACATGGCAAAAGCAGGTAAGGTAACCACACACTGCACTAGTTTGATAAAGTGATACAAGAAATATCTGCAAGGGACTGCAATTCTTCGCCTTTCTCACACTGCTATGAGAAGTGTTCAAACTACTGTACATTTTGATCCTGATGATGAGGTACATGCTGACTCTGAACATCTGAACAATCAAAGCAGATTTAGAATGTATAATCTTTAAGACAGATGGGTGGATCGATTACAATACCTTCATCGTATTTTTATTTGAAGTGAAAATCATAAGGAGAGTCAGTTGGAGCAAATACTGTGCTGTTGTTGGTTGTTACCATACTGTACCTACTGTCCTGCTACAGTGCTCTATGCCTTTTGCGTAATGTCCTGTGTCACTGTTCCATGCTACTTCCCCACTATCCTGTGCCACTACCCAACTAACCCTTTCCTTGGACAGCAATTAAATGGCACAAGACAGCAGGGTATTGTTTCTGAAAAGTATGTGGTACCCAAAAAGTGTGCACTGTTTTTCTCTTACCGCTACTGTGAAGAAGAGTGATAAAGTGTTTTGTTCTGTTTGCAGTACGCACAGACATGCTCACAGTCATGGCCATGCGCTGGAATCAGCAAAAGTTTAACAACTTGGCTTCCACACTTGCCCGCCGATATCAAAAGGTAAAATCACTTATGCAATATATAAAGCAACATGTGTTTTGTAAAATATAGTGGCATCACACTAAACTATATGTAGTGACTTTTTTTTAGCTGATATATTTTTCAGTATGTGTGTGTGTGTACATATATATATATTAGGGCTGGGTAAACTATTCTTTAATCCCAAGAATCGATTAGTCTAGTCTGTTTTCAGTTGATGGATGAGCAGAATATGTAGCTCCTCCCATCCAATAAATCGCAATAATCTGCGATATGAAGCACAGTCTCAGATTTCAAATGACGTCCATCTTATTATGAGATTCAAAAATAAATATCGTTTTGGCGCTGTTTAATGTGACGTGACGGATCGCTTTAGCACCTCGGTTAAAGAGAAGCATGTGATCTCCACTTTAATACCAGTTACAGTGAAATAAACATGAACATCTGAAGGTATGTTAAAATATACAGTACAACTTACTGAAATCCGTATCCGCGGAAAGACTTGTAATCAATGTAATGTAACGTCACATTTACCTCAGAAAAACTTGACCACAAACTCATTAGTCAGCTAGAAAAGTGTACTCTAGAAAGCAACATTCTGATAAATATAGCTATGCACCGTTACATATTCATTTTAATGTTCTTCAGTATTTAATGCATGTTTGAATAAATCGGATATGACAGCCGCGATTTAAATGTTTATATTTAAAAACTAAAAAATTAATTGAAGTAGAAATAAGATTATGTAATTCTTAACTTTATTTATTATTTAAAAAAAACAATTGAGTGTAATTTAAGTGTTTGTATATAAATAAGTTCATTTTAACCTTTAATACTATAGTATAGTAGTACCAACTGACTCTCATGTGTAGTTTACAGCATTAGTTGAGAGATTTTTTCCTCTAGAAAATTTGCAATTTTCTGTAACTGAAATACTGCATCCAAAAATACACACACACACACACACACACACACACGCACACACACACACACACACACACACACACACACACACACACACATCATTGCATACCATATAGGGACAATTACAGGTTATGGATGTGACTGAACATGAGCAAGCATAGTATTGTTAGAATATTTTTCACAAACCCTGGTATAGTCATTATCATACAGATACCATGGCATTTTATTGACATTGTGAATGTGACAAAAAGTCCACTTTCCATGAAATTGCCATATAATTATAGTCCCTGTATTTGTGAATATATGTACAGTATGTTAAATGAGTGCTGTATGTTGTTTTCTGATAGTGAAGATAACTTTAAATTCCTTATTAATACACAGCTCTAGGCATTACCCTTGTCTGTCTCTGCTTCATTGTCATTTGTTGTTTGTGTTTGAAGGCCACAATAGCCCTGCAAAGAGAGTTGCATAATATGGAGGCCATGAAAACTGAAATGGCAGTCACAGATGATCAACTGGAGGTCTGGATCACTGATGTCAATGAGTGGGCAGAAGGTATAATATGCATTTGATGCTTAATGCATCATTTTTATGGTCGTTTAATTATAATTGACACACTAATGTACAAACTATGTGTCACCTGATGGGAAACAAAGATAAAGTTATTTCAGTCTAGTTTTGTGTTGTCATAGACGCAAGCTTATTTTAGCATCTTCAACCCTTTGAATTTCTCATCAAGCTTTTTTATTGTTTGTTGCAAATGCACATAGCCTTCAACCTGTAGGGTACAAAGCATTATCCAGTAGGGTAGCCACTCAGTTACAGAAAAGATTTTTAGGCTCACTGGCCCATATACCAGAAATTATACTGTATTAAGAAGCATATTTCCTACTTCTCTTCCCATCAGCAACAACATCCCCGAATGATGCTAATGTTGCTGCTGTGGCCAGACGAATTGAGGAGCTGGTGACCAGTATTAAAAGGAGGTCGCAACGTCTTTATAAAGACAATGATGGCTGCAAAGGTCGTGCCCGGATACGCAGAAAGATCAGAGAGGAAAAGAAACTTTTAAATTCTGTGGTGGATCAATATAACTCCATGGTACCTAATGCAGAAAACCTGGACTTGGACACTATTCTTTCAGATGACATCATTTGGCCATGGCAGCTTCCACACGGTGGTATGTACACAAGTCTATTGACGATGTGAAATAAGTCACATAGTAGCACAAAATCTTTTATTGATGTTTGCTCAGATAATCTAAGAACTTTTAAATACTAATTTTTAAATCAGCTGATTTATGTATTCCAGACTCTGTAGATCTAAGGACAAAAAGGAAGGCATTTGACATGGTGATGGCAGTAAGGAGAATTGAGGAGGAGAAGAGTATTCTCATTGCTGAGATGGAAAAACATTGGACAACTCTTTGCACCCGTGCAGACACCCTGAAGGAGATGTCATCCCAGCTTTGCAGTGGGACATCAAGTATGTATTTAAAGTTATACTTCACATGCATTATATTTACCATTATGTTTCTGAAAGTCTGCAATAATGTTGTTTCTTCCTGTATATAAGGTGAGATGTGGGGCCTGAGTACAGAGGGAATCCAAGGTCTACAGAGCTTAACCATGAAGAAAACACAAGCCATCAACAGAATACGAAAGCACGCAAAGAACTGTTATATACAAGTTCTGACTGGAACAGAAGTGAACTTTGAAAGTGATTCAGAGGAATACCATAGTGACTCTGAACTTTCAGAAGATTAAACAGAAGGTGTAAGATGACCAACTTTCAAGTGTCTTGTCATTTTCTCCAAGTCTTTGTTAAAGAAATTCATAGATTGGCAAGAAGGTCATTGTAGCACCTGAGCTCTTTATGTTGAAATTCACAATTCAGTTTGTCACATACAAAATCAGAGTACAACATGCTGTAAAATGCTTAGTGCAGTGCTACGTCATAAAATAAGATTGGGAATAAAGAAGAGTGCAACATCCAATGTGTTTAGATCATTGTTTAGATAACATTTTTGTTTTTAATAATTTTGCTGGTCTTTTCCAGTAATAATTAAGGCCTTCACTGAAATGAAGATTTCTGGATGGAATCCTTTCCAGATGTTCAAGCTGACAGTGTGTAATGCACATCCTTAAATGCAGTCTCTTTAAGTGAGCACTTAGAAGAAGTTGTATGGTCTGTCCTCTTTAGTCCAGTGTCCATGATTTCCAGAAAAAGACATTTTGACTTTTTTTTTTCTCCAAGGTTCAACTCACATGGCTTTTAGCACAGATAAGCCATCTCAGTCAAATTCTTTTAAGCCCAGTATACCTCTAACCCGCATCTGTGGTTGGTATGTCATGCTGTGTTGATAGATATTAGTTATTTGGTATCTTGTGCCAATGCAATGACAGTTGTGGGTTCAAATTTCGGCTGCCACTATTGTGCCCTTAAGCAAGGCACTAAACCTTAAGTTGCTTAAGGGGAGACTGGCCTTGAAGTAATTGATGAAGGTAAGTCCCTTTGGATAAAAGCATCAGCCAAATGCGTACATACAACATAAAGGGTACTTAATTCTACCACAGCTTTACTGCCAAGAGACTCAGTTTCTCTATGCTTGTCAATCTACTTAGGTTGGAAATATTCTCATCTAACCATGCCTTTTATTGTTGACATTAGCCACAAACAACGATCATAGTCTAATTCTCTCTCTGCTGTACAGCCTTTTTGAGACACCCTGGTAAACCATAGACCCTTGCTGTCTGTCAGACTACAATAGTAATGTTGTACCAGAGACATCAGTGTAAAACACTCACTTCCCTTTCAGTCATACCTACAGCTTGCTTGCTGTGTATATACTCAGTAATATCTGTCTTACCCCCTCCCCCCTTCTGTATCTCTCCCCCACTATCAGTGCCTCCTCCTCATACTTCTCTCCACAATGTCGACCTGATCGCTCCTGTATATGTGCAGGTCCACACATTCATTATGCAGTCCAGGCTCAATGCGCTCAACGTTTTTGACCAGATCTTCTTCATAGGTGTCCCTTTATACGTAATTTACACACCTGTCAGCCTATCAGAAAAAAATGGTATTTAATTTCTCTGGGTGATAAAGTAACATACCTAAGCATAACATAAGTAAGAACCATAGTAATGAGCTTCATTTGTCATTTAGCTTTCATTTGTAAACATGAAAAGCTTTGTTTAGAATTTGAAAAAAAATCCCATGGGGGTTTTAATTGAACTTCTTTTATAAACTTATTATTATGAATATCTGAAATGTAATGCCTTGTGTAGTGCTGCTCTGTATAGTTTCCTTTGTGTCTCATGTGTATTGGAGAACCTCCCAGTTAAAGCAGTCAAAGACTATGAAAATATCAATATTACAGTGGAGTTTATGTAAATGTGTATTAATAAATAATTCACAAATCATTAAAACACCCATATTTTGATTATCTTGATTGTTGTGTGCTGTGAATAAAACATTCATAACACCACTGACTCATCCACATTTTCAGGTGTCTTGATCCATTGATGTGTATTGTGCTAAAATAACTGCAATGTCACAAATGTTTCTAATAGTTCAATATTCCTTAAATAGTTTACTTGATACTTTGTGTGTTGTCCAGAAATATGTCCAGTTTAACACATTTGACCTTCTGTGGCAGCAGCAGAGATCCTTGGAAATGTACAATTTTGGTACTCAACGACTATGATTTTTGATAAACATAGTTCTATAATCACTCAAAACCCACTAAAATATCCATATTTTGAGTTATCCTAATAATCTGATGATTGTGATTGTGAAAAATGCCCAATCTCACTTATTTGATTTTCCATGCTAAGTGTGACATAACAGAAATCTTTGGACATATGCTGTTTGGACATTGTCATTTTATATTCTTACATACCTTAAATCATTCAAAACCCACTAAAACATCCATATTTTGGGTTGACTTCATATGTTGATGTGTATTGTGCTGAAATACATCCATTTTTACTTATTTCACTTGCTATGTCAAGTGTGAGGTCACAGAGATGCATGGAAATACATTGTTTTGGCGCCCAATAGCTGTGACTTTTGATGCTCAAATATAATTAAATCATTCAAGAAACTCTAAAACATTCCTGTTTTGAGTTGACTTGATGCATAAAGGTGTGATTTGCAAAATACAATTCACTTTCGCTGACTTCACTTGCTGTGTCAAGTCTGAGCCCAAAGACATCCTTGGAATGTAGCACTGAAAGAGGCAAATATGCCATAGAAGGCTCAGTAAGCATCATGCCAGATAATTGATGAAATGTCAGCATGTGGCACATATTTTGATACAGGGGATGTTAACAATCTTGTCTGTCAATTTTGAGACCTCTAGCTGCTTGTGTGTTGCTAGGAGGCGGAGCCAAAATGTAGAAAATTTGATTTTCTAGGGGGCGCTACAGAGTCTGTGAATATGTAAGCTGTAATTTGACTTCACTTATTTAACTTGTGTGATACACAGATGTCACATGACAAATTTGAGACCTCTAGCTGCTTGTGTGTTGCCGGGAGGCGGAGCCAAATTCTAGGGAGCGCTACAGAGTCTGAGAATGTATAAGCTGTAATTTGACTTTGCTCCCATATTTTATGCCATACATAGATGTCACATGCCAAATCTGAGACCTTTACCTGCTTGTGTGATACAAAGAAGCAGAGCCAAAAATCAGAAAAAAATGATTTCTAGGGGGCGCTACAGAGTCTGTGAATGCGTCAGCTGTAATTTGTCTACACATATTTATTTTGGGTGATACATAGATGTCACATGCCAAAATGTACCTGCTTATGATGTATGCAAGTTAGAAATGTTAACCCTAGACCCCTAAATGTTCACAATTCCCATGTCAGAAAGGCATTGGTAGAATTACGCCACTTACTGTAACAAATATCAACATGTGACACATATATTGGTGTGTGGGGTAAAGCAAAGTGCTATGACAAATTTGAGGCCTCTTGGTGCTTCTGTGTTGCCAGGAGGCAGAGCCAAAAATCAGAAAAAAATTATTTCTAGGGGGCGCTAAAGAGTCTGTGAATGCGTCAGCTGTAATTTGTCTACACATATTTATTTTGGGTGATACATAGATGTCACATGCCAAAATGTACCTGCTTATGATGTATGCAAGTTAGAAATGTTAACCCTAGACCCCTAAATGTTCACAATTCCCATGTCAGAAAGGCCATGGTTGTCAGGGACACAGACGGAGGCAGGCAGGTAAGTGAAAAAAGGTGTTTATTTAGAACAGAGGCACGGACAATGGAAGCTGGAGAATGCAAGTGAGTGAATGAACAAGCACTTTGGAACAGTCACTTAGCTGGAGTGTAACAGATTATGTCTTTGTAGGTGAAGGATCCACAGGGAATGGAGAACAGATGATGGAAGACGAATGGGAGAGGATACAGGATTCTCAGGTGAGTAACAGGCAAGGAGTCCATGTACATGAGACAGTACTTTCCATTGACGAGATCAGACAATGTGGTGGAGTGAACATGGGGCTTATGTAGGGGTGTGCTGACGAGTGTTAACAATGGTGATGGCTTGCAGGCCCATGTGATTGGTGAGAGATCGGAGGTGAGGAACCAGAGGGATGCTGGGAAATGGAGTCCGGGGAAGGTGAGACAGACGGTGACTAACAATGGTAGAGTTACACTTATTATTGTAAATAAATATCAACATGTGACACATAAATTAACATGGGGATGAAAAAAATAGCTTTTTAAGACCTTTAAGATGGTAGTGTGTTACCAACACAGAAAGATCACTGAGGTTACTTTAGGTTCAAAGATGTTTTATTATCATTCCATAAAACGGTGAATAAAATTAATGTAGAAATTAGACAAAGTCAGAAAGAATGACCACATTAACATCATGAAATATTTAAACTTTATGAAAATAAAAAAGCTATCCAGTTAGTTTCCATGATTGTCATAAATAATGGTAATCAATCACTTAGTGGGGTTAAAGAGTATTCAGAGTGTCCCAGTTCATAAAAATAGAGACAAAAATAGAGATTAGAATTAACACAAATAAGGACCAGGTGAGATAGAAAATAAATAAATAAATAAATAAATAAATAAAAGTTAAGTATAAAAACTAAATTATTTTATCATTGAATCTGGTTACAATCTGGTTATAACAATAATGGTAAATGCTCAATGTAGCACAGCTTTCAGTCCAAGCTACAGCAGAATTGTCATTAGCTATTTCAGCGCAAAACACGTCCTCTCTAACTGCTGGGTTCCTGAGACCTCCAACTTCCATGATGTGGTTATACAGCTCCAGGACCAATGGGCCTCTGAGGGTGGTAGCCAGACCACTGTTTACTGGCAGACAGTTCTGGAGAATCTGGTTGGGTCTAGGCTTGGTACACTAGGCATTTGGACTGCTATGGCAGTCAGGTTGGTCAAGGCTGTACAGCGACGAGAGAGAGAGAGAGAGAGAGAGAGAGAGAGAGAGAGAGAATGAAAGACAAAGAACAGTACAGTGCACAAAATGAAGAGATGCAGTACCTATTACACCAGGTGTTATACAAAAGACAGTCTCTGTGTGTGTGTTAAAGATAAAGTACCTTATACATCAATATCTTTTCTGAATTTAACTAAAAAAGATTTAACAGGATAGCAGCGATGGATAATTTTAAAAGAAACCTTTAACTTTGTTGACAAGCAGGAATTTACTGGGCAGAGTCCATGTCCTGGTCCAACAGATGTCTTGGGCATATTTGCTCCAAGCTGTAATTACGCATGGGGTCTCATCCAAGCTTCCATATTCCTTACCCTCTGACACCCATAGGAACACTATTTATTGATATGTGAACCTAATGTTGAGACATAGTTTGACAACAGAGAGAATAGACAATTTCTCAAGGAGTAATGAACAGTGTTTTATTAGAACCAAAATCAGAAATAGATTATCTTACTTTTCATTGCACAAGTCCAACAAATTGAGGTGGAGACATATTTAGTGCCATTTAAAAGACAGTAAAGACAAACAACAAATAGGAGCAAATATACAGCTATCAGACACAGTATAAGTTGAACACATACACACACTATAAAATCAACACATTGCATGTGTATACTGAATGTCCTAATTCGTGTGTCAAAGTTATCAGGTTTGTGGTTTATGGCGTGCTCAGTGCAATGACAGCTCAGAGGTAACAATTTGATAATAATCAATACATATCAATACATATAAACAATTAGAAATGGTATAGAACACTGAATATGAATTTAATATATAAAGAATATTATTAGTTCTCTCTACTATTTCAGGAAGAAGAACCTGTAAAAACCACAGGGAAATTTAACTGAAACATACCTTTAAGCATGTGTGTTTGTGTGTGTGTTTGTATAATTGTTTTAAAATATTCTTTTAAACTTCAGGTCACTGCTGTAAGAGTCCTGTGCTAAGCTCAGTAAGGGAACTGGCTGGCCGGCTCCCATGTGTCCTCCCAGGCTTTGCCACTGTAATTAAGTAAGGCAAATCAAACATTAGATCAGGAGAATAAGTCTATTTGTGTCTACAACATTCACAGCTTATACTGTACATTTTCATAAAATCTTTGTTTCTAATTTCTCTTTATTGGTAATTTCCTTTGCAATTTCTTTACATGGACTTCAAATATACAGTCAACATTAAGGGCCGATTTAAAGTCAAAGCAAGTATGCTGTGGATGCAAGATCACGCATGCACTTTCAGTGCAGCCTGATCATGCATCGCTTGGTATGCTTTCATTGACTCCCATGTTATTACATGCATCGCGTCACATCACAATGGACAACGCACAGTGTTACCCAGGTCCACATCATGTTGTTTTTTACATTGTGTTACTGTTTAGGGGACAGGCTTTACAAAGTTAAAAGATTAGTTCACTTTCAAATTAAAATTTCCTGATAATTTACTCACCCCCATGTCATCCAAGATGTTGATGTCTTTCTTTCTTCAGTCGAAAAGAAATGAAGGTTTTTGATGAAAACATTCCAAGATTTTTCTCCTTATAGTGGACTTCAATGGCCTCCAAATGGTTGAAGGTCAAAATTACAGTTTCAGTGCAGCTTCAAAGCGTTCTACGTGATCCTGTTTTAACCATAAATGCTCATCTTGAACTAGCTCTCTTCTTCTTTTTTTGAATTTGAATTCCAGCATTGTAGACACTGCTAAGTGTATTTCTGCCCTCCACAGGTCAAAGTTTGAACTAAATTGTCATATTCAATATTCAGTGAAGTCCACTATAAAGAGAAAAATCCTGGAATATTTTCTTCAAAAACCTTAATTTCTCTTTGACCGAAGAAAGAAAGACATGAACATCTTGGATGACATGGGGGTGAGTAAATTATCAGAAAATTTTAATTTGAAAGTGAACTAAACCTTTAAGCTCTCATCTAAGGCTGCGTTAACACTTGGCATTAACATGCGACCTGTATCTGGATGTTGTCCACACACGCATTGAAAAGACACGTGTAAACACGTTTGTGATCGGAATGTTATCCGATCAATGTGTCCTGGTTCGGAGGTAGTCGAGGACACATTGGATCTCAGTGTAATGTAAACGCGATCCAGCCAACAAATCTACATTCAGAGGGCGACGTCATTTAAATCCCCGCCCAATCTCTCCGTGTGGCTGTCAGAAAATAATGGACAGACGCAGTTTTGACAAGAAATTAAACATCTTTGAACTTTACAATAAACATCTGACTTTAAAACAGTTTATTTAGACTTACATGATACCATTGGTGTCATTTTTCATTTTAATTGTGAAACATTATCTAAACGAGGTGATTGCGAGTGTTTTTATTGCTTTTAGTTTATTAATCTCCCAATATTGCACGCTATAACTTTAAATCTGGATAATGTGACTTGTTTAACATGATCAACCCTGTTATTTTTCATCTCTGGAAGTGTTTTTTTCATTTAAAAAAAATTATTTAAATTTAGCCTATGTGAGTGAAAGCAATAGGACATTGTTTTATTTGTATCGTCTTTACTCTTAACTGGTGTCGTATAGCCTACCCTTGTTTAGTTCTAATTAATGCTCTTTAACGTGATGTGCTATTTATTTTAATACAAAGTGTTCGGATTCTGCGGTTACATATTACACAAACAATACAAATGCTTGCGTGCTGCAACCATGAAATATTATTTTTCATCAGACAAGATTAATGTAGACACTTAAATTTGTAGAAGTTCTCTATTTTGGATCGATTGTACTTTTGTGGAATAAATCACAAAAATTCGGTGCTGTGTGCACTGCATTGATAGATGCTAAGGTAAAATGTGTTTTACGCTATAAAGCAATTTGAAGCGTCTGCCTTTCAAATGCGCTTAATTTAAATATTGTGCGGTAAACAAAAATCTGATCAGTTATCCAGATACAAAGGCCACTTGATGTGAACAAATGTAAATGCGCCATGTTCTAATTGGCTAATGATCTGATTAAGACTGTCTGCAGCCAGTTTGCAGCCACTGTGTGTACATACTACTCTATCCTAAAACATCCATATACCAAAAAAACAAAAAAACAAAGGGCTGATAGGAAACATTATAGTCAAGTATGAATTGATATGTACTGTATGTCAGTACTTACCATTGGGAACAAGGCATCCAGCGCACCTTTACTTCAGCCTTATCCTACAGAAACACACACAAACACATTTAATTATATTTGTGTACTTACTGCTACCATTTCACAAAACCACTCAAACAGTAATGATGTTCACGCTTGGCTATATTCACTGGTTGGGTGACGTGGCTATAAAGTAATATTCTACAATGAGGAGGATATAAGAAACATTAATAATAATGATGGTTCTACATCTGACCTCTGTCATTCTTTTGTCAATTATTGAGTCCCACTGCCACACTTTTTGCCTGATGCATTTTCGGCACCCTGAAATGACAAAGGCAAAAAGGTTTTGTTGAAAAAACAAATGGTAATCAATAAATACAAGTATTGCATTTGATCTAAGGCCTTGTGCATTTATAGGAACCCATAACTTATATACTAGGCATGGTTTCACAGAATCTAGAATTAACATTAACTAGTGTATGTGTATCACACTGGCCATTGTAATATAGCACAAATAAGAGAGAGGTTGGTTGGATAACCACACAGCTGTGGTACTGCCATAGCCAAGAGGCTGAAGGTTGATAAAATTATCATCTTCAAACTGATGGAACATTGGTGTAGCTCAATTCAATGCAAAATGCAGAGTGATATATAACACCAGCGCAAACAGTCAGAGTGAGGAAATCTAGGAACATCTTTAGTCAAATAGCATCACTGACCATCTCTCGAACAATCAGAATATAATAGATAATTTGACTGGACCTGACTGTTGAATCAAAATTATATAAATCAAAGAGAACCAATTCATCTAAGGAAAAAAAGTATTTGCCTAATTACAAAAAAAATTAAGAAAGTTCACTTTACCCTTTTTTTCTGGGTGAAGGGTATAAAACAGAAAATAAAATAAAAAAACTTTACAGCATGGCATTGCTGACTATAATGTCATCAAACACCAATTGGATTCATCTAGCAGTGCCAATAAGGCTCTGGGAAGTGTTTTTGTGTGCCTTTTAGGTAGCTAGTCCACTAGTTTTACATAAAAAACTACATAGTGTTTATTTAAACCATAATTAATTCTGCATAAGAAAGTTTACTTTACCCTTTTTTCTTTTGTTGGGGTTTGGTTTGGCAGTCTGTGGCTGACTTTGCTGGGGCTGGGGCTGGGGCTGTGGCTGGGTCGGGACCTGGAGCTGTATCTGCGGCTGATGGTGGACCAGAGACTCTGGGGGCTGGGGCTCTGTTGTGAAGGTCCCAAATTAACATCAACTTAAATAAACTTAACCGTAATTACTTCTGCATAAGAGATTGGGTGCAAGAAAGTTTACTTTACCCTTTTTTCTTTTGTTGGGGTTTGGTTTGGCAGTCTGTGGCTGAATTTGCTGGGGCTGGGGCTGGGGCTGTGGCTGGGTCGGGACCTGGAGCTGTATCTGCGGCTGATGGTGGACCAGAGACTCTGGGGGCTGGGGCTCTGTTGTGAAGGTCCCAAATTAACATCAACTTAAATAAACTTAACCGTAATTACTTCTGCATAAGAGATTGGGTGCAAGAAAGTTTACTTTACCCTTTTTTCTTTTGTTGGGGTTTGGTTTGGCAGTCTGTGGCTGAATTTGCTGGGGCTGGGGCTGGGGCTGTGGCTGGGTCGGGACCTGGAGCTGTATCTGCGGCTGATGGTGGACCAGAGACTCTGGGGGCTGGGGCTCTGTTGTGAAGGTC
Source organism: Ancherythroculter nigrocauda (assembly GCA_036281575.1). Taxonomy (NCBI): domain Eukaryota; kingdom Metazoa; phylum Chordata; class Actinopteri; order Cypriniformes; family Xenocyprididae; genus Ancherythroculter; species Ancherythroculter nigrocauda. The sequence continues at coordinate 71,942,457 of VTFQ01000001.1, read as the reverse complement.
CCAAATTAACATCAACTTAAATAAACTTAACCGTAATTACTTCTGCATAAGAGATTGGGTGCAAGAAAGTTTACTTTACCCTTTTTTCTTTTGTTGGGGTTTGGTTTGGCAGTCTGTGGCTGAATTTGCTGGGGCTGGGGCTGGGGCTGTGGCTGGGTCGGGACCTGGAGCTGTATCTGCGGCTGATGGTGGACCAGAGACTCTGGGGGCTGGGGCTCTGTTGTGAAGGTCCCAAATTAACATCAACTTAAATAAACTTAACCGTAATTACTTCTGCATAAGAGATAGGGTGCAAGAAAGTTTACTTTACCCTTGTTTCTTTTGTTGGGGTTTGGTCTGGCAGTCCGTGGCTGACTTTGCTGGGGCTGGGGCTGGACCTGGAGCTGTATCTGCGGCTGATGGTGGACCGGAGACTCTGGGGGCTGGGGCTCTGTTGTGGAGATATGCTGTTGGATATGCTGGTCAGGTTGGGGCTGGGGCTGAGACATCTGGGGTCCTGTTAAGAAGGTAACAAGTTAACATGAATTTAATCTGTATACATTAAAGAAATATGTATTTTTTTTAAATATAATTAAAAAAGTAATGAGTTCTGCATAACCCTAACCTTGCTTTTTAAGTAAATACTCATATGCCTTTTTCATGGCATCAACAAAAGGTCTTGTGTCCTCACTCAGTGCCATTCCAGCACTTATATCAGCAATCCATGAATTTTTTTTTTTTCTGCCTATAAATAAAATGGGCATATAGCCCAAGGCAGCCAGTTTCTGCACCTGAAATGAACAAAAGTACTTAGAGAATTCACATTGCATTAATATCAAGGTTACACAATTCACATCAACATCACTTTTTGTCGAGGTGACATCACATTTGTATGAAATCAATATTCACATAGTGTCAGGCAATGACTGGTAACGCTTTACTGATCTGAGTTTCTAAACACTGAGAGGAGTGGTTCACAAGTGTTAATGTGATCTGATGACATTCATAAGCTGACCCACTTCTGTCATAGAACAAAATGTGTAGATTAAAGAGTGAAACAGACTGGTTGTAAGCTGATGAACCATCAACATGCTGGCAATGAGCTCTGACATGACGGTTAAAATGAAGGTTGCATTGAAAAATAAACAGATCTTATTTAGAACAAGATTTGGAGGTGGCCCTAATCAGAATTGACAGTCAGATTCCCTTGTTGTGCAAGGACCATAGTTGCTAAAGGGGATTCTCTCTATTGGTGCTGTTCGGCAACTGGAGGGTTGCAGGTTCGAGTATAGCTCTGCCTGCCTCCTTTGAAATGTCCTTGAGCAAGATACTGAACCCAAAACTGCTCCAAGTGTGCAGGTTGGCACCTTGCATGGCAGCCACCGGTGTATAAGTGTGTGGGTGAATATAAGGCATACATAAGTGTTTTAAGTGCTCAGAGGAGTGAAAAAACACTATATATATTATATATGCAGTCCATTTACAATTTTACCATATTGTGAGTGGGAATAGAAATTTAATTACAAACTGGATATTATTTTGTCAACACTGATGCCATTCTCTCTCTTTTCTTACGAATGCTGCTACAAGGAAACTTTGGGTCACCACTATTAGAAAGCTCATCAGTTTCATAGGATAGACTATGTTAAATGTATCTGTTATAAGCAAATTGAGAGAACATGAGTCATTTTGGACACAGTTCACATCCATCCAAATGTTGTCCTGTTTATGGTATGTGTGCCAGCTTTAGGATAAGCTAAGGTCTGTGGGATGCATGCATAACGTGTCATTGATTTTTTTTAAACTGTACATTCAGTCACAAGATGACATAATTTCCAGTGTCATTCAACCCATATTCCTGTTCCTCGAAATCAGTGAGTTTTGTCGTTAGGTGGAGAAACGAGAAAATTTGATTCAACAAGAACCAAATAGCAAAATGGCAGCTAACACTAAGTAATGAGGGCAAGGAAAGTTTCAGTTTTCTGTGGCACTTTCAGTTCTGGTCAGCTCCCACTTAGCAAATTTGGTCTATGTCGATGTTCTTTGTTCCTATTCCTACCAACAGCACTCTGTGAATCTCAAGCAACAGAAATATGGGTTGATTCACACCAGATTGTTCTACACAGTTAGAAATGATAATGTTGATAGTTTGATCATAGGATATTATTGATGTTAATGTAATGTGCTTTGAGCTTCATATTGACTACAATCCAATTCATGAAGCATGAGTATTTTTACTTACTGCAACTTGGGCAGAAGAAACCACTCTTGCTGCATTCCGATTTTTCCAGACCCCCTGACCCCACTCATTATCCAGGCGATCTTTGAGGGCCTCAATCTTTTTACTTTTGCTGAGGCTTGCATAGCAGGCGATGCAGAACTTCCTAATCGCCTGGTTCTCAACCTGGCAAGCAGGGCAACATCTGAATTTTGGCTTTGTCATTCTGAAATGTACAATACACACACACACACACACACACAAGGATTATTACAATATTTTAATATGTTACGATATTTTAATTTAACACATTTAAAGGCAAACAGGTTGTCATACAAATATAACCACAACAAATAGAAATAGCCTAAAGGCACATTCAAAATAAAATTCATTTAGACCAACCCAACTGTGAATGGACTCTCTGTTGCCCTACTATTAGGCTTGGACTAAGGTCTTTATTACTGTCAAAAATACACAGGTCTATGTCAATGGTTTCAGTCATTGCATATAACATTACATGTGGAAGCTCCTAAAGCTTTTTTCCCCTAAGGAAGCCCCAAGGCTTTTGGGGCACTTTAGTCACGTACACAACATATAGTAGACTAAATGATCGTTCAGTGGTCAAACATGTAGAGTATACATTTCAACTATTAAAAATATGTAGCAAAAGGTTGCCTTTGTTAAATTTATTTATTTCTAGAATAATTAGTGGGGGCCTGTATCTATACATCTGTATTTGTGGTACTAAACGTCACTCTTTGATTTATTAAACACAATCCAGAATGCACTGAACACACTTCTCCATTATAGAGAAAAATAGCAAATGAATAAAAAATATATAATCATAAGCTGACCCAAAAATAAATAAATAAATAAATAATCTAGGTGACTATATAATTCAGAAGCTATGGAATGGCTTCCGATGAGTTTGAATATAATACACGAAAACTTAATTGGTGCATTTTTGCCGTTTAAAAGAGCGCAATTATCAATCGGTTATTTGAATATCGCGACAGGCCTACTTTGAGACTGTGGCGGGACAAAATGTGGCGGGCCGCCAGTCTAGTTAATGTATGGAAAACACCATCTCAATGCGCTAAAATATTACCAAACACAACAGCTTTATGGCATGAGCTGATTGTTTCTGATATGCAAATATCTAATATGTCTAATTCTATATTAAGTGCAATACTTACGTATGGAAATCGAAAAACGCAATGGTGCTAGGGATCGTCGCATGCAATGATGTTTTACTGCTGAAGTAGTTGATTGGCCAACGTGACGCAAGGTACAGATGCAAGAACAATTATTATTATTATTATTATTATTATTATTATTATTATTATTATCATTTTACACAACAGTTAGGTCCGGTCGAAGTAATTATACACACAAATATACATTAACAAATATACCGGGCAAATCGCTTTTTTTTTTATAAAGAGCGCAAATCTATGTTGACCCCCTGCATGCGTCAAAATCCGACGTTGAGGGTCTGATCCGTTAAAAGTCTATCCTCTGTAGCCTAAAACCTGCTGTATTTTCTATCGCAAGATAATGCCTACATCTAGCCAAGTTATTTGTCATTATGACCACGAAAACCGAAAATTTCCAACACACGCGAGAAATTCGTTGGTTGACCCCCCCCCCTGCGTCAGAATCCGAAGATAAGGGATTTACATTGAAGTGTATAGGACGGCCATCGACGTTGAAAAGCGACGCAAAAGGGGTACCCTTTGCTTCGGATGTCGACGCTAGGGGGCAATGACCAAACGTCGATATGTGACGATGAGGGGTGAGACCGTGTTGGTTTTGGTTCACTAACATCCTCCTGTCAGAGTCTCTGTAACAATTGTAGTCACACATTTATTTCAATAATAATTCCAGATTCTATAGAAATGCTCTCTGTTGCAGTTATTTGTGTGCATGTTTGTTCCAAATGTCATTTGTGCTCTAGTACCAGGCCTCAGTTTCTGTGTACTTCTATTTATTATGTATAAAACATTCTTTATGAACTCCTACACTATACTTTAATACTTTTAATGCCCTCTTATTTGGGTGGTTGTTACAATACTTTTTGCATTTTGTGGGATATAAATGCTATATATGCTATATAAATATAAATTTAATTGGGATATAAATGCTTTCTGCACCCAAGATGTAGTCTCATGCTCTTTTATTAGTAATTTTTCCATCACATGATGGACAACAATTATTTAAATGGGTATTTCACCAAGAATTCAAACTGCCACACGCGCTTAAAGTCGGCATGAAATCAAAATCAACCCTATTAACTTTGTTAGCACATATTACTAGTCTTGTGGTGAACAAATTAATCCGTGCAAGTTAATACACAGAAAAATTTGTTTGTCGTGGTAATCTTTAATCAAAATCTGAAAAGTTACTTCCGGTCTGGAATGGCGTTCCTTCTCTGATGACGTCAGTATGACGGCTTGGGTTGTAACGCTTAAACCACTCCCCTCCAACCGTTAGTCTGCTATGAGCGAGAGAAGGAGAGGAGGAGCGCTAAAATAAAACCATGAAACAAAACGGTTTTTAGTGTTTACATTTCTATAAAAATGACAAGATTTGAAATGTGAGACTTTGTTTTAACCTGCTCTGTCTTGTCAGGTTCTTTTTCCACTCAGTCCAGCTGAGGGAGCACGTTCTGGCGGGAAAGTGACGGCATACCCTCTAGTATTCGAAAACAGAATTAGTATTGTTATGTTTTTTATATATTTTAGAATGAGACGACACGGACACGAGATGACGTACGGAAGCCTGTAAGCTTTGAAGTTCTCATGAGATTCCAGCTACAAGCTCGCAAATACGTGACGGCTCGTGAAAGTAAACCGTTTGTTTTGCTTAATTTTAATAATTTAATAATAACCCGAAGAAAGCCTGCAGTATTTTTATTGACATTTAAAAAATAATCTTTAACATTGACAAAGCATAACAGCCAAAGGCTACTCATTTTCATAAATACACGCGGTGAAATAAAATGATAATTACATGAAAACAATGTCTATAATTATATTAAATATTTTTTTAACAGGTTATGACATTTGTTTGTGATGTTATGTTGTATTTACTGTGCATTAGCCACTAATAATATGCTGGGACGGTCAGTTGAGCAACAAGATCGCAGCACATCTCAATTCTCAAATGATGCGTTCTCTGTCCTCGCGTCCTTCCGAGATCGTTCTTTCAAGGTCGCCTGGCAAGACCGGACTCTGCGTTCTTGGAATTGAGAAACAGCCTCTCTTTCTCCTCCACGCTGTCACGTGATGACAACCACGCATTTTTAGGCATTAAATAAATTATATTTAATATTTAATCCTTGTCTCCTATAAGTGCATTGTTTTTTATGACGGTATTGAAACTGATACCCCAGCTAACCAAAATACGTGACTGTTACGTAACTGCAACGTAATTTGGTGACCAAACTTTCGTCGTGGCGACGTAACTAGTTACGTCGTGGCAACCGGAAAAGTGAAAGGTGCCTATACGTCGCCACAACGTAACTTTGTGACGTTGCCAGTTAGTAACTGCGACGTCGTGGCAACGTTGTGTATCAATAGTTGTGTGTTGGTCATCAGTTGGTAATTCTTATATTATTTATTTTTCTATGGGCGGACATGCAGTAGTTTAACCTAATTTATGTCCTCATTTGCCCAAAAATGTAAAGGCTATTCCAACAGCTGTGAACGATGAATGCAGACTCGAAATGAATTAAATTCATTTATTTTGAAAAACACACAGAACATGAACAAAACTCCAAATAAAAATAATGAAATACACTCAAACTATAAATAAAAACATATAGCCTACAGCGAAACATAAAATAAAACCATTCAAGACGTTTTGCTCTCAGTATCATTAAAAACATATGCTATGCTAACGTAACATTTTGCATAACATATATTTCAGACGATCAAGGAAATCACAGAGGTAAAAATATTAACAAAGGTACTTAAAGTAGACTGTGGGTAATGTTACTTAACCAATCTGACGCAGTTGTTGAACTTTATTGCTATAAAACTGACGAGAAACACGGAGAAACGTCGACGCTGTCCTCTCCAGCAGCTTGAATGTTTTCCCGGTTGCCATGGCAACTCTAACGGCCACCTGCACTAACGTAAACATAACAATAAAAAAAGGTTTTGCGTCTTTCCAAAGTTAACTTTATACATTTTTATAAAAGCCATTTATTCGTTGTCACCTCGGAAAAATTAATTCTCCTCTCAGAAAAATTAACTTTACACTCTTATCAACATACTGTTGTCAGGATTGAAAACTCGAGATTCAATTGCAAGTGACAAAACTCCTTTATTAAGGAAATGCACCAGAAAAAGTGAACAACGTGAGTGGTCGGAAGACTGTGGTACAGCTGGTTCTTTGGCAGCACAGGGACTACAATGGGCTGATCCCCAAACGCAATCCAGCGCTGATCACCAGACAGATAAACATCCACTCTGAACAGCGGCGAAACTCCAGACGAGATAAACATCCACTCAGAACAGCGGCAGGAACCCAGGAAACGAAAGGCAGAACTGAAAGGAACACAGCGTGAGCACACAGAACAATCCGACAATGAACGAACAAACACAGAGACATTAAATAGCAGTGCTGACAAGCAACAGCTGCCGCTGATCACCAATCAGCGCTCGTGAGTTGCCCAGCAACCACACGTGACACTCAAGACACACACAACCACAACCACACACACACACACACACACACACAATAACAACAGAACGGAATCCACAGACCTGCGAACCGTGACAGTACCCCTCTCCCTAGGAACGCCTCCTGGCGTTCCCGTGGACCGTTACCTGTCGATTGAATTTATCGATAAGAGAGTGATCCAATATGTCTCTCGCAGGCACCCAACTTCTCTCCTCCGGACCGTAACCTTCCCAGTCCACCAAGTATTGAAATCCGCGTCCCCTCCGCCTTGAGTCCAGAATACGTTTAACCGAATAGACAGGTTCCCCATCTACGAGACGTGGCGGGGGGGAACCGGGGCAGGCGGATTAAATGGTGAACGAAAAACAGGCTTAATTTTGGACACATGAAATACCAGATGAATTCTCCTGTACGCCGGAGGAAGTTTGAGGCGAACTGCCACTGGACTAAGGATCTTAGTGACAGCAAACGGGCCAATGAATTTAGGAGCAAGCTTATTACAAACGGTGCGAAGAGGAATGTTCTGGGTAGAAAGCCACACCTTTTGACCAACGACGTATTCGGGAGGCTTAGACCGGTGGCGATCGGCCTGAGCCTTAGTGCGCTCCCGCACCTGGAGGAGAGCCGTTCTAGCCTTCCTCCAAGTGCGAGAACACCTCTGGACAAAAGCGTGAGCGGAGGGGACCGCGACTTCGGATTCCAAACTCGGAAAAACAGGTGGCTGGTATCCTAAACTACCTTCAAACGGAGTAAGGCCCGTGGACGATACAGGTAAAGAGTTATGCGCGTACTCAACCCAGGAGAGCTGTTGGCTCCAGGAGGAAGGATTCTGAGAAACCAAACATCGCAACACTTGTTCCAAATCTTGGTTGGCCCTCTCAGTTTGACCGTTGCTCTGAGGATGGTAACCCGAGGAAAGACTAACATTCGCCCCCAGTAAGCGACAAAACTCTCTCCAAAATTTGGACACGAATTGGGGACCCCTGTCAGAAACCACGTCCTTCGGGAGGCCATGAATGCGAAAGACATGATCAATGACAGCAACCGCTGTCTCCCTGGCAGAAGGTAATTTGGGCAGGGGAATAAAATGAGCCGCCTTCGAGAACCGGTCCACCACGGTTAAAACCACCGTGTTGCCCTGGGAGGGAGGGAGGGCAGTAACGAAATCTAACGCAATATGGGACCAGGGTCTCGAAGGAACTGACAACGGCTGAAGGAACCCTGCTGGAGGTCGATTGGAAGTCTTACCAACAGCGCAAACTGAACAGGCCAAAACAAAACCATGAATATCTTGAGCCATCGAAGGCCACCAGAATCGTTGCTTAACCAAATAAGCGGTACGATTGACCCCTGGATGACAAGCGACCCTGGAACAATGACCCCAACGGATAACATCGGACCGCAAGTTCTCAGGCACAAATAAACGACTCGGTGGACAACCGGACGGAGGCGTTACCCCTTGTAAGGCACTGCGGACCTTCGATTCGATCTCCCAAATGACCGCAGAGATGACCAGTCTCCGGTACGATGGAATCGGGAGACGGACGCTCGGAACGATCAAAAATACGAGACAAGGCATCGGGCTTGGTGTTTTTGGAGCCCGGGCGGTACGAGATGGAAAAATCAAAACGACCGAAAAAAAGAGCCCACCGAGCCTGCCTAGAGTTCAAGCGTTTAGCAGATCTAATGTACTCTAGGTTCTTGTGATCGGTCCAGACGATAAAAGGTACCCCCGACCCCTCTAACCAATGACGCCACTGTTCCAAGGCCAACTTAACTGATCTTAAGCGATCTGCGTCTCCTGCCGATGACGTGTTTCGCGGGGGCGTGCCCCCGTTTCTTGACTCCACCCCCACGTCAAACCAGTGCCATAAAGAGATCCGCACAGAAAAGTGCAGCGCAAAAGAAAACCGGTATCGTGAGCGCACGCTTGACTGAAACGCAGAATAAAATGAGCGTTACAAATGATTTTGTAGGTTTGAGCATGAAAAATATGTGGCAAAGATAAAATAGAATTACAGCTGTCATTGATTTTTGTAATTGATTATATTTTTATTTTTGCACTACTTTATTTTATTTTGCAATTTATTATTTTTGTTTGCAAAACTTATTTTTTTTCCGCTCAATATTTTATTTTCCTTTGCAATTCTTTATTTGTGTTTGCAAAACATTTTTTTACAGCTCAATTCTTTTTTGTGTTTTGCAAAACTTTATTTTTGTGCAAAACTTTAAGGCATTAATTTGACTCCATAATAATCCACTTCTTATCTCCGAGACTGTGTTGATCTATATTATTTTATTGTGAGTATTAGGCTTATCATTATTGCTGATCTGTTGTTGTGCTATGATATCGTAATATTTACCATTATATAATCAGAGGAGTATAGAAAAGTTTGGTGTCACTTCACAATACAATAGCAAAATATATAAGTATAGTATTGTGCAAGCTGTCTCTTTAATACCGCGTGGTTTATATACATCTTGCCGCTGATTGGGCTGACATTTTTGTCACACCCACCAAACAAGAGAAAACGTATCTCAAACCCGTTGCACACCGTTTCCAGGAAACATGTCGTTCAACCCGGAAACGTAGCAAAACGTTGCGCACCAGTTTGAAATTGAACGTGCCCCAGTCCTCTGCTGCTATATGGTGGTCCATGTACTTTTGTCCATTCGTTTTTCCTTTTTTAAAACAGAAATGAAATATGGAAAATGCAGTTTCTTTGTTTTTTATTTTAACATTGATGAATATAATTAGCAGATACAAGCCAATTTTCTTAATGCAAGATTCATATTTTATTAAAAATAACATAAATGATATACAAGTTGTTATTTAATATGTAAAAAAATCCTAAATTTAATTTCCAGTGTTTTGCGTCATACACACAGACGCTAAAGCGCCCTCTAGTGCCTTTTCCTCTGCCGTCAATAGAATGACTCGCTTCAAGAGCCTGCCTAAATGACATTGATTAATTTTCATTCATTAAATTACTATTATTATTATTATTTGTACATTTATATTTTAACCTAAAAATTACATTTCTAAACCTTATAGCCTCTTGTTTAGCGCTCTTTGATCGAGTTCCCGCTTGTGGTCTCAATCCCGTCATTTTTATGTGAATAAAGGCCAAAACGACATCTAAATTACTGTGACTTTTTCATCTGGCTCTGTTAGGTGTTTTATATTGTTTTATATTGAAAAAATGTTTGGGATTAGGATCGTCACTTTATAGCTATGCTCTTATGCTGTATATGAAAATATACCAACATTTGTTATGATGACAAAATTATACCCCAATATGTGATTTCGTGAAGACAAAATTCCCATGCCCTTTGCCTCAGTGGAGGTTTGACATGAATATTTCTTAATTCTCATTGAAAGCAAGGCGTTACGCCCGAGTCGCTGGGATATTAATTCTTTATGTGGCTTAATCCTAAAAACATCCAGGGAGAAACATTTTCTTTTCTTGTCATCACTAGCATCTGCTATAACTGCAACGTAAACGAAATGGAAGGAAAATTAAAGTTATGCGTTTATAATGGTTTCTACAAGTGGAAAACGCTGAACGTTGAAAGCGCGTTGCCCTCGATCAGGGCAGCGTTTCCCAAAAGCATCGTAAGCTTAAGTTGATCGTAGCTCCATTGAAACCAATGGAGCTACGATCAACTTAGGCTTACGATGCTTTTGGGAAACGCTACCCTGACCTGCTTGTCTGCATATCTGGTAATTTAATATCAGTGTCTTAATGCATTAGCGTTTTCTTCATAACTTATTTTCTAGGAAAATGCTTAACGTGTTATTAATTGTGTTCATAGTGGGCTGCTTATAAGGTGTAGTGAATTTGGTCCTCCAATATCACCTACATTAAGCCACATTAAGGATTTTTCACGTTAAGTACTTGAATGTCCCGCTTCGCTGGACGCGTTTGCTGCCAGTATCTCTTGGACACGCGGCAGTATCGGACCCCTCGTGAGTGAGAAGCGTGTGGAAATCAAGTCAAGATAGGGTGACCACCCGTCTCGCATTTTGCGGGACAGTCCCGAAATTGGGAGCTTTGTCCTGCGTCCCGCAAGACTTAAGTAGTGTCCCGCATTTCATTTATGTCTGTAATTTTTTTCATCCCTGAAATTACAATACCACAGTAATAAATAATAAAAACTAGGAGCATTTAAAAATCTATTTGTGCAGCCGTCATATTCTAGCTGTGAATATAACCAACCAGCGCAATCATAGAGGTTTTCCCTCTGATGACAACTGAGTGGACAGCGTAAAGAGCAGGCCTCATCAAAGTCGGTAACACAACTACACCAGCAAGGATTTCATCTTCCATACTGGATAAGAACCTCAAGAGCTGCTCATAGGCTGCCCAAATCGATGATTTAAAGCATGTAATCATCCAATCATGTTAAATATTTCCAACGAACGGCGGCGATCAAGCGCCACACACGGAAATGGTCGAGCACCTACAGAAAAACGAGATATTCTCCATTTGTTTTAACCAATACAAAATTGCGAAATTCAGACACGACTTTCTTCACACGTTAATAGTTCATTTAATGCGGGTTTTATGGCGTTATTATAATCAAACATGTCGAGAGCGCATTATTGTATCACAAGAGCTCATCAAATGCGCGAGCAGGAATCTCTCCACTTACTGGCGGATTCTCTTGCACAAAACTGGACGCGTGCGCGCTCTCGCTGAGATATTACATCTGCATGCTCAGACTTTGTCCTCCTGCATGCAGCCGTGAATCTATCTTCTCTCCAGGATTTAATGTTGCCATAAGCGCAACATTATGGGCACCCATCGGCAGAAACATTAATCGGCGTATATGCCAAGTTTGCCAACAAATCTAAATCAATATTTACATAGTAATAGTTGTAAATTGATCTGTTTAACTTCCACGTGTCCCGCAA